>VXBT01013709.1:111405-264874 GCA_013400235.1 Oriolus oriolus | reverse complement strand
GCGCCGCCGCCGCCGCCAGCAGCGCGGCGCGGCTGTGCCCGGCTGGGAGAGGCAGCACGGCGGCGGCGGCGGCCCGGCGCACACACACACAGACGGGCGGGCAGGCTGCCTCGCACACCGCGAGGGGAGGAGCCGGGGCGGCCCGAAGCCGCGGCATGGAGCCGCCGCGGCAGCACCGCCGGGATCCGGCGGAGCCGCGAGCTCCCGCCGGGGGCGCGGGGGAGTTTAGCTGGAAGGGGGAACAGCGGGGACGCGCGGAGCGGCGCGGCTTCGCGCCTGCGAGAGACCTGGAGAGGCCTGGCTGGGGTCGAAGAGGGGGAGAGAGAAGGGGGGGTAGGGGAGCGAATTAAAAAAAAATAAATAAAGAAAATGCCAGGCACCTATAATCCTATAATTTAATTGCCAAAGCCAGCTCCTGCGTGTGGACAAACCTGCCCGTACGTACATGGCACGGCCAGAGCTCCGGGTCAGCTGTGCTGGGAGATGCAGGATGGCAGGGAAGGGTCAGAACAGTGTCAGACCCGGGCAACCAGGGAGGGCTGGATGAAAAAGGCCCTCCCGAGCCTCGTGAAGTCTGGATCCAGGGGAGCACCCTGCTCTCCCGCTGGGATGGTGACTCTTCCTGCTGCCCACCTGCTTAAAGAGTGATGGGTAGTGGCACAGCTCACCTGCAGGCATCAGTGAGGACAGGAGCATCCCAGAGCCCCCTACAGAGCCCACCCCACTCCCCCCATCAATCCCAGAGAAGAGCCAACTCAAGTCACAGGCTGCCCCATACACAGAAGTAGAAAGGGGCCCGTTGCTCCCTCCATCCCCTAAATAAAATTATATTCTACCCAGATTCACACTTTCATATCCAAACTGCCTTCTGAACAGCAACCAATCTTATGATTTTTCACATCCATTTTATATTTGTAAAATTCCAAATACATATACCTACTGAGCAAACAAGTGCAGACATTGTCATTGCAAAGACGAGACCAAAGCCATCTTCATTTTTACTCCAGTTTTCCACAGAACCAGTCATACCCTGAACTTCCCTGCGTGCCAGCAAGACTCCAGGACTTGGTGAAGTTTGAAATGACCCTTACTTTGGTGGGGTCCTATCTCCTCAGCCATGTCCAGCCCCAGCAGACTCACACAGCTGGTCCCAGCAGCCACCTCTGCCACCACAGACAAGGCTCCAGTGAACCCTCTAGCAGAAACATCTTTACGGGCTTCCTGAGAATTAAGAAACAAATCCAATGTTATAAATTACATCACTAGCAGAGCAGCTAATGTACTTCACAATTTTTTGCTTTCCTAAGGAGTATTCAGTTGTTTTACAAGTGCTGTTGGGTTAAAAACATTGCTGAGGAAAAGCTGTGGCACTGTTATCAGTGGAAGTCAAACATGACAGACTTCATCTTGACTTAGGCTTCACTGCAAGATTCATATTTGTGTCATGTGGGCCCCCATAGGGAGGGACCTCAAGCAAGGCTGTGCTGCTGACAGTCCACGCTCACACCCAGCAAACCCCAAAGCACTGCTCCTCTCCTTGCCAGGGCATGCAGGTGCACACAGCATTTCCTTTCTTGCATCTCTGTTTTCACCACTGACTCACACACACTACTCTGGCCTTTAAGCTTTAAAGCATCATGAGTTGGGCCCCTCTACTCTGTTTCTTATTTTAGCATCATTGTTGGTTTTAAAGGCCCCATTCAAAATCATAATTTGTGGCCAACACTTTAGACCAACATGGGAGGTGGAGTCACATTTTCAAAATGTTTCTCCAGACACAGGTACAGAGAGAGGTTTTTAGCAAACAATTACTATTAACAAAAGTAAAAGCCTAATCTGTCACCTAATCACTTTAGTTCAATATCTTGCCTATTTTCAGTACCTTGAACTTCAACCATTAAACTCAAACAACGTACTAAAAGCACCGGGACTTGCAGAAGGTGGCAGTTCTGCTTCCTGTTTTCTCAGAGGGTCTTTTGGCTGCCCACCGGTCACCCCTGCACCAAAGCAGTCTGCAACAGCCCAAGGGCTCTTACCCAGCAGAAGGAAAAATCACTTCCCAGGTATAGGCACCTTCACTTTCTTAAAGCAAACCCTTTTCAATTCTTCAGAAACTAGCAAAAGATGCACAAAATAGATCCTGAAAAGGCTTTCAGAACTCATTCCAGCAAAGGGGTGGGAGATCCTTCATCACCAAGCAAACCTCCTGTCCCCAGGAAGTGCAATAGCAGAGGTAATCCATCTCCTCAGAAGCTGCATGTTTGCCACCTGGAGCTCCCCAAGCACTCTGTGCCCTCAGCTGCGTGGCAAAGTTTGTGAATGAAGCAGCTTTTTACAGTCACTTTCAAACAGCTTTTTGCAGTTGGTTTCAAACCCCCAAGGATGCACCTGAGTGTCACCACTGCGGACACCCAGCCCATGCTCCACTGGAGCCTTGTGCCGGACAACACATCTGTTGTCATAGGGGTGGAGGGACAGTGCTTTCTCCAGCCCTCTCCCCAGGGACACAGCAGCACGCTTGGCCACACATGACCTGGACACAGACCAGTGGAGTTGGAGTGCCTACAGCAGCGAAGGGCTGAGGGGACATGTCGGGGTGCAACCATTCCCCGGTGCCCGGCTGCCGGCACAGGGACCCAGCACCCTCTACAAGGCCCCAGCACAGGGGCAAGCACGAGCGCGAGGCTATCCCAGCCCTGGCTCCACACAGCAAAGGGCTCATTTACCCGAACTGCCAGGAATAGAAAATTCAGCTGCCCTCGGCGTGACCTCTTTTACAGTTATAGTGGAAAATACAACTGCGGTTCCCAGCACCTGCAACAGCTCAGAACGGGGATAATAAGATCAGCAAGGCCTCCTGGCCCTGTGCGCTGCGGCCCGGCCCCGCAGCCTGCTACAAAGGGGAATGCTGGCTCAGCACGGGCCAGGCCCCGGCTTTGCGACGAGGCTGCAGGCGGGAGCCCTGCTGCCATTCCACCGGCCCGGCCCTGCCCCTGCCCGGCCTGCTCGACAAGCCCAGAGCCGGCTTCCCGGCCAGATGCTCCTCGTGGGTGGCTTGGGCGGTTGTCCCCATTCAGGGTTACAGGAGAAGGAGGAGTCCTGCCGGAGTGTCCCTCTGATGAAGGCACAAATGCCTAGACCCCTCTGGTGGCTGCTGCGGCCGAGGCACGGGTGAACTCACAGGCTGAAAACACTGTGCAGCTACCGGAGCTGCTGGGGTTGAACCAAAACAGTCAGACTTCCCACGTGCTTCAGCAGGTTCGGCAGCAAACAGTGGGGAAGAGGGTTTGAAGCAGGGAAGGGACATCCCAGCCTCATCCTTTCTCTTTCAAACCCACCTACATCCCTTGATAACCTCGTTACCCAAAGTACATTTGTACTCTGTACGCAAAGGAACTTACAAAGGCAATGAGGAAAATGTGAACTAGTAACAAGGGCCTGTATAGTGCTCCAAAGGCCGGGGTGGAGCTGCCACCACCTGCCCCAGTGTCCCTGGAGGAGGACAGATGAGACTGGGCATGGTGGGTCAGGTGAGACAGGCTGAGGCCAGCAGTCACAGCCACAGAGGCAAAAGTTAACTGAACTGCACCCCTTGTGAGACAACACGGAAACCTTTTCTGCTGAGAACACTCCATTTGATCCAAAGAAAATCTCATTTTCCCCCAAAACAAGAATAATGAAATCACAGTTTTCTATCCAGAAAATGTTAATGGAAAATTTGTGCCCAGCTATGAATACAGATTGGAGATATTTGGATTTCTGAGGAAAGGAAGGTCAAATCATTTTCACAGTGTGAAAAATGAAGCTAACAGAGTTCATATTTCTCTGTGAAGCAATGATTGATTTTTCTTTCTGTGCCTCATTCATACAGCACTGAACATGTATAGAGAACAAACTTACACCTTAGATAAAGCACACAGATTACATTAATACATTGGAAATTAAGTTAACATTAGCATGTGTTTGAAGGTAGGCACAAGAACATTTAGCTCCACTCTGTGAGAACAGGCAGGAGTTGGCATAAATCTTATATTTCCTAAAGCTGCTATATCACAAGAAAATCACCATTGCAATGTGCATATATAAAGTAGGAACCCATCGTGTTCTGCCTCTATGGCTGAATTTCCTCTTTGGAAGTACATAAGGATTTTAGTTACTGAAAGCATGTTGTTACTCAATTTCAAGTGTGTATGTATGGGCAATCTTTATTTTCCTGCCATCTTAATTGTAATTATCAGTTCCGTGCTGCCTGAGTGATTTATTTAACTGTGCAGAACTATTCTTATTTGAGTTGCTACTTCTATTTTATGAAACAGGATTAATTTAAACCAATAATCACTTCTAGAAATATATTGATAATGTATTCTTACTGTTAGAAGGGGGAATGTTTTTTCGTGTCCTGCTCAATAATCCTTCCTTCAGTAAGTTTCTTCAGACTCCTTTAGGAAAACATAGCGTTTTGGCATTTTTGTTACAGTGGCGCTCACAATGGCAAGCTCTTAGATATGTTAGGATGTGTCCACAGCTACCTGCCAGGACACACAGAGTTTCACCACACTCTGATCCTATAAGGCTCACAGTGGATATTATAAGGTCCCGCAATGACTGGATGTGAATTGGCCATAGAGGTTTTCAACTCTATTGGTACCTCTCCATTTCCTGACCACATGTCACCAAAAGCCCCAGGAACGCCATTCGGGTGGTGAGAAAGTCCTCCCTGATACAGGTTACAAACTAAGGCTTTCAAGAGATGCACAGTGATAACTCAGCAGTCACGCTGGAAGTGTTGTGGTGCTTGGACTGTGACACTGTGACCCTACCTAACCAAGGCACGGCTCCACTTGATGGTTTGCCACTGTCAGAAAAAATGAAGAGGAAAAAAGGCAACAATAGTGAGATTCCTATTCATTACTGTCACACAGCACATTAGCCAGGCAGCTCTTAAAACACTGTCAGGATAGTCTAAACTTTCAAAACTAGGCAAGACAGAGACTGTAGTCAAAAGCTACAATAAAATAATTTCAGAAACAAGTAACTAAAAAGATCTACTGAAAAGCAGATGCAAATCAACTGTGAAAAGCAAAAGGGAGAATCACAGAACTAGGAATTTGGAGGGCACTACTGGTCAAAAGTACAGAGGCTTTATGAGAAAAAAAAAAAAATCAAAACCAACTTGACATTCAAGTAGACATTTTATTAATTAATTAGAATCATCACAGCTTGATCCTTCTCTGCCACCCATCCCCCACCCTTTTCATTTCCTTTTTTCTTGTTTCGAAGTTTATGACCAATGCTTTGTTTTGAAGAATTTAAAGCAGCTGGCTATCTTCTTCTAAGATTTAATGGACAAAACTTTATTTCATGCTTACCAGCTGATTGTGAACGATGGGTCATAGGGAGTAGTTGAAGAGTTGGCCATGTGTTGCAATCCTTCCCTTTAACCGAACCAATTACTTAGAGCTTTAGCATGGCCCTCACCATCTCCTAGCCTGGCACACAAAAGCAATCCCTGTAGTAGCTTTTTAACCAATTGCATGACCATGAGTTCCGTATGAGTGGAAATAAAGGTAACGCGCAGTGTAAAACAAGACTACCAAACCAACTTTGAAATACAAACACAGCCAGAGAAATGAAGTGCAAAAGCATGGTAAAAAGGCTTTTCACATCAAGTTTCCTGCTTTCTGCCATGTTGCTTTCAAAAAGCAGAAGCACTTTACAGCATATAAGCTGTATATAAGCTGCTGAAGTACTGTCTTGTCTTCAGTGATTTTTATGATGATATTCTCTAATGGACTTTACAGAAACGTAACACTAGGCAAAGCTTCCTTTTTATGAAGGAAACAAAAAGAATAATATAGGGCACATAGCATTAGCACAGAGGTGGAATATCAGACAACAAAAGCTGATCTCTTGTTTCCTTTCTCTTTCCCCCCTTCTGTTAGTCTGATAAGATCACTCTGTTATGTTCATCCCTTTCAACCTCAAATTTCTGGTCACCCTATGTTAGGAAAATAAGACCTTCCTGTCTTCTACTAGCACTGGAACATAGTATCTGTAGCAAACATGGTCAGAGCAGATCATGTAGCCGTTCAGGATTAACTATGAGGGACCAACATAATTCAAGCAACAGCTTGGGTATTTGTCTAGATGTTTAATACCAAAAAAAGGAATTTGATGATAAGTACAAAGCACTATAAAGGGCAAATGCTATCCACATATACAAAATAGTCCATATGTACAGTGAAGAGGTCAGACAAAACTGAAACTTGTAAGAAGAGACTTTCCCCCAAGAAGAGGTCGATAAGTACTTACTAAATATTTCTCTTCTAAAAAAGCATTAATAAATTATGTCAAATTAATTGCAGGATCCTAGTGTTTTCACAAATACATACCCAGTGAAGGTGCCTGCTGTTTTTGTTCACAAATTTGATCAATTTCACAATATTTTTGGAGCATTTTACAGGTGCATTGGGGGGCAGAGGGGAGGCAATAGACTTGAGTCAGTTGTGAGAAAAACAGAAGTGTCAGCTTTCCATGGGCAGGCACAGCCCAAATACTTTGGCCATTAATGGATAGATCCTATAGACGTATTACATCCTAGTTTGCTATGATGTGGCAAATGTTGTGGTATAGAATACGTCTTTATCTGCCCACATATCCATTTGACAAACTCAAGCACTGCATGATCATCAGTGGGTTTGGGTGTTCATAACCTCCCAGCTTCTTACAAGAAAGAAAAGCCTGTTCTGACTTATGAAGATATTCAGGCCCACTTAGAAGACAAGAGCAGAGAACTCCCCATTTGCACTCCTTCTGAGCCCTGGAGGACCTGGTGAAACTGGTACTCAATACAGAAATAGCATCAGAACTGGAGCATCTGAGGTGGTCTGTCAAAGGCCTTTGACAGGTCTTGGAAAGGTTCTGCTGACAACAGTGTAAGACCATTGCAGCAATTTCTTTTCATTCAAGAGATGAATGTCTGGCATATTTATTTCATAAAGTGAGAACCAGTATCCCAAACAAATAGCTAGAATGAGTATTATTCAGTCTTTTTCCTGGCAACCAGCTTAAACGACCGTGTCTTGCTTTTCTGGGAAACCTGCCAGGTGAGCTTTGAAAGGATTGTAGTGCTGACGGCAGAGTCTGGAGGGTTTGTTCCATGCGCTAACCAGAGGTCTGCTAAAATAATCAGGAGGAGGAGGCAAGGCCTTCATCCTGCACAAGAGAAGAGGGCTGGAGCATAATGGCATTGCCGGGGGGAAACCAAGAAGGCTATTAAGCTCACTGGGGCATGGACTGTCTTTTACCATGTGTTTGCACAGCTCTAGCACTGAGGCACCCCAGAGTAAAGTCTTTAAAAGTGGTTAAATGACTTATGCTCTTAAAATCTATTTCCAAAAGTGAGTAGTATAACTTCCATTTACTCCCTTCATTGGGCCTGGGGTGCAATTCCACTTCCACTTGCCTTTTTTTTTTTTTCTCCTCATTCCTGATGAAAAAATTACTGCCTAGTCAACTTTCCTTGTTCACTTGTGATTCTGCTGCTTACAGTGACTGTGCCTCATGAAATTATCTCCGCAGCTAGAAGAGGAGGGTGGCACCAAATGATGTTTTGCCATTTTGTGATGCCACCACATTTATTGAAAATTAAGTTTTGAGGAAAAAGTGAATAACCAAACAGAATTCTTAAATCAGAATTAATCCAAGCAACATAATGAAGAGCTGCCAAGTGAAAAATTTGCTACCGTGACTTACATATTGAACTGATTTAAATGACCTAATTTAGGAAAATGCATTTTAGAATGTCATTCTGTCAGTGTGGAAAACTGGTGCTGTAAGAGTCAGTAATCATCATCCTTCTGATAGTATTAATGCGAATTTTCCTATTACATTGTATAGATTATTAGCTGTTTCATCCCTAAGGAAAACCCTGATATTGACAAAGAGAGAATTTCACTTTGAGTGAAAAAGCCACACTTGGCAAGGAGTTTAAAAGCAGAATAGTATTTATGTAAATATAATGAGAAGATTATAGCTGATCTCCTTGACATTATTCTTCCATAAAATGATGGAAACATTAGAAATTTATCTGAACTACGCTAAAACAGCTAAATATTGAAAGGAAACCTTACAGCCAGCTACACTGAGGCAACACCTGAAAAGCCTATTGTTCACCCTGTTAGGAGTAGATAACTCTTTTTACATTGCAGGTGACTAAAACCAAACAGAGCTTGTTACAGGTAATAGTGCAAACCACCACAGAGCAGCTGATGGAAGAATTGACCTAAGTGATCACAGACCCTTATGTTGCTTGTTCACTCTGAGTTTTAAAGAGCCAGAAATAAAAATTGAGGCCAGTGATGTATCTCTTTAATGCAACTGAAAGATGGTATTCATGGGTATACCATATTTATGTGTTTTTTAAAAGGTAGAAGAACAATATTGCACCACTACACCCAATTACAAGGGCAAGTCACCTTGTCAATGGTCATACTTGCAAATTAGTTTCAGGCTCCTGGTAGACATCATTAAAAAAAAAAAGTCAATCAAGAGCAGAACTGCAAACTACAGCATAAGGGTGTTAAAAATATAGAACAGTATCTATCACCCCAATTGCAACCTTTAAAACTGCATAACAGATCATTGTGGGAAGAAAAAAAGTCAACCACAGACCAGTGTAATCAAGAGACTGATTATTTGACTGAGGAAAAAATTAGTATCCTGTGCATAGAGAGGTTTCTTTTTGGATTACAGTGACAAATGCTTCCTGATCTTTCTAAGACCTGCACACATTTGCTGATGGTTCATTCAACAGCCCTTACAAGAGGCAAAGATTTTCTTAAGTAGGTGCTTGAAACCACATTGGCATTTTTAGAGGAAAATCAAAACAGTTCCTTTGGTCCTGGTTTGTGAATGTAGTTTCAAGAATGTAGTTTCAAGCATAAAAGTTATAAAAATCAGGGCAGGAACCTTTGGGAAGGGTATACACAAAAGAGACACAATACGGTAAGCAGACGCAAGTAACTAAACAAATTAAAGCACACTTGGGTCGGGACAGCTGCTGTAGTTTTCTATACATTATTTTGAAAAAATCTTTATTTATTTTAGATATTTTTCCTGATAAAAGTACTTAATACCTTTCACATTTCCTATAGTAGCAAAGCCAAACACTACTGGGAATTACTGCCACTATGCAAGAAGAGAGAATCATTTTAGAAGTCTTCAATTTCTGAAATCCAGTTTTGACATACATTTCCTGACAACTGGGTTCCATTTTCTTCTGTCACGATATGGAATTATTTGAACTTATTTTAAAATTAGTTATGCTAATCTGTACTTCAAGAGCAGTCACAGTGTTAAATGACAGATATCCATTAGAAGGAACAAGCTGGAGTCACTGAATCCTTTATACAACATTTTTGTAAAAATTTAAACATCATTTTGAGAAGCAGAAAACGTACCAGTCCAGTGATATGTCATTACTCATTTTTCACATACTCGACATGATTATTCATTACTCAAAAATGACATAGTTAAATGCTAACTCTTGCTAAAATATTGATCATAATATGTGGGGGCATATAATTTATCTGAATCAAGTGAAATATGTTTTCCTCAGCAAGATGATGAAAGCTTGTCTCATTACAGCATCATTTCTACTGAAGTTTCCACCATTAGTTAGTTTAATGACTCTGTGAACATTTTAATTGAGAAGATCCCTGTGTAAGTTGCTCATTCAAGACACATGGATGGGTTTGGATTTGAGAATGAGAGAAATGCGCAGTCAGCTGTGCTCAGCCTGAGAGTGCAGGCAGAAGGCAGAGAACCAGGAGCAACAAAATACCCAGATTGGGAGAGACAGGAGAATTTGGAGAGGAAAAGGCAAGGTGTTGCAAGCCAGGAGATGTTAAACAACGTTAACTTGCAAATAAGAATACTCAGGCTGACAATGTGGTGTACAAATACGTGTTTGCTTAAATTGTTCTCACCTCCTGAAAAAAAAAAAATGCTCTGAAGCCAGTGGAAAACTACACTGCCCTTTGAAAGTCAGACCTGATAAGAAAAGGTAAATGTGGCTACGACCAGCCCTGGTTTCACTCTGAATATGGTTTTCATAAAGGAGAACAAATTAACTCACACTCTTGCATCATCCCCTGCCTGCACATGATTCACATACATTCAAAGGAAAACTCAGAGTAAACCACTATTTAATGCCAGCTGCATGTAGCTGGTCAGCAGATCTGTTCAAGTGGTGCTCTGCTCTCCTCTGTGGGGATATGAGTTGTGTCTTTAGATTTCCATGAAGTCTGGTATTGCTGTCAGGAGTGCCAGACCAAAGTGCTGACACCAAAATAACTTGTGGCTATCTTGTCCTTGTGACTGATAAATTAAGGAAGGTGTTACTGCTGCAGACTATGTTCCCTCTGTGTAAGTGCAAGTGGGGTCATTCCCACCAACACACACACACATTTCTCTGAAAACAGAGTAATCTAGGAGGAAAATAGATACAAGTAATGTCCTTATCTAATCAGAAAAACATCCTGGGGATGGTGGAAGATTTTTATTTCTGACTCCTAGCTACTGAAACAAAAGCTGAGAAGAGCTTGAGTGATTTGCCTGAAATCACAAAGTTCTATGTATTCCAGTCTGAACGTCAGATCAAGCAATAGGGCAAGGAGAAAGAGCCTCAGGTTGTGCCAGGAGAGGTTTTAGATTGGATATTAGGAAAGATTTCTTCACTGTAAGGGCTGTCAAGCATTGAACAGGCTGCCCAGGGAAGTGGTGGAGCCACTGGAGGTATTTACAAGATGTGTAGATGTGGCCCTTGGGGACATAGTTTAGTGATGGGCTGGGCAGTGTTTGGGTAACATTCGGACTCGATGATCCTGAAGGTATTTTCCAACCTAAACAAATCTATGTTTCAGCTACATGGGAGCATTGCTACCACAGTGCATCTCACATTTTTGAATAGAAAGAGCAGAGAAAAGCACAGCAGTTTAAAAATGTCATTTCTGTTAGGAAAAAATGGAAGGGGGTGAATCTCTGAATATTTCTTAGAATGCCATTTTATTAAATGCATCAAAACCTGGAAATCTTAAGCCTAGAAAGGAAGAAAAAAATTAAACCTAATAGGATTCATTCTAAACAACCTCACATTCTACATGAAGAAAATGAAGTGTTTGACATAAACACTTCATAAGCAAGATGATTTACATTATTTTCACTTTGTTTCTGATTATTTGATATAAAAATATACAACCCTGCATTCATTTCTAGCTTGTTCTGTAGAATCTTTGCTGAACCTTCCTATGAAATCATGCACGTGCCAGATCAAAACAGAGAGATGAGAAGTAGAATGTGCTTCATTATGGCAAGTACAGCTCATATCCTCCTCCACAACACAATTTATTAGTATCTAATAGAATTGTAATGTTTCTCATTCTACATTTTTACAGCTGCATCAAAATATTAAAGTGTGAATTGCAATTAAACTCACACAGTGCTCTTAGCATAATTTCCCTTGTATTAATACTTAGCAAACCAAGTTATTGGCGTAATATTACTCTTGATACTGGTTGTCATAAAGGGATAAAACCTCCAAATAGTAATAAAGTATATTTTACTGTAGAGAGAGCAGCAGTACGAAAAACCATTATGCTACTGGAGCTCTTAATTTCTGTGGAAGGGGGTGGGGAGAGAAAGGCTTTTGACTCCTTAAATTATAGTTTGCAGGTTAGTACATCAACTCACTTTAATCTCACTAAACAGGTAATTTACTTGCTTTCTGAAAGTGCCCATGTGCAAGGAAATGCTAGTGCACTCCAGGGATGATTCTAAGATTGATTGCTCGGCTATAGTCACCAGTAATGGTATGAATTCTGCCAAGCTCCATTTTAAATGTATCTGAAATATTTAAAGATTTTAGGGGGGTAAAAATGGAGGGGCAATATTTGTTTCCTGTAACCTCAATTTATGCACATGTGGTCTGCTTGACTAAAGAATTTTGAATCAGAAGGGCTGAACTACTACTTGCAAATGGCAATAGGTACATTGGTTTGGGATAGAACAATTGCAGGTGTGATATCCCTGCTTATGTTATCCGTTAGGACATTCGGAAGTTATTTTGTATTTCCCAGCTGCTCCTTAGATTTGCAGGTGGCTGTAGCTTTTTGTGGTTTATAGTTTGGAATTGAACTCTGCAAAAATGTGCTTATGGGAGAAATGGAGAGCTTTAGTATTTTCTTATGGAGGGAAGAAAGTGGCTAAATTAAATGCCATTAGATGGACATGACTTTGATAACATTGTCTGGGCTAGATAGTTCTATAAAAGCACCTGGAAGTAGAACTTAAATGTGAAGAATTACATTTTTCCTGCTTCATTTAAGAACACACCAGGTAAAACAAACTATTTCCTATTCTAAGTGCTGACCCATAGTGTAACCAGAAGTGCAGCTGCAGTATGGGCCAACATGTTTGATCAGGCTGTGCCTGCTTACCAAGGGCTGCAAGGACTTGGCTATGCAGGCTGCAACCAAAAACCCGGTGAGGCTGTGTAGTTTTCCCTGTAAATCATGTCATGAAAACAAAAGACCATTTTATTAAGTTAACAGTAAAATCCCAGTCTCAGGGTGATGCTGAAGGAGGTTTTGAAAGATTATCTTGACTTATTTCAGATAGGCTTGTGGTTTTGCAAACATCCAGTATGTGTTATTGATAAAGGACCTTCTTAGTTGTTTCCTTCCAACTTGCAAAGCTGTTTCTGTCAGTGGAGATTTCTCTCCCTTACAGAGAGAAGTCCCTTTGCATCATGATTAAATACCACTGGGTAGGAGAGGTGAATCTGAATAGGCCCCCAGATTCAGGTCCATGCAGTTTCACACATCATGGAAGAAAATAAAAATTAAAAAAACTTTCCAAAACTGCTGCAAGCTCCAGTCCTACCTCCCATTGATGTTAGATTGTTTTTAACAGATTTGGCTTCTGTCTGTGACAATTACTGATGATAGAGCCTCTGATCTGGGTAGGCTGAACATGAGGAGTCTGTATCACAGCCCACAGAATCAACACTGTGGTGTCTGGGATTTGCTGTGTCATTCATGAACTGCCAAGATAACTGCATCATTGCAGTGTGTCACACATTTCATATTTTTCCTCCCCTTTTCTTCTCCCTCCCTTCCTTATATTTTATCTCCAAGAAATTTAATCTCTCCTGCCTAAGCCACCAGCTACCAGAATAGACCAAAGTACTTGAATATGATGAAAAGGCCATTAATTGCCACCAGCCTGACCTCCCATCAGATGCTGCCTCCCTCCTCACTCGGTGTGAGGAGGTTAATCTCCAAACTCTGTGCTGCTGGACCTAGCACAATAATCGCTCCTGAGCTGCAGCAGTGATGACATTATTTTGCTCATGAGGCTGTAAGAACATGGTGAGCTGAAGATTACAAAAGTAGTATGGTAACAGTCTACATTTAAAAAAAAAAATAGTTAAGTATTCAAGGGTCTAACCCAAAGTTTATTTAAATTCAATAGAAGTTTCAAACGTGGACCCTAATATCTTCAGCACATCTTGGAAGGACCTTGAGCACCCAGGGCTGTGGCTAAGTTTACCCATCTAAGTTTGGCTGAAACTAAAATTCTCCATTCCTTCTCCTCTCTTCCTCATGGCATGTTTCCTAACAGTATAATTCACAGAAAAATGATCAAAATGTCATTAAGAAATGTCAGTGCTCTAAGCCAAGCTCCTTTCAGACATATAAGCAGTGTGTGGCAGGCATAATAAAGTCATGATTAGGAGTGTCCTTTAAATCACAGGAAAGGGAGGCAGAGTAGACATACCCTGTTCCATCGCTGAACAGGCTCTTAGCATGACTGTGAACAAATACATAACCAGCAAATGCCTGGGCATAACTCAATTCTTTCATGCCTGCAAAGATATTAGTACTTCTGCACTACCTAGCAATAGCAGTAACATCATCATTTTCTCCCTGTACATCAGGGACCATGGACAAACCAGCCCAGATGCTGCTTCCCTGCTCAGCCCAATGTTGGGGCCAAGGAGAGGCAAAGCAGCAGCTGAGCCACAGAGCACAAGAACAGAGGCTGATGGGATCCTGGCCATTAGCAATGGACACAGGGACCTCAGAGTTAGATAAGGAAGGGGCAAAGGACCTAGAAGAAAGAGTCATAGTATTAAAGAGTGTGTTCTGCACAAACACATCAGTTCTCAGTCTTCTCCCAGCCCCATTTCCACTTACAAGCCCACACACACAAACCACGGCAGACATGCATGTGAGAAGTGATCCATTTGTCCCACAATAATGTTACTCTAATTAGCCATTTATCTTTGGCACTTAGAACTAGATCTGAAAAGGAAAATACATTCTTCACTGCCTGCTCTTTTCCTACAAAGAAATAACAGCATGGCCTCTGTGGAAAAGACACTCAATACATGAACTTGAGTAACACCAGGAGCTTTGTGAAACAGTGTTTAATAGCGAGTCCAAGAGAAACTGAGAAGAGACTGTATGCTAATATAATCAAGCAAATCTCTGTGTAGCACTAGGTTTGTGTTGACTGCTTCACATTTTGAAGGAATAAGCCGCGAGACAACAGAAAAGGGTGAGCCCTTAGAGCAATATTCCAGGGAGTTACTCCTGGCTAACTTCCAAAAAGGATACTCCCAGGGTGGATATTTCTATTCTAGGACACAAATACCTCATTTTGGGTTGCTTTAGTCTTTTTAGAAACAATAGCTCACCTGTTATGTTCGGCAGATTGTGCCAAATCCTCTTCCCTGGGTAGGCACCCTCTTTATTGTAAGAAGCCTATTCTTAGGTCCAGGTAAAATATTACATGACCAATCTAGACATGAATTAAAGGAAAATGTGTGCATGAAGTATTTAATATATATAGCACCTGTCAGGGATGCCGTGGAGTTCCAGATCTTAATTGTAGCTCCAGCCTAGGACCAGTGGATGGAAGATGCAAAAGTTTCAGTTCACTTGTGGCAACATTGCCATGGGTATGCCTGTGACACTGTCAGTCACAAGACAGGTACCCCAGGAGTGCGTTGGACAAGGAAGGGCCTGATCCTCAGGTACTGTAAAGCAGTGGGGTCAGGTCAGTCCTATCAAAGGGTTCTCTGTGAGCCTGTTCCTTTCTCAAAACAAGCCCTTCAAATCCTAAATCCACCTATGTCTAGGTTGCCAGATTTGAAGCAGATACCGGATTGTTTTACTTCCTAAGTTTGGACATAGCAAACAAACAAAAAAAAAAAACCCTAAACCAGCCCAAACCCACAAAGTAATACACATGGGAGATGTGAGCTTTTCTTAACGCTCAAATGATTCTTTCATAAAACAAAATATTTCTGTTAGCCCACTCTTGCTGTAAATATAATCAGTGCCAAAAGGTACATTGCCTTTCCTAGCCTCATTTGTCCAGTTTAGTCATAAAATGGTAAAGAGGCCAAAGCCTCGATGCCAGCTACAACTGTGGCAAAGCCACAGGTGAAGACTAGATTGTACTGTTCTTCTGGTGTAAAGAGTGAATAAAGGCACCGAAAAAGGATTTGACTTATAGACAAGGTGACAGTATTTCTGAAATAAAAGATTGGAATATTTTCGCGGTGACTTTTTTAGGGTCGTAAAGAAGACAAAATGCCCATTTACCAAGGATGCGTGCTGGTGGTGTTATTGCCAGCCCGCGAGGCGATAGCGACACTTGCATATCACTTCCAGTGCAGGTTTATTTCCAGACACTCCGTGTTCTGGAGACATTTATCATATGCCGCCAAACTAACGTTAACATCCACTTTGAGCAAAGGAACAGATTTAAATGTCTCTGCTGATCCGACTTTTTCTCTCTCTCTTCAGCAGACACATCACTTGTTCTGCTGGACTGTTTATTCCTGGCAAACATGGAACAAATTCTTCTCAGCCTTGGAAAACAAGCAGCTTGTAGTTATTAAGACAGAAAGAGAAGCAAAAGAAGAAAACCGGGTCACTGAGATGTCAGGAAAAAGAGAAATTGCTGGGATATCATGACAGAAGGTTAAAAAAAAAAAAAAAAAAAAAAAAAAAAAAAAAAAAAAAATCAAGATTGTCCCAAATTTTGTTATAGAAGAAACAAGCAGGAAGGATCTTCAAAAGAAGGTAAGGATTATATTACAGTGCTCATACTGTGACTTCTCCCAGCTGCCAAAGGGATGGCAAATCCAATAGCTCATGACCAGAAATTAAGAGCAATTGTAGCTGGGCAGAGGAAAATTGATACCTTTAAATGTATAATCTCTTATGCTGGTGCCTCCCAGCAAAGAACAGAAGCTAGACTGGTGGATTTCCAATGTAAACTTATGGCATCCTGCTTAATTCCACTTTTATTTAATGCCTCTGTCCTTTATGTGGCATTAACTTTAATGTAATATTGAAGGCTTTGGTTTTTTTTTAAATAGCATCGTAAGTGTAAATGTAATAGTTATATAACAATAATAATAAATCAAGAATGTACTAGAGTCACTGCAATAACTAATAATAACATTAAGACACAGTTTATGATGTATCTAAAGTTCAGTACCTTAGAGAGTTAATTAAGTCCTAAGTTAATTGGCAATGATCTTATTTCTAGACAGGAAATGTAGCCGATTAGCTTGTTTATGCTTAAACAAGTAACTGAGGTCACAACAAGACTTTTTGGGGTGTTACTGATTGATTTGTAATTTGTTAATTAATTTTGATTGACTTTACAAGTATCCTGCTTAACTCTTTGCTTCTAGGGAGAGGAAGCTACTGACATGGCTGGTGGCTACGTAAAGTCACAGTGACCATTTTCACAGTACAAAATGTGTAGTTTTCATAACTCCACTTGTAAGATGCCACACTTGCAAAGAAAAAGCTTTTGTGAGAAAATGCAAATCAATTTACTGCTTTTATAACTTCATGCCTACCTTTACCCATCATAGACTGCACAGTAACATCAGAGATGCCAAATTGTATTTAACCTTTCTGACAAGTGCTGCTGTATCACTTTGTGGGTTTCTATTGTTAATTGCACAAACATTAACATCTTATTGCTTTAGGAAGTTATTATGTTGAAAAACAGTTAACAGATAAATATATGAAAACCAAACCCAGGTAATGTTTTCCAAATTAGAATTGTAGGGAAGAAAACCAGTCTTTTGCAAGGTGACTTGTTTTCATTGCAGCAACAGCTTGAAGTTTTTTTAATTGCTAGTGGCTTTTCCCCACATAGCCTTATCCAGAACCAATCCATCAGTTTTTTTAATCTGTGCAATAACTAAGCATAGTGTTAAAATTCAGCTCATGGGAAAGAAGGAGCCCAAAAGGACCTTTAGCTCATGGCATCTCCAGTGAAGAAATTCTTTAGCTGCACAGTCACATAACATGGGATAAAATTAACAACTCATTTACCTTGCCTTCTGCCATTTGGGACCAGAACAGAGGCACAGAGTCGTAAAATGCCAGCGGTGGGTGACAGTGCATGGGTTTGCATCTGCCTGGGACAGGCAGAGTGGGGTGAATTGGGCAGCAGAGCTGCTGCTGCAAATTCCCGTGTCCTGTGGGAGAGCCCCCCACCAGCACGGCTCAGGCACCTCCTGCCTGCAGTGCCCCAAGGGACCAGTCACACAAACACACTTTCTGTTCCGTGCAGACTGCTCTGGGTAACAGAGATGGCCTCCCTTTATGAGGCAGATTAACCCAGAGAAAATTAGAGGCCACAAATGTTTTGCAAGAAATTAGTATCTAACGCTACAGAATCAGAGGGGACAAATCAGTTCCAGGAGGATAAAGAGGTTGAACTGAGAAAAAGTAACAAGACTTTTTTTTAAGATCAGAAGCGTCAATTGAAATGCTAACGCTTTATAAAAGGCCAAAGAAGTGCAAATATGACCATATTTGAACCACTACTGCCCAGGCAACGAACAGAAAATGGTATAAAATTGAAACTACTTTTCTGCTGTAGATATAGAGCAGTTCCACAGTGATAAAAACACTTTCCTTCCTTATCCTCATTCCCTCTTAAAGTTCAGTCCCTCTTTTTTCCTTATTAAAAATCCCATAGTTCATGAATTGACAAACCAGGATGGCTTTTTCCCCCTTTGTTAATGGGCCTGTTTTCACTTAACAAAATATAGTGGCAATTTAGAAATTACTCTTTACATTGACACAGCACTCTTCTACTTTATGTTTTATTTTGGAGTTTTCTACTTCCTTCAAATCCCACTTCAGTATCCTTTGAGTACCACTATTTCACACTATTCTGATTTTGGGCCATACAATTCATAGCAAAGCATTAATTTTCAGTTTTATCATATACTCAGTGTTGAACACAACCAAACACTCCACCTTGACCCCCTTTGTAGCTGGATCAGTACTTCTTCAGCATGACCAGTTTCTCCCATAGTGAAAGGTAGAAGTTATCCTTTGAATAAACACTTCCTTTTTAATAATGATATGGGGTGATTTACCACACGTGTCTCCTCCTGCAGAGCTAGCATCAAATTCCTAGATCAAACTGCTTCCAAAACATGCAGTATTTTGGAGGCAGCCACCCCAACACTGAGGGAGGTCATTTATTCACCTTTGCTGAGATTCAGTCTAGGGCTTCATTTGTGTTACAGGTAGGTTTATTTCCTAAGAATCATTGGACCAGTTCTAGTTTGAAACATGCCTTTTTTGCCACTCTCTTACCCAGAAAAGAAGTCCATCCATTTAGGAAACCAAACCAGGGTATGGTGTCCCCAGTATTACTGCAGGAGGGTTCAGGAATAAAAGAGCATTTTATAAGGAAAAGCTATTTTGTCCTGCTTATTATCATTTTCCCTACTCTTATGGTATATCTGTCACAACTGCATCCTTGAACTTTAAGACTCTGCTATGAGCACTTATCCTTTACTTCCACACTTGCAGGCTAATTTTTAAAGTATTAGGGAGAATTTTTATTTCACTGGAGAGGGAGAGTGCTTCCTGCTTATCTTTCAGCTTTTGTGGTACAAACACCTTCCACCTAGCAATCTTCTCCCTCCCCCTGACAGAGGGGAAATCCCCTACACCCAGAAATAACCCTTTCCTCACCTCACCAGGAATTTTGCTTTTCCTATAATCCAAAGCAAACATAACAAGAGCCAATGTTTTGGGGTGGCCCTATCTGTAATTTTATTTTATATTGTGTGAGACAACCAAACTTCTTTTTTCTAGGCTGGAAAATATAATCATATGAAACTCCCACGGTTTAAAAACCAAAATTACTCATTCAAGTACAGTTATAAAAATAAAATACACTTTAAAAAGTAATAACAGTAATGTCCTCATCATATATAAGACCTAGAACACAGATAACAAGTGGTTATCAAGATTTTATTTTCAAATATATTGATACAAAAGTTGAATATGCAACATATTTACCTCTCTTTAAGCAGACTGAAACAGTTCCTTGAGTAGAATGACTAGAGAGGAATCCTTCACGAGTTTATTCACGGGGGTAAAGCCTGACCTCAGATGTACTTGCACCGTGCAACGCACATCAAAGCAGAGGAGCCCAGACCAGCACAGGGAACCCAGATGCAGGGGGATGAGCCACGTGTGTGAGGTGTCTCATCAGTGCTCATTAAGGTTTATTGGCTGTGACAAAGCACTCTGGCAGCACAGCCCCATGGGGCTGGTGTTTCACTGCTGCAACTGGGGCAGGGCTTGGCCCAGTGACTCCACGTGCCTTTGGATCAGGGTTAATTTAAGTTGCTTGTGCCCCCCATACACCATTTTAAGGATATCCATATTTCTATACTCTTGACAGCAGGGGCCAGCACAAAGTGCTACTGCTGGGGAACAAACTAAAGCACTATGACAAGAGACACAGGGCTGGCAAATTCTTCTGGGCAGCTTTGCTCTCCGTACCAGGCCAGCACTTACACTGTTCTCTTTGGGACAGCCCGAGCAAGACAATGCAGTAAAAACTTTTGCTTTCATGATCCTGCCCTGAATTTTATGTTCTACTTCAAAATGTATCTAAGTTACAAAACTGTTATGCCACCAATTTTTCTCTTTTCCTGGTCTATGCTCTTTGGAGACAAGACTGCCTGTAGCATTTCTGTAAACCTCTCTCTTCTTGCCTAGTCAACATATACTCAATTAAAAATATATTAATAGCCACAATCCTCAGATGCACTCCTTTACATAAAAAGAGGGCCAAATGGTACCTAGTCTTCTGTGCCACTTTTTTTTGAACAGATACAAAATGCCTGGAGAGCAGTGTAAAGATTTGGTTGTTTCCTAAACAGTGCCTGCACTGATGTTGGTTCTAGTACATGTCAGTTTGCTTATCTGCTTTTTAATTACAAGTGGGACTTCAACTAAAACAAATTAGATTCTGATGAGGTGTGCAACTCTTAACAAAACTAATACCTTGCTCACAAATGCCATGCAATTTATGAGTAGTGTCCTCTGGGTAGCGACCAAGACAAAATGCAGAGCTACAGATGCAAAAGAAATTAAAGCAGATTGGCCTAAATTTGAATCTGGGGTATGTCAGTTTGCTTATCGGTTTTTGTTTTGGTTTTTTCTTTGTTTGTTTTGTTGGGTTTTTTTGGTTGGTTGGTTGTTTTTTTTAAAATTCTGTGTGGTTTTAATAACTGTGACTAATCATTGGTCTTTGTATAAACACAGGCAGAAACGGCAGGATTATCAGGGTCATCTTACTTCATGAACACAAGAATATACAGGTAAACTTCATAAAATACAATCTGTCCACAGAAATCATCATTTTAGGAACTGTTGCAGCAATATCGTTTTAGCAGTCATTTACTTGTGTTGCTGGTGATGGGGACATGAGCAGCACGTGCTTATTCTGCCAGGAATAAATGTTACTCCTTTCTCCGGCCCTGCCTTAGCCAATTCTCCTCTCACTTCCCTCTCTTGGTTATGGTTTGATATCTTAATTTCAGAAGTTTCTCTTTCACTGAAGATTTTTGGTTGAGTTTTTCTTTTGAGGGGGTGAGGGAGAGGGGGAGGAAAGTTCAGTTTATAAGCTAATGATCTTGTTATCCAACCCATTTCCCCTGTCCTGTTTTCACTTGTTACAGTCATATACAGCTGCCCTCCGCAAATTAATATTACCATTGCTATGCTTCAATGCTTTGTATTTCCAGCCCCTGTAAACCTCTTACTTTAGAACAGTGTTGTGCAATAACATATTGAATAAATGAGTAACCACTTCATACTGCTCTTGTATTTATGAATAGCCAGAGAAATTTCTTTTTTGACAGTGAAAGAGAAGTTAGATGTACTTTAAAGTCTTCTAAAGTGTATTTTCGGTTGCTACCAGATGAAATCAAAGAGACAAAATTACTTTTTCCTACTTAAATATTTCATTGATTTTTCTTAGAACACCATCCTTCCTCCTCTCTCTCCAAGGCGTGCATGATGATTCCCTGGCTATACCATAAGACAACCTTTATAGATCTAGACCTGATCAGAGTATTTATAAAGAATGACCCACGATAATGTTAAATGCATCTTAATGCACATATTCTACCTGTATAGACTACTGCCCAGGAACTTCATAACAGAAGAACTGAATTTGATTCTCTGCCTGACAGGCTTGTCTGTGAGAGCTGTGTCTGCAGTGCTAAATTACACCCATATCCTGGCTGCCCGTGGCTTCACACACCCCATACACATTAATTGTTGCAACCAGAAACAAAATTGAGAAAGGCATGTGGGACTATGCCTGAAAGGGGGGCACACTTATTGAAATTCATGTATTGCTCTGCTTGATTCCCCAAGCCACACATGGGAACACTCAGCCATAGGCGGCCGCATCACTGTCTCAGGGAGAAGGAGGAACTGGGGCAGAACAGTTCCACTGTGTGGTTTCACTGTTGGTCACAGCTTTTCAGACATGCAAGGCATAAACCAAGAGCCTGGCCTGTTGGGTTTCAGTGCCTGAAAACACAGAATAAAATTCACCTGGAGCTACTGTGGCAATTGTGTGCCAATTGATGTGCAGTTAATCAGACCCCAGCTATTTTCTAACAGTAAAGAGCAAAGCCTTACACGTTCTCATCACATAAAAGCAAAATAAGCTTATGCATTCCTCCAAACTGAGATCAAACTGTGTCCCCCAGATGTGCCAACAACCTGCCCAGCATTTCAGTGACAAACTTCTTTAGTCTCTCCAACACAGAAACAGCAAAATACAGCATTCTCAAATCAAAAAAAGAAACTTCCTACTGCACAGAAAGACCACACACGAGTACAGCAGCACCCATGTAAGTCTGCATGTGTGCTTTGGCTCTCACCAAAGCCTTGCACAGCCCTGTGCTGGTACTGCTGCCTTAGAAGCACTGGTTATTTCAGCAGGAAACTCTGCACAGGGGCCATCCCTACCTCAGAGTGGGCTTGAAAAGAAAGGTTCTTTGATTTCAACAGCCCATTTCTTAATTCTTAGCAACTGGTGTAAATCCAGAGCTCCATTCCCATTGCTCCAGTGTAAAACCACTTTAGAGGGCAGATCCAAGTCTAGTCTTTCAACTTGCAGAAGCACCTGGACTCTGTCCAGGCTGGACTGGTTGGCTTTTTGCAGTTTGGAGCTGAAACGAGGAGAGAGCTGCATTTCACACAGTTCCACTGCTGATCTCTCTAAACCTGACAGAATACAGCCCTCAGGGAGGGTTACAAGTACACTTTTTTTTTTCTGGTTAGATTGAGTCTTGCAAGTGCAGATAACTTTTTAATATTTTAAAATACATTTTGAATTACAGTTGTAATTAAGCAAGGAGATTTTTTTCCCCATAATCACATGAAATGGCCCAAGCAATTTAGAGTTCTAATTTTTATATTCATAGAGCAAATATTAGACTGTCCAGTTACATTATTGAACAATAGATAACAACCCTAGGCCATGCTGTAGGTTCTTTTTAAGAAAATATATAATAACAAAGATTTTAAAAAGTATTCTTCTGAAATTCAGAGGTTTTAATATAATTTTTCTTCTTGCTTCAAATTGTAATTCTAACAAGAGAATAAGCCAAATTATTTCTCAAACTCTTCAAGCCGCTGCTTGCAGAACACTGCAACCCTGAGCTGAGACAACCACATATCTTCAAAGTAGCCACTTGATAGTATTTTTCTATTTATGCCAGAGCCCTATGAACCCATTAGTCCAAACTAGAGGCATGGTGCAAAATTATGCATGAGTGTCATTGCTATTGAAAACAATGAAGCTAATTAAATATGTATTTGTTCACCACAAATTAGGAAAAAAACATTATTCCGCCACTCCTATTTCAGATCCCATTTCATAAGAAGTCCTTGCAAACATCTACTTTGTGATAAATCATGTTTTTGAGGATCCCAAAACCCCACATTTTCCATAAATATGTTTCCTTGAGCACTCTGCATCAGCTCTGTGTTCATACTTGACTGGATGCTATCATACCACATTCTTCAGGAAAGCAGCTGCTTTTCTGTCTTTGGTGTTTTAAAAAATTAAAATGAGACTTAACACTTTTAATTAGATGTTTAATTCATGCTTTTGTGAGCTATTTCCTTCCAATCTGAATTTTGTCACACAACTAGAACAGTCTTTCCACTGCCAAATTTTTTTTAAATGCTAACTCAGTGTCTCAAAGAATGTGTATTGCACAATTTGGTAAAGAATTTGAAAGTGAAAGTCTCATTTGTGAGTAAAGTAGGAACGCCTAGTAACTGGCACAAGCTGTGGCTGTAAAAATATGCAATGTTCAGAACAAAACCCCCGCCAAAACCAAGGGAACAGTTTAAACACATTTCATAGGGCATACAGTAAATACTAAGTTTCAGGGACTAGTTGAAAGAGCAAATTGAGCAGAATATGGCTCTTACTGATGAGATACAAGTATTTTACTACTTTTGTGGTTTTACTTTTAAAGAAACAAATGAAGAAATACTCCTCAAAAACCAAATGAAATGTGAGTCAGCCGTTTGAAGAAGGTGGCAAAGAGGAGCCCAGTTTTCAGAAGGAGCTTCCTCTTTCCACCCTCCCTGGCACTCAGCACATTCACAGCATTGTTTTCCAAATCCTTCAGGAGCAGCTGAGTGTCACTCAGCCAAATGATGTTCCCATTAAGAAAGCAGCACATGCCACGCCTTTTTCTCTGCTGTCAGTTATTGTTTCTCATCACAGGATGAGGGTGAGCAGGATTTGGCCTGTCCTCACGACAGTATAATGGATTATCATTACTGGCAATAACAACACATGTTCTGCAGGCCGAGAGTCCTCGTTTTGCTGCACCTGGTGTTCATGGCCCAAAATGAACAGCCCTGTTGAATCCTCTTGTTAATCCCCTTGCTACCCTGCTCACACTTTTCTGAGCTTGCTGTACCTGTACAGCCACCCCTGTGCAGACTTGGGTGAGACTCTTCAAATTGCAGACTTCAACTGGCCTCAACAGCAAACCCCATGGCTTGCCAAGACACCAGCCCTGGGCTGAAGGCAGCTTCTATTCCACAATGGAGACAGAATTTTGAGGACTTTCCTGAGATACTTAAGGTTTGAACTAACCAGCACTAACGGAAGGTAGGAGAAATGTGACAGTGCAGCCTGGACAGCCTGAGAACACACAGGTTCATACCTTGTCTGATCCCTTCCTCTCCTTGAGGCAAGGTAAGCGGGTCACTACCTGAGTGGCCACATTTGCATTGCTTGAGGTAACACCTTAGGTCACAATTTGAAAACACCCACAAAAATCTGTATCACAATCAAACCCTTAAATAACCAGAATCTTCATTTCACTCCAGGTAACCATGCAAAGACCTGATGCATCAATAATTTATTTGCTTACATATTTACTTCAGTCAAATTCTTGGCAAAGGCAAGGTCAAAACCTCAGCAGACAGTGGGAGAGGTGCTTCAGAGTCCCCAGTAGTGACACACACACACACACAGAAGTTGGCAATCAACCCCTCACTGCAGCTGGTGACTGTGGGCTTGTGAGGGCACACTGTGCACACTCACAAACATCTTTAAATTTGGCTTTCTCATCTGGGTGGCTGAGTTCAGAAAACCACTCCAGACACCTCTCAAAGTGTTTTCTCAACTGGCAGCCTAGTTAAGTCACTTCAGGGGGAATTGAAATCAAAGATGGTTTTCTGCATCCAGCTGAAATGGATTGTTTAGTGATTACAGAAATACAACCCTTCAAGAGGGCTTGCGGGTGTGTGGAGAGGTAGAAAGGCTGGGAGCGGTCTGCATGAAAGAGAATAAATAGTTTTGTGGGGGGAAAGGCATTTTTCTCTTTTAGCACAGCTACTAATGAAATAGCAAGAGTGGCTTGCAAGAAAAACATGCAAACATTAGACTGCTGTGAATTATGCAGTTTGGTAAGAGATAAAATAATAATCAGCTCACCATCAAGACCAAATCCCCAAGCTGCTTGTAGGATCATGATCGGAGCGGTGTTGAGTCATCTCCTTTGCATACCTCTGGGAACACGGCATTCCCAGCATACCAGAGCAGCAGGCGCAGCCCCGGGAGCGCAGCCCGGCGGGGCAGGCAGAGGTGGCCCCCACGCCAGCCCACCGCCACTCGCAAGGCACACTTGGAATGATCCACAGCTTCTCCCACTGCTGGCTCCCGGCCACCTCTCCTTCCTTTGTCTCCTCAGGAAACACTTCCCTCCCTCCCTGCCTCCCTCTCACACCTGTGAAAAGCTGAGGCTCTCAGTCAGTGATGGGATGGTTCACGGCCAGCTGGGCTTTAATTTGTGGGTATAGGGAGGTGTCATTAGCTCGAGGAGCCCTCCCTGGCTGAGTGTATTTAAGGAGCTGTTGCAGCAGTTCTAGACTGCCTGATAACCTCGTTGTCACCTCCCCAGGTGGCTGTAGTAAAAGTGGTGCAATTTTCTTTAGAAGGGCAGGAACCTGCAAAATAATTAAATATGTCAAGTCAGTCCAGTGTGTGGAGACCCCAGGGTAATTTGCTTCCTTTTATAAACCTGAATTTGATTTGCTTAATTTCTTTCTAGATGAACCTGAACACTGGCTTTCAATTCTTATGGCCTCTTATTTATTATTTTTTAGACAGTTCATCTCTCCAGACACAAATCATAATTACCGGAGACCGGAGTGAAAGAGCCCAAATTCAAATGCATACATACATACATATGTGCGTGTGCACGTGTATATTAAACTGCTGCCTGTCAAAGCTGGAGGGAGGCTTTTAAATAAAGTCATGGAGAATGTCAAGCAACGTGAAGCAACCTAGTTAAACACTAAAAAATCTGTCCTCCCTTTCGTTTGGCTCCTGATTTATGTCAAGCTGGAATAAATGATAATAACACAAGGTTATTAGATTTTTTAATGATATAAATATGAAGTGTATGCATTTAGTAACCTTCAGACTGTAAAACACAGATGGAAGTATATCCATAAGTTCCAAACCACCTCATTTAAAACTTATGCAAACCACACCAAAAAGAGAAAGCATGAGAAAAAGACTCAAGTGTCAGTACTCTCCCTGAAGCACAAATTTTCTCTTCGAGCCATATTAGCACAAAACTGTTTGAAGGCAGAGACTGGTCTGTTACAAAAATGTCAAGCTCACGCTTAATTTTCAACAGATCTTAAGCAAAACCTCCCGCACATGGATTAGTTTTACAGCTGTGACATAGCATAACCCCACCAGGACACGGACAGCCTCTGTAAGGGAGGGTGAGCCCTCTCAGCATCCCAGCGCCCTCCCTGCTCCGAGGGGAGCGGTGCCACACGGGGACAGCCGTGCGAGGAAGCACCGCTGGGGTGACACGGCCCCGGACATCCTGCCAGGGCTTTTTGACTCGCCCACATCCTGTGCACACACGCGGGTGTCGGGGTTGCCCTGGGGCAGAATGTCTGTCTGGCCGGGTAGTTTCCTATCGCCCAATCATCCTCCTCACTTTCTGGGGTGGGATACCTCTGTAAAAAACTTCTCTGAACATACCTACACGACATAAATTTCCAGGAAAATGGCAATGCTGTTAGTAGTTCTTCCTTTTCTCAACCTCTTTTGCAGTGGAGAAGTCTAATAATGAATGTATTTAACTAAAAATAATAATAAATTTTACAGAAAGGAAATTAATATCTTTATGCATCTTAGTTGAACAGACTCCAGTTTAATTCTAAGCCCTTCATTTGAGAAATCAGCTGTGAGGTTGATTTTATGTCAAAATATCCAAGTCAATGAATCGTCTGCCCAGGGAGGTGGTGGAGTCACCGTCCCTGGACATGTTTAGAAAAAGACTGGACATGGCACTCAGTCCAGGTTTAGTTGATGAGGAGGTGTTAGGTTATAGGTTGGTCTTGATGATATCAAAGGTCTTTTCCAACCTAGGTCATTCTGTGATTCTGTGATTCTGTAATGTTGATGCTATTTCAAGAACAAGTAGAAAGTGTAATTTAAAGAGTTAAGGCCAGTGAAGAACAGAACATTTGAATATTATCTTCTACAGGTGACTAAAGATTTAATTGCTGTTAGTAAAAGCAAACTCTTTGTGTCAGAAAGAGTGCTTACTTCAGTGGCTGCAGATTAAAACACTCTAGTTAGTTCTTTTTATATGCCGGAAAAAAATTAGCCCATAAATTCTTTTATACTTTCAGTGAAGATATTTTTGGAACTGCAATAAATTTCTCATTACATATAATACACTACTGTCTGATTATTTTTTTTTATTTTTACCTTAAAATTATGTCTAAATGGGACAGTCCAATTATGTCTGATTTAATGTTCTAATGTAATCCTGGGTGATTACAAGAAAGGTCTCAGGTTATTTAACAAGTGACATTTTGGATTTATTACAAAAGCAATATTGGAAGTATAGGACCTGTGGGGAGCCAATTAAACTTTCCTGGACATCATCTGCTTGGCAGTGTCCTCCTGCCACCAATATGCCCCCTTGCCCAGAGAAATAACCAACTTGCTGTGCAGTGGCTGGGAAACTGGAGTTTAGTTCAGGGCTGTATCCCTTCAGAGAGCACAAGAAGAAGACTTTAGACAGATTTCAGTTGTTCCCATTACTGACCCTGTCAAAATGACCACCCCATGGAAATAGCCAGGCCTCCTTGTCTGTGGTATCTCAGAGAGTCAGTGCCAAGGAGAGACTGGATCTGAGTAAATAGGTAAGTGAATAAATCTTAAAAGCCAAACAAGTGAAGCACCTGAACCAGGTTTACTTCCTTTCGTACAAAACTGATGTGAAAGATGAAATTATGCCCCATCCATTCTCACTATTTCAGTGCATCTGTGTGAGAATTCATTTAAGGCAGGGCAGAATGCAGCTTGGAAGGTCATTGTGGCTGGAAAGGATGTGTGAAGAAGGTTGACCCTGGCTGGGCTGGGTAGACAGCTACTACAGCTGGCAACTAGAAAAGCTAACTTTTAATTGCAAATGAAGAATGTTTGTTCAATGATAGACGTGGAACTGTGTGATGACTCTGTTACAGAACCATTCTCAGGAGCAGAACTTGCACTTGAAAATGGATTTATTAGAAATTTTATAGCTCTATTTCTCTATTTCTCTATTTCTCATCATGAGATATTTTTCAGCTAGATGGAAATGAGTTAAAATAAAGGGGAAAAATCTTAAACTTTATCCTTGTGACCAAAGTGATGTCTGCTATAGAAGCCTTTTGCCCATACAGGCAGGCTAGAGTTGCTCAGTCCTGGCACAGCAGTTTTCATGTGGCCAGGCCACACAAGGAAAGTTTCGTATCACTCCACTAAAGCCACTTGCAGAAGTAGAATAGGATAGGCTTCCTAGAAGAAGTGCAATTTTAGCAGAATAATTCTGTTTATATAGCAGCTTTCACTGGTGCAATTATGATGACTAGATATTACACTCCTCTCTCTCTGCACCTGAGAGGATTCATTCCTGTGCCAACAAAACCTTCAGACCAGGCCAGAAGCAAAACTTGAGTTAATTAGAATACAGATGAGCACTTTATGACTTACCTCTGTTTTGCCACTCTTACTACACAAGCAAAATGAAAGTCATCTCATTATGCTAAAACTGTACCAGCAGTCAGCTTCCTTCTACTGGTTTCTAGCTGGAAACCAGCTACATTGATGGATGTAGTGAAGAATAGACAGGTACAGACAAGGAGAGATCCAGGGAGCGGCCAACCATCACAGGAAATATTATAATCTTTTGATCTCTTGCTGTATCCAAATCATTTCAATATTGCAACTGAGAATAACAGTATCATATGAAAACTCTCACTCTGCCCTGATGTGCCTTGCAACCATTTTTACGTTCCCCTTCAGCCCTCAGAAGCCTTATGCCCATGTTATTTCTTTATTGCTTGTTTGTTTTTCTCTCCTTCGCTGCAGCCCAGCTCCGGCTGCATCAGGCATAAACCAGAGTGCACGATACACTTTTTCAAGGCATTCAAGCATGAACTATTTTTCACTCTGGATTCCCTCTGCCCTGTTTTGCTCCATAACTTTTCCCAGTGCAGTGATCAACCCGTCCTCCAATCAGCTTTACAACCTCCCCAACAATACTGCTCCATAGATCAGCCCAGGTTGCTGCAGGATCATGATGGTTTTATGCCTCCAGCCTGCCACTTCCCACTGCCCCTAACTACCCAGCGAGTGGAAGTCCCAAGGTTGTTTGTAAGCTGGTGTGTGTAATACAGCCAGCAGGCTGGCCTGGGTTGTAAATTTGATGTATTTCATACTTAAGTAGGACTGTCAACTGTTAAATCCATTCCTTGCTAAAAATAAAAGCTACATAATAAGCCTGATACTGTAGATCACTTTAAACCAGATACTGTAATCCCCACTTGAGACAGATACATGACCTATTAAATTAAACATAGATTCCCTGAAATTACATGCAGAACCTCTCTCAGATCAGACCGACTCCATTATTTTACCCTGTAAATAGAAATATTGAACTTGTGTATATATTCAGACATGATGTATATAGTCACTTACCAGTTTTTGTATATGCATGCTGCATTAGCAGAGGTGTGCTTTGAAACAAAAACAACGTTGACAACGTTTTCAAAGCAAAATACCTGATACCATCTTTCTAAATATGTACGTAATTTTGTTAACAAAATAGGTCTTTATTTTCTGAACAGGTGACATCAGTGCCAGCTGAGGAAAAATAAAACCATCTATATTAAGGTGCTGATAAATTATTTTGGAGACCAAGGTTTCAAAACAGATTTTAACAACTGGAAAAAAACAAAAAGCAGAGCCAAGAACCTTGGGAATGCCCTTATATTTGAATAATTCCACTGAGTTTTTTTTCCCTGGTAAAACGCATATTTCTGTAGAATTTGCAGCTCAGTAAACTCTGTTGTTGTAGTTGTATTTTACAACTTTCTAGCTGTCTTCACTCTGTTACTGAAGGGTAGCTTTGGTGGTCTGTGAGGTGGAAATGTTGAGGAGAGCACCAGGAAAGGATGCAGCCCTGTGACCTGGTGTGGAGAGAGGTTCTGATCACACCAAGGCTTCAGCCTTGTCTTCCTGTGGCTCCCAAGATGGACAGAAGAGTGAAGACTGTCTTCATGTGGATTACTGCAGAAGGAAAGAAACAGGTTATGCATATTTTATGCCTGTATGCCACCTACTCAGTGTGCTTTAGCGCTGGACACTGCATTATATCATTATGTACAGGGTTAAACCAGATTACTGCTCAGTACCCACACCCAGCGTTTCACAGCTGCTCTCTTGCTTTGGCACACAATCAGGGCTTTCTTCCAACATAGCTCAGCAAAACTGCTACCTCCGTGTCTTGCAGCAACTCTCATTTATTTATTCAGATTTATCACCACACCTATCAAGCTCTTTGCTTTTACATGTTTTCTTTCTTTTTTTTTTTTTCCCTTCTCAAACTTCACTGCCTCAGCTGTTTTTCTGAGGGCTCACTACAAAACTGGGACCTTTTCTACTCTTTTGGAGTGCGGGAGCAGCTCTGCTGTTTCCATATAAAGCTCCAAATTGGGAATGTCAAATGGAATCAACTGCATCTGAAACACAACCAGCCAGCTGACCAAACAAATGAATAAGCAAAAAACTAAGCGGGTTATGTGAGGCCACCATTCAGGTGGATGCAAAAAATAACACTCGTGCTTCTAGAATGAGGATAAATCAAGATGCTGCAGTCTGTAGCAGTATTAGAGGGGTAGCATTTTCCCACACAATAAAATAAAGTTCTGTTGAGCAATTCCTGCAGTGGATGAGTCACTGTCTGTCTTGGCTGGTTTATTCAGAATAATTTCTGTTCAGCAAGAATGGAGGAAAAATCTTATTCTTCCCTGTCTGTGAGCCCTCAGATTTGCCAGACCTGTGCTGATGCAATACAGCATTTCATTCCACAGCCCCACTCCAGGTTCAGTCTGATGTCTCAATGAGTCCGTAGTTTTCCAAGCAGCCTGTCCATGTTGGAAGCAAGGAAGCTGAGTGTAATTTGGGGTTTTTTTTGCAGGAAGCCCTGCTCCTGAGCACTGAGGCTGTTCGGGCAGGAGCAGCAGTTCTGTGAATGGGGAGCGGCAGCTGATGGCAGTGGGACGTGTGACGCCTTTCTCAGAGGTCTCAGCTTTGGGGAGTAGCTGTGACTGGGAGGAGCTGCAGCCATTCTTCTATGAAAAGTGTGAAGCCAGCCTGTATATTGGTGAAGCCACTCCAGGGATATGCTTCAGCAGAAAGACATGACAAGCTGTGAATTACAGTGCATTAATTCAAGCCTAACATATTGTCAAGTATGGGGCCAAAGGGCTAAGAGCCATCCATACAACTAGGTGTGAATTAATTCACACTAGTTCACACACTGAAGTGTCTTATTGTGATAATAGATTTAATACTCCTAAAATGTTATGTTAAAATATCTATATATTATTAATTAAGGTGTAAGACTTATGCCTCCTGAACACTGAATTATATCTCAATGAAACCATTGCTCAAAATTCTTATTAACCCAGAAGGTCACTCAATTTCTCCTGCCCATTTCATAATAATAAATAGTATAAACTGTTCAGACCATTCCATCTCTTTGTTACAGGAACTATCAGCATCAAAAGGGAAATCCCTCTTCCTGTATGTAAAATTAATGCTCGAGTATGTGGTTGGATAAATGTTTCCTGCATGTAGATGTTCAGCCATATGTTTCTGGATTTCTCTTTGATAAGTAAGTGCTGGTTACCACTGAGTGATTATGTGCAAAACCTGTACCGGGAGGAAAGGTGCCTGTACACAAGTGCTAATCAATGAACTTTGCTACCCATCAATTCATATTTCCAAAGCGCTTGCATTGAAATGAAAGTCATTATGGCTATGCCAATTAGTAAGAAAAATACACTGGGCTTTTGTCTCTTGCCAGTGGAGGTCAGGGTACTCTAATTTTGACAGGATGTCATCCAGAGAGGAGCAGAAAAACAGATTGGGTGGAGCCCAGCCCTGAGGAAAGTTTATTAAAGCTGATGGGAACTGCCCAGAGTAGGTCAAACTCATTCACTTCTATCAGGAATGAGTTTGGTCCCCAGGGAACAGTTAAATATTAAATCCATTTCTGGTTTTTATTTTGTTTTGTTTTGTTTTTAACTGAGTCTTGGCTTCTGAGCTGTTTATAGGAGAAAATGATATAGTAAATTATGTAAGATAAATGATATAGTCTGGCAGTGTGAGAAATCTACTATTCGTAACTAATTCTAATTTTTTAAGCCACTGTATGTCATAGCTAAAGCAGCACATGCTATCACTGAGCTGTCTTCGAGATTTACTGCTTGTGTTAGTGTTTCATCTGTGGTTTGTTTAAAATGTTTGGGGGGCTTGAGACTGTGGTGCTGTGCTGAGGCTGTGAGCTGCATGTGAAAGGCTGAAAGTGCCCTTCTGCATTTGGGTGGGTGAGTGGAGAGGTCTGCTGTGGAGGCAAATTGAAGTAAATAACCAACAGTCAGTTAAATGCTTCTGTATCAAAGAGAGCTCTACCAGGGTGTGACACTGGAAGACCTTGGCATGGTGAAGACAAGCTTTTGTGGACCTGAAGGGAGCAAAGGCAGCCAGATCTGAGGCTCAGTCCAAAGGCAGCCATGAGAACACGCGCCCTCCGCACCCTGGCTAAGCAGACCTGTCTCCTCTTAAGACAGAAGGCTTCCCAGTAAAGGTTTTTACATTTTATTGATCTTTGTCTTTTATCTTCCTCTGCAGCAAACCTTTCCACCAGCACAAACATTTTATTGGACAGTTACATCGTTGTGGCTGCTGTATGTTCCTTCCAGAGGACACCTTTTCTATGCCGTGCTGGTTTTGCCTTACAAAGCAAGTTAATAAATTATACAGCGATGAGCTTTGATTGCTTCACGTTCAAACTGCTCTCTCCCAGAGGCTGTGTTACCCAAGGTATTAGCAGAGAGAGCTGCTCTGACCTCGTTTAGTGGGCAGGCAGGAGCAGTGCCGAGGTGCAGCCCCTGGAGCATAGTGAAACCATTGTCTCCTTCCAGGACAAGCCACGGAGCCTGAGCCGCAGGAGCATAACCTTGGATGTCCCTTGGCATTGGAGGCTGTGTTACACAGTGAAAGCAGACTGTATCTGAGCATCTGGGAGAAAAGTCTATGACAGGTTTATTTGATATTTTTACTGGAGACCATACAATTACTGGAATACCTGGATTTATTTGAATGGAAGTATTATAGAAATATTCTCTCCAGTGGTTTCCTGCATGGAGAGGAAATTTCATTTTGCAGCCAAAATTTTGTCAGAGGGTCACAACCTCTTTCTCGATGCTGAAAAACTGTTGGAACTCACCCTGTAATAAAATGAAAGTCTTCCAAAGAGATTAACCCCCCTCAGCCTATGATGGAGGGTCCCTCCACACTGATGCTGCTGGAGGCTGGTACAACATGTTGGGCACTTTCTCACTGAAAAAGGCCCTTAGAAGGGCAGCATCGTCTCCAGGACCTGCTCTGGGGCTTGATGCAGGGCTAGACAGGCACAAAAGGTAAACACAAACATGAAATGTATGTTAAGCCCATTTCTGAAGGCAGCAAACTCCTGCTGAGAGAATATTTCTCTAACTCCTGTGCTGGCAGACTCTGGGGCTTCAGAGAAAGAGCATCACAGCTACAGGTGAGGAAAAGGCATACAGGATCTTGACTTGTGCAAAATGCAGTCAGGGTTTATTTTGCCACGGAACTACTTCTGGTTGCTGTCTTCTGAGCGAAACCTTTTAAACATGCAAAACATGTGGCCAAAAGGGGAATTCAGAAGTACTGGTCTGCACACTTCGAAGTGAAACTGAAAGTTTTGGGTTGGAAATCTCGATGACCTGGCACAGCCTTGTTCTGCCCCCTTTCCTTTCCATGGGAGCAGCTGTCGTGGCCATCTTTGTGCTAGTGTGAATAAAAAACAAAAGCTAGGGACAGAACAAGCCTGTCCCCCTCTTTTTTTTATTTCCCAGCATCTGAATTGCTAGATGAGATCAGAGCTAGAGTCCACCTAGTCTGGTTTCCTGTCTCTGATAGCAGCCAGGACCAGATCCCTTGGATAAAGGCATAAGAAATCTCAGTTCTGGCAAAATGAGCAAAATTTATCCCCCCCAGTGGGTTCATCTTAATCTCTAAGAGTGGGAAAGTGTTTGAAACTTTGAGGTATGAGCTTTTACAACCTTTCTACAACTCTCTTAGCATTAATTATCATAACTCTGGCACCTCTAAAAACTTGTTGTAACATTTGGCACTGTGTCGAGAGTAAGGCATGTTGAAAGAAGAGAACAGGACTTCTAAAAACGCTGAGGCACTGCTGGGATTATTGACTCAAGGACCTCAGTGAGGGAACATAACACAGGGTCATGTTTCCCAGTAATAACATGGGTGGTTGACTTCCCAGCATAAGGAAAAACTGGAAAAAATTGAAACTCATGTTGTTTTGGATAGAGCCCAAGAAGTTACTGGAGATTTACAATTAGATCATGCAGAAACCGTGGGCTGATTTGGTTTCATTTTTTCAAACAGATGTTGGAGAGGTCACACAAGAGGTGGTGTGGAGGGCGCTATATTAGTAACTGAAATAAGTGTAGCTAATTCCAATTTAATACTGTATTTTATGCGTTACAATCACTTTCCTAAGTGTAAATACCGAGCATATTAATTATTGCATGGTAATTTTCTAGCCCTATAATTAAGTCTTTTTCCTTCAAAAGAACCTATAGAGTCGTGGTGCGGATGTTCAGCAGGCATTTCTCCTATTGCTGCTGCTATTGGCAGCAACATAATCTGCCCCATTGTCATTGATGAGCTCTTCTGACTAAGAGGGAAAGTGACAGTAACATCTATATCAGATCATCTGGAATGGGCCAACTGCACATTGCGTTAAAATATGAAGTGGAGAGCAGTCCTGTGGGGCCAGGGTTAACAGTTCCTTTCCATCTGTAATTCCTGTCATTCCTTGGTGCAGTCTGCAAGCTGTCACATAGCACAAGCATTTGTGGAGGATACACGAATTACTAAAACTGACCGCAGCAAGACAAATACAAGCTGTCCTGGGACTATTGGTCAGTGTGGGTTTGTACAATAGAATTTAATTTTCTTCTGTGTCACTGGAGACTGTCTTGGGGTGGGGGATGTCACGTGGAATGGTATCTGATAGACTTTCTCAGATTGTTCATCTCATTTGCTGTCTCAGCTGGTCATTTCTGCTTTCCTGTGCTTGGGTACTGATGCTACCAATCTGGCTTTACCCAATCATCTTTAAGGGCAATTATTTTGTGTGGTTGTATCCTTAATTGTATCATACAGTACCCAGGAAGCAAGCATGCTATTTTCTCTGCTGTCCACTATTAACAAAAACCCATATCACCACCAGCACTAAGCACTGCAGTCAGAAATCATATTACTTAGGAAACAATCTCATTTTCTTTTTCCTCAAAAAACCCACACAGAACAAAACCAAAGCACGGTTTTGATGTTCTCTAGTGTTTATTCTCTAAATACTGGAGGACACAGAGAGCCCCAACAAGCAAAAAGCTCAGCTGGACAAGCAGCCAGAGCTCTCTCTGAATTCCCTGGATGTTCTGCACACAGAGCATGGACTGAGCATATCCCACTGTGGCTGACCCTCTCTTCTTGTACAGGCACCTACCAAGAATATATTACCCCCACACTTTTGGCAAAGCACAAATAAGCTTCCAGAAGTTTTGCAATGGTATCAATGTCCTCCCTAAAAATAGAGCTTTGTCTCTTACTGAGTGGAACACCAGGAAGCCATCAGCACCTGAGAGCTGCCCAGCCTGCTGACGTGGTTTTCCTTCCATACTCTGCACTGAAGATCGGCCAACCTTTTCACTCCTCCATTAATCACCTCTCATATTTAGAAGATAGTAACCACAAAATAAGCAACCTGGTGACTCTTGCAGCAGTTTGGCGTTTCTGTACTTCCTAGGAAGGCTGTTAATATTTGTATTTCCAAAGCAAAGGTCTTGGGGGCTCCTGGCACATTCTTCCTGTCCCACCCTGCTGGGGACAGCTGTGCCACGTAGTTCCCACTGCCTGGAGGTGAGTGAGGGTTGGTGCTTCAGCAGCTCTGGTTCGCTTTTATGAAGTTTACTGGGAGCTGAATGTACTCACAGCCTTGAGGCTCGAAACATCTGAGCTAACCTTTAGATACCTCTGAAAGTCTGCTCTGCTGTGTATTTAGTGAAGTGAAATGAAGACTATAGAATAATCAATCCTTCTATACTGTGACAGGTCAATTGCTTATTTTAGAACTGTCTTGGCTGGTTGATTATTTAATTTGCTTGAAAGCAAGAAAAATAATCATTGTGAAAGTTACTAATGTACTCCAGGTGAAATGCAATGAAACCATTCATTCCAATATTCACATTAGCCAAAATATGCTTGCAGTTTTATGTTTTGACCCTTTGCTCCTTCCATGTCACAAAATAATTATAAAAATGATGAAATGATTTTAAACTATTGAATTCTAATTTTTTTAAATGATTGACTTGACATTTCAATTCATTAGCTTTCAACCTGAATTGAAATTTGTCCCACAGTTCTTTATTTAATTTGTTGAGTTTCAACTTTTCTGTTTACATGATTGTCACTAAATGAAGAAATCATTAACCAATGCTTTAATTGAATGTCATGCTTTGTATGCAGTGCACTACAATAAGACTGTCTGTATTCACAATAAAATGATCAAAACCTAGAATTTGACTTTTCTTCTCTTTTTCTTCCAAATTTCAATACAATTTGGGATTTTTATAAAGCTTTTTCTGTAAAAGCACGGGTTCATAGGCACTTAAATAATGTTGATGGGATCATAAAGGGAAGCTGTAATTATACTGTCAAATTTATTTTATTCCTTCTGTGCATTTCTAGCAATATTTAGAGCTGCTCTATGTTTCTTCTACCAGATAAACCTGATTTGATTGCAAACTGTGTAAATTAAATAATCAGTTACTTTCTACATGCTGTGTCCTTTCACAGCTTCTGAGCTCACTTGCACTGTGGTAAAAGGACACCAATTGCCCTTTGGTGCTACTCTGGGGGATGATTTGGGATGAGTTATACTCAGGCCCCTAAATCTAAACCTTACATGCTTTCACCACACAGCTGTTGAGGGGGAATGTAATGTCCACTCGGGCTCCACTGGGAAAGCTCTCCACTGCCAGCACTGCCTCAGTCTTCCCAGAGGTGAATAAAATTGTGTTTTTCCATTCCTAAACCTCCCTGGGATCCACAAAGCAGATTCTCTCTGGCTCTCCTGCAGGGAACATCCCATGCCATGCTGTGCCTTACTACATCACACCAGTGCTCTCGGGGCAGATCTGAGAGAAGTCCAGGCAGCCCATATTTTCTGCCATTTGGGTAGAATCATGGACAAGATGAGCTCTGAGGGTTTTCTCTAGCCCTCTATTGATGATAAATGTACACAGGAGTAAAAAACACCCATGAGCAAGGGTGAGCACAACTCCCTGAGCACGTTGCTGGACCGGTCATCAGTGGAGTGGAGAGACCCAAGCTCTGCTCTTCACTGTTTTGGTTTTTTTTTGAGCACTGCCCCTGCATTTCTAGCGCAGCTGTGCAGCCATCTACTTACACACAAACCAGAGTTTATTCAATTCTGCTTACATTCAAGTGTTTTCTGTACCTGTGGGTTGAAACAGGCAGGTATTTTTCAGCCCATGACTGCAGTAATGTTCCTGCAGCACAGTGTACAGAGGCTGAGTGATTCAAAAACAGGGGTATGGCCGTGGAAAGGATCCAAGCTAATCAAATGGAAGAAATTTCAATTATATAATCAAACAGCTATATTTTAATTATAATTGTTGCCACAGGGTAGCCCAGGATCACTTTGTGTGAACTTCTACTTAAATGTTTATTTCTGAAGAAAAACATTAGAAGGCATCTATGGCAATTTCATTATTATTAAGAAATTAAAAAGAATCTATAGTTAGCTAAGGGACCAGTACAATTACCTACATCATCTTTCAGAACAGTAAAATGTAATAATAAGCCACAATGAGAAACTGGAGCCTTAGAAATGAATCAGATGGCACTAAAAGAGATTCACTGACAGGGAGCTCAGGGCTTAGTGAGCTGTTATTTATTGCAGGGCTAGATTTTTTAAGCTACACTAGTGAAAATAGAACAACAAAAAATATAGCAGCAGAATTAATTGTACAGATTCACACTTCAAGGCAAAATAGACTATCAGGAAGTAGTCTTAAAATGAAGTAAGGAATACAGAGAGTTTAATTCATCTCCCTAAATCTCCAGGGAAAACTTAGTTTCTCTGACAGAGGGCTGAGCATGACTCAAATCTCCCTCCTCTTTACAATCCACATCCCACCCTCTTCTCTCCATCCCTCTGGATGGGCAGGGAAGTTCCTCTGGAGCCCTCTGACCTCTGCTCATACCAGTGCTGTGTAAATACGCTTTGAGGAGTATCTTATTTCAAGTGTTCTGACACATAATACATGGATTTTGACTTTTTACAAGACCTTTGTGTAAAAGGAAGGCTTTCAGTGAGAACCAATCCATTGCCATTTCAATTCAAGTGGAAAACAATTTTAATATAGAAGGGAAGTGCATTTAATTTGATTTTAGACTTCTGATGGAGTTTTGTGATCAGTAGGGAGCAGGGTTCAGGCCTTCTGCCCTCGCCCCATTTCCCCACTTGGTGCAGCCAACGTGGGTTACCAACAGGTGCCTTTAAGGCTGGGGGCCATGGGCACTGACTTTGCTGAATGCTCTGAAAACCTGCCCATATTCCCAATTCCATCACATCAGTCTGCAAAAAACCCAGGCCTTGATAAACTGTGCATCATGACAGAGAAGAAGCTGCAGGAATGCACCCCATGTCTTGCAGAGGACCTTTTCACCTCTTTGAAGTAGGATTGTGCTCCACAGATGATAAGGAACGAAACAACTGTGGCCAACACCTAAAGAAGTTATACATTTTCTGAACAAGGGGTTTATTGACTGGGAAATGAAAACTGCACTGGAGAATGTAGGAAAAAGAGAGGTTTTATTCAGTAGCAACATATCTACTTTGTTTTGGATAGGAACAGCAGAATAAACCACTTGAGAAAGTTTTTAGTTTATATTTAGTGTTGCTCTTTGGGAATAAAATTGGATTAGAGAATAGTTAATTCTTCATTTCTTAACCCAAATTGTCATCACTCCCTACACAGTTTTGCATCAGCAGCATGATTTGGCTGTACTTTGGTCAGCCCTTGCTCAACCCCAGTGACTCATCTCTAGAACTGACCCATCACTGAGAGGCTTCTGGCCTTGGGGAAAACAATTCATCTCAGTCCTTGGACTGGAACAGAATTTTCCACTGATTCAGACCTTCAGTACTTTATATCAGGCCTTCAGAACGTTCAGAACAGTACTTTATTTCTACATCCAGATTTTTTCAAAGTAATGATCCAATGGTGCTGGAAATCATGCCAATATTTCCGGGTGGCAAAAGAAGCATAATTACAAATAGGAAAAAAAAAAAGGTAAAAAAGAAAAATTGGAAGATTCAGTTGGATGCACTATTTACCAGGAAGGACACAAAAGGAAGTATAATATAGATTCTTAATGTAAATTGTACTTGGTTTCTGCAGTAAGCAAAAATTAGAAACCACCCAAAAATGCTCTAACGGCAGGTTGAGGCCAGTCTTTGAACATCTCATTGCCTTGAGAAAATTTACATTTTGTGTTAAAAAATAATTGCTAGCCTGCATCTTAACATGTCTTGGTCTGTAGACTAACCTATGTAAGTGCTTCTGCTATTGCTGCTGCAAAAGAAAAAAATTAATTCCAGGAGGGTTCTGGAAAAATTGCAGATGGAGAAGGAGTTTCCTGATGGATTTTAAGCTCTTATTGACACTCCTCAACCACTATATCTAACACATCAGCTTCTGAAGTTTACTCACACTGAACGTGCTGTTTTGCCTCTTATGCAATTGCTATTAGCTTTACAGCTATTGTTTTTCCTTGAACACAGACACTCAGAAAAGATGTTTCATGTTTATAATATAATTTAGTTTTGAAAAGTATTTCTTGCCTGAACCATTGCCAAATAGCTGATAGTTTCACTTCACAGTTTCATTTAGCACTGGCTTTATATTATGGAAGGCACATAGAAAAAAGTGCATGGAAGTTTTATTGCAAGATTTTGCTCACCTTCTTCATATGCAGGCTTACATTAATCAAGGACAATCCAACTTTGGAAATCTACCATATGCAACAGCATCATTTAATTACCAGATAATTACTGCCTTCGACACGAACCTTTTCTGAACAAGATCTGCTCAGCCTGGAGGCCTGGGGGAATAGCACAAACCAGTTAGAGTTTCCCCATTTCATACAGTCTGGGCCAGGCCCAGAGCAAACCTTGCAATGATTTAAGAAAGAGTCGCTGTTGCCTCACTTCTGCTATCCTACCCTGAGAGCCAGCTCTCAGTCTTTCTGTTTCACCTCTTTGCCCCAAACAGCCTTCCTCAACATCTTCTGTGCGTGGAGCCAGGTGCAGGAACCTGGTTTTAAAAGGATTTGAAAATGTCCCTATCCAAATATTGTGTGCTTCCCCTTGTCCTGGTGACCTTGTGGTGTTTCCAAAGCCAGTTTTGCTGTCCCTGTCCTAACATTAATGCTATGAATAATGCCATGACATATGACTATAATGTTGTGCATCTCCTGGGCTTATAGAACAACACACAGAGCTTTGCAGATGGTCCTTAAAGGCATCCTTGTGTGCAAACTCTCAGTAAGACATGACCTTTCCTCTGGAAATAATGCCTCAAACCACTCACCCTCCATGCAGGCAAAACAGGCATAGCCAGTTCATTTACATAGGCTCAGCACAAGCTCTCTTCCCAAAGTTTGCATCAGACCAAACTCCATGTACAGCATGTTTTTAGGATACAGCCAGACCATAGGCAGCACAGGAACTGTAAGCCTCCATGGGGAGGCTGCGTTACTACATTAGCCATACCCGACTGTGGAATTTGTTTTGGCTAGAGGTGTTCAGGTAAATCTGCCCATGGTCTGGTGCAGGGGTGACCACCAGGACTGTCACTCATCTGCCACTCTGCAGTGTCTCTAACCACAGTCAGGGCACAGATCATTTCAGCACTGTAGTGACAGCAAAGTTTTTGATGGACAGATGTTTAGCTCTCTCTAAAAGCTGCCTCCCTTTTGAGTGTCTCAGGTTAGGATCTCTAAACCAACAACTTGGTTTAGATACTTTAACTACTTGTTAACTACTTTAACTACTTCAACTACTTTGAGCAATTTTTAAATTTTATATATTTTTTAGCACTTGTATCAGATTTACAATTTTTATTGAAGTCACATCAAAAGACATTGAGAAAAGGGACAAGTCACCAGCTCTGTTTTATGTCCCTTGATTTCACTGACTGGGGCTGGAGGAGATCTTTGGTATCCCAGAAGTGCTGTTTTACCACTTACATTATGATCCCCTCACCAATAAAAGCTGAGTCAGCTTTGATGTTCTGGTGTTAATTGTTACAGTACATTGTGTCCCACAAGACAGAATAAGGCACAACTGGTACATAATTAAAAGAAAAACACTAGGACACTTGAAGGACAAGCAGGCAAGCGAGCCACATCTGCTCCTGACATTTGGATTAGCTGATTAGTGATTAATACATACAATAGGTTTGGAATAGAGCTTGAATAAACAGATAATTGAACAATAGCCCATCCAAAAGTGCAAGGCACAAATTTAGTCTGGCTAACCAATAGGGATAGGGCTGGAACACATCACAAGGCACCTGATTTTTTCAGGGCTTTCTTTCCAATATTTCCCATGTCACAGGTTTCAAATAAATCCCTCAAATGGGATGAAAAGTTTAATTGCCAGAATTTTTTGCTGACTGAAATCAGAAAACCATAAAGCTGGTACAGGTTAACTCAGTATTTTGGCTTCAGTCTTTTTCTGTTACTCCGTTCTACTTCAGTTTAAGTCAATCCCTCAAATTTCACAATAGAAGGTCATCAGTAGTAAGGATATATTTTGACAGGAATGTTTTGAGTTCTGAAATTCCGTAAAACTGGATTTCTTTCTGAAACATTTTGGATTTGATAGATTGGCATCTCTCAAGGATGTGAAATGAAATAAAATGCTTCCTGCAAATCATCTACCCCATATAGTCCCCCATAAAGCAGAGAACAGCATCTGTGGGACCACGATTCTCCTGCACAGGGGTGCAGAGTGCAGACACCACCCCATGCCTTGTCCAAAACACCAGGAGACAATAGCAGAGGTTGCAGGGTAGGAGGGAGGTAAACAGCAGTGTGTTCAGCTAAATAGAAGTTTTGCCCACATTTTTTTTTTCTAGGTGATATATATTGACTCATGCCTTCTCTGAGGATCTTCCTAATGCCTTTACAGGTTTAAGCTCATTTCTGATGAGAACTGGAAATATCCCTGTGCATGGCCCATCTGCACCTTTACCCCTGCAGGCCGTGCCCTGTGAACCAGCTCAAGCACCAGCCCAAACGTGGTGCTGCTGTGCCTCGCAGCCCACACGTGCAACAACCCCGTGTCCCACAGGTCTTTTATCCACCCTCAGCCACATGCCACCTTTCTCAGCCAAATTCTTCACCTACAGCTTAAAAAAAATCATAAAAGAAGACATCTGCAATAGCTTAGCCTACCTGGCATGACACAATCAGTAATGGCCACTGGCTCCTAACTCGTCAGAGCACACTCCATTTCTGTGTAATTGAGAAGCAGAGTAAGTTTGCACAGATTATATGGCTGGTTTAATGAAGTTTAGTGAAATGAGCTCATTAATGCAGCTTTCAAAGGAACTTCCATTTTCTACATCGCAAGGCATGATTTTACAATCTTTCAGCACTAACATTAAAATCTCTCCGATTCTGCCATGCTGCCAAATCACAGAGTGCACGTGGAAACTCCAGAAGTTCCTCTAATTGCTTGTAAAATGCAATTACCATCCCCTACTTATGTGAGATGGGGCTGCAACTGGCATTTCCCTAACTGTGGATGGGATCTGTTGCTCTTGCTCCCATTTGTTTGTTTCAGAACACAATGAGGAATGCAGAACTTTAAAAAAAATATCAGGAAGGTATCCAAATAGTTTCTAATGATACCACATACATACACACAGACCTCCATGGTTTTTCAAGCACCCCTAGTTGGGTACTTAGGGTATGATTTCTAATTTCTATCCCACAGTTGTTTTATCACAGCATTTGAAATCTCCCAAGGTGTTTTTGAAAAGAGGTGTTTTCTTAGACTGTCAGCACAGCACTTCAGAAACGCAAGCAGGTGCTGCTGTGGAGAGGAGCACACAAACCACACACTGGAGTAAAATATCAAGCACAAAGATTTCTCGTGACTCTCTAAGATACCCAGAAGTCAATTAACCTGCTTATAGCTTGTCATACAAAACCCCAAGCCATTGTTTTGATCAGAATCAAATTAATTTTTTCATCACTCTTGGTGGCGTGATGGCACTTGTGAAGTTGTTTGTTATCAGGACAGGAAATGCCTGTTGGAATGATAAAATGTGTCATCAGATCATTGGCCCAGGTATCTGCCATATTTTATTTGAAGCATGAAGCCAGCTGGAGGTGGCTAAATCTCTCCAGACAGCTGTTTTAAAATAAAGCCCACCTAGCTGCATGTAATGTAAATCAAGATAAGGCAGGGAGCTCAACAGTTTTGGAGATAGCCATTGTAGGGCCTCACATCATGTCAATATGGAAAACAACAAAGGAAAAGAATGAGGGAAAAGAAAAAGATTGTATGTGAGAGGAGTTTGTTTTCTTGCCAAGAGCAGGCAAACAGATGGGCAGAGATGGTGGCAGAAAGCTTGCTCATAATCTTTTTCTCATTCCTTCTTGCCATAAAATTGAGACATTAACACACCTGTGCATTTATGAAAAAAATAAATCCAACAATGGAAATGGAAAAGAGGCTTAATGAGGTTTCTTTGAAGGAGTTGCTAATGCTCAACTTGTAAAAAATTGGAAAGCCACTTGTAAGGTCATTCCATGTGCAGTCTCTGTCTGCCCTTACAGCCAACCAAACACATGGCAGAAGCACCAGACATCGACTGGGATGTTCCTTCTCTCCCCTCTTGAAAGGGAACTGGTCCCTATGCAGATCTTCCTTCACTTTAAGAAGGTGTCATCCTGAAGCACCTTTTCCTTCTGTTGTGTCCCACAGGAGCCAGGAAACCCACCTGGCAGGGGGAAGGAGTCTTGTCCTCAGGAGCAAAGCTTACCCAAGACAAGAACAGAAAAGAGCACTGTTTCTTTTGCATTAAAAAAGAACTGTACTCCCTGCAATGTTCTTTGGCTAAAACACTGGGGTCAAAGGGGTAGCCAGTTCACATTGGAAAAGGTAGTAATTATCTTTAGCTCTCCAAATAAGCATCAATCACTGCTTAATTAAGGCCACAAAGTAAATGGGCAGCACTAGACTTCTCTAGAGAGCAAAAGCTCATGTTGTGTATAGTTATTTCCTTTTTCTAGCATGTGCTTTGGTTTACATCCACATACAGGGGCTTTGGGTGACAAATAACATCATTACTGGAAAAGAGTAAACAGCTCACAGAGAATAATTTACATGATTTAATACAGCTTCACTTTCTGTTCATAGAGCATATGTAAACAGACTGATTTTCTCCAATTATTCAATTGAATCAACTTGACAATATGTGTATATATTAACTCGTTTAAAGTGTTTTATTTTGAGGATCAGCAGTGAAACACAGTATCTGAGATTTAAACTTCGTTGGTCCATTGGCCATTTGAATCATAAGAAAGTATTTCTATTTCCTCTTTAGATGGTCCCATAATAAAGGGTGAGGAATCACCTTTCCCGTGTTTGTTCAGCACCCTGAGCAATTCAGTTCCAGTCCTCCCTAGAACTTGTGCATACTGCCATAATTCCAATTTATGAGGACAACTATGGAACTCCTATGAATTTGAATTTCACAGTATCCTGGCATTATGGCGTGGATCTATGACCATAAGAGTTAGAAGAGTTTCAAAGCAAAGAGCAGGAATACGCTGAAAGTATTCAATGCCTCCAATATTCATACTCCTCTTTATTGGTTAAAAGGAATAAAATGTGGCATTGCTGTTGGAAAAAAATGCAGACTTTCTCATAAAAAGCCATTCAATCAGTCACTGAAAACCACATAACAGTAAGCCATCATAAAACAAAACAGATTTTAAATTATTCTCCAGTGACCAAGACAACTAACATTTTATTTCCTGAAACATCTTTGACATGACTGCTTGTTTCTTAGAACTTAGCAATGAAACTATTTCTCTAATGTTTTTTTTCTGATCTCTTAAATTTCAGAGTCATGAAAGGAAAGAGTTGCCCGGCTATCTTAGGTTCTCTTCAGTTTCTTCCAGTGGCAGAAAAATTATGAGGATTGAAAGCATAGTGCTAAAGATGATCCTCCTTTTGCATCAACACCTCCAAAAAACCATAGAGAATTCTCCTGTATAACTTTGTGTTTGTTACTCTCCTGCTTTTGCTTAAGATCTTTGAAAAAATGGTGGAGGAGAAATCAAGAGAGAAAACAGACTCTACAGTGCTGATGGCATTAAGCCTCAGAGATTAGTTAGAGTTTATCTCAGCACAGATGGCGATCCCCCAGAGGAGCCTTGGACCTTGGTGCCTCTAAGTGTTATGCAAACACAGCACAGAGATGGTGGCTGTCCCACAGGGCTTCTGAGTAATCGCTTTCTGTACAATTACCCTCATTCAAGTTCATTTGTAGCTTAAAGCGTTGTTCAGAGTGAACTGGAACATCAGCCTGAACTTCCACAAAGTGAGAACAGAGCTCTTACTTTGGTGGTTACATTATTACTAACATTATTACTGTTATTATTGTTGTTACTGTTATTATTATTTCACTAAAAGACTAAAGGACATGGGAGTTGGTGGGAAGGTCACCCTTGATTTGGGTGTTCCCAGCCCCAGTTCAGCACAAGCAGGCTACTGCCATAGTTGCAGGCAGCAGCGTTCAGGAACAGTGTAGAGTGGGTACAAATGCACTGTGGATGACCATTTCCAGATGGAAAACTTTAGCTGGGCATTTATGGTTGGATTACAACTTCTTCATTCCAAACAATGGGTGAACATTGCTTGTGACCTTGCCGTGACCGTGGCCCCTCTTTCCACTGAATTGGGAAACTCCCTTCCTTGCACAATATAAAACTAACTGGAGAGGAGGTTCCAAGTTTTCACCTCATTAGCTATTCTGGTGGAAAGCAGCTGTATAAAGAAATATATATGAAATCCAGGTGTGAAGTATTTCAGTGTCACAAGGCAGTTTCTAACTAAGCATTCATCATGCATAAAAATTGCAATTTCAAGATCGCTACCAAACCAAACGAAAAGGAACATCTTTGAGTGTGTGTATTTTAATAGGCCACACTTGTAGAAAATGTTGGTAATGATTTTGAGAGAATGGACAATTTTCTTTAAGTCCCTGGTTTCTCCTCTCTCTCAGTTGCTTCTTCAATTGCTCTCTTTCTATTCAGCACCAATTTGCTGATTTGCAATCCCCAAAGACATGTGTTTTCTCTTTTTATTTTACTCCAATTTTGGCTGGACCTCAAACCAAAGCCTGTGTGTTCTCTGCTCAGAGATTCATTATTAAGTACAGTCTAGTGGTTCTTGCATCCTGCCTTTTATTTTCCCAGGCCTAAATCCACAGAGGGACTAATAAGCCTGAAGTGGAACATGGGTGGAATTTAGGCACTTATGTAGAAGAGCGTAATTCCTAAAACGTCCTACATAAAGCCTAGCTGGGGTCCCCAGATATCTAAATTTGCATTTCCAAAGTCCGTAGGCATTTAACTTGCCTGTCAAGAAGTGTTGTCCTCACAGAACAGCAGAGTAAGTTGGTGCCTCGTCTGCTCAGGGGCTCTCCAGTTTGTCAGACCACAGTCCAAATCACTGCAGGAGCTGGAGCCAGCCACCCAACCCAAGCTGAGTGTGCACAGATGCAAATGAGTTGCACACAAAAGCCCAGCAGAGAGGGCAGCTCTCCTTCAGCTGGGGGGTGGTGTCTGTCTTGCCTACACTGGCCCTGCTCAGCCTCTGGCATGGCATGCAGGAGGTCCAGGCTCAACAGCCTTTCAGGAAACAGAATTTAAAACCCTCTCTCACATCTTGCAAGAGTACCAGTAGCTCTTCTGGGCTCTGGGACTCCCCACTCTTAAAACTGAACTTGCAACTCTGTGCAGGAAAACATGTCTAATTCCCTGTTCCAAAGGAAGAAAACTGAAACATGCATGACTCAGATACCCTAAACAGGGAGAGGGCTTTTAGTCTGCACTCACAGCATTTTTCAGACATTTTACATTAGATTATTTTTGGAAAGGATAGAATAAAATTTTATAGGACTTGCTTGAAGCACAGAGTGCCTCCCACCACCTTGGGGAGCTCAGACACGTTCTTGACAGTCTCAGCTGAGGGCTGGCATAAGGAACCTTTGCTCAGTGAACACCCTTCTGAGGTGCCCATCTTTGCCTTTACAAAGCATTATTAAGACCTCAGTTCAGATTCCCAGCTTCCACAGATGGTCAGGCCCTCTGGAGCTATGTGCAGTCATGACAAGCATCCAAGGTGGAAAACGTTTATAGGGATGAGGTTCAGTACCATGTCCTTCTCCAGGTGAGCAGTCATTTTAGTATTCTCAATCTACAAATCAGAAAGGAAAGCGTAAATGATCTCTCTCTAGTACATGGCATAAGATGGACAGGAGTCTCATGCAAAAAAGAACAGGCACTCTGTGGCTATCACCAGATGGGCAGGCACATCTGGCTCCTGAGGGCAGATGTTTTGGGGTGCAGGTGTTTGGAGCAGACGCCTGCCTGACCTATGTGTTCTGGTGACTGGGAAACTGAGCTGTACTCTAGGCATCCCAGCAGATAAGGATAGATATAGCCAGGATATTCATTAATGCTTCCTCTGAGAACATGACATAAAATAGTAAGTTAGTAAATTGCCGTCTGACACAGTGTAAAGTTCTAAGTATTCAATCCACACACTTCAGGAGCTTGTTGACAAGCTGGAAATGATCCAGAAGCATTTTTGCAAAGATTTCAGGACTGCAGAACCCATCCTGCTGTTGGATACTCCAGAAACTCTGTCTGTTTAGATTATGCCACAGAAGGTCAGCAGATGATTCACTCATGCTAAGTAAGGAAGAATAATCCTTATTAGGGAAAAAGCTTTAATGGAAGCACAGAAATTAGGTTTTCATGTGGAGAGGAAAGAAGTTTTTATATTTTTGGTAATAAATAGTGACAATGAAGAGATATGGCTGTATATCCACAGCTGGAATGAATTCCTCAGCATTTGAATTCTTTAAGTATATCTGTTCTGGGATGTGCTCTCAGACAATATGAGAGCAAAGACTGGACACAGAAATGAATGGGGGCAAGTCTATGACTCTGTGGTGCCAGTAATCTTAAGGTCATCACAGTAGTTCAAGCTATTTTTAAGAACCTATGCATCTTTTGGGAGAAATCCTCAATTATTTGCACCGCTATGCAGTATTTTTTCTGTCACAATTTTACTTTGAATCTTTCAGCAAAACATATGATTTTCCATCTTGTTCTCCAAGACTGTCTTTTTGGCAGGGATTGTCAGAGTTTTTTATCCTCTAAGGATGTCAGAAGGTTCTGCATTTTGTCAAACTTTGTGATAAATAACTCAAACATTTACTTTCCTGTTTCGCTGGCTGCTTCACAGATAGAGTGCAGGACCTTTTCTCCAAGCCAGTATATCATGTCCTGGTTCTGTAAGGCACTACTAGGAATCATTTGAATGGTTTCTATGGCAGTGAACAAGACATAATTCCAAAGAGTAAGACTGGCAGAGTCATTATTGGCTGTGCACAGACAGTGTGGTGGTCAAACACTCACCCTGAGGATTTCTGTTCTGCTGCCCATCTCTGGTGCAGACACATCCTCGTACCCTCCTCAGGCAGCCACCACCTCTCTCTGCTGTCACCCTCATGCTGGCAGGGTCACGCCTGTCGCCTCTGTCACACGAGTTGCACACATGTAGTTCAGCTGTGAGATGCAGATCACACACACAAACTACAAACCACGAGTGTGGCAACTGGGGGGGGACCCCAGTGGCGACCTAAAAGAAGCTAGAACTCTGTGTAATGACATATGTCATTTGTTCCCACAGTTTCTGTTCCAGAGCCACAAGTGCAAGTACCAATGCATCAGTTCCTGAACAAGAAACAATACACTTTTAGATAACTCTGCAAAGCAGTAATGAAGATAAAATTTAATTTATTTCAATTAAGAAGGTTTATGAGTTATTACTTACAAGTTTTGCTAGCAGCCATAAGAGTGATTGCCACTATCTGAGGCTTTTTTTGAACTCCAGCTGAGCCACAGAAGCAGAGAGTTATGAAAAGCTCCCTGACTGATGTGTTGAGCTCCTGGATTTCTACCATGCTAGGACTGAGTGATCTTACAGCTTAGTAATGACAGGAATGATTACCTCTCAGGATGGATGTAATGCTACATTTCAGGGCTTAGGTGCATAACTGCTTTCCTCTTATTATATCTCCCTTTTGTGCTCCATGTATTCTAGTCAATGGCACTGCAATTTCCCAAGCAACTCCTGCTTTCATAAGGAGCTCTGCTAATGACTCTGCCTTGCCTCATTTTCTCCCCAACAAAATGAATAGCTCCCCTGCCCTAACCAAAGCCTGTTTTTATTTTCCCTCCTTTATATTTGTGCTCTCTGTGATGGACCTTAAAGATATGGCTATTTTCAAAATTGATGAATTCAGTGCTGAGGAAAAGCTCCACTGCATCAGCCTGGGATGCCAGAGTACCACAGCTACCTGTGGGACCCTGGTGCTGGCCCCAGGCCCTGTTCCCTGCACCACAGTGTCCCAGCAGTGACCAGCTGTTGCTGGGAAGAACCAGGCAGCAGGAAAGTGGATAATTGCAGCACAAAGGTGGATAATTGCAGTATGTTGAGGGGACTTAAATCAGAGCCTTGGACATGTGGGCCCTGGGGCGTGAAGGGGCTCTGATCTGCACACCCTGGTAAACGGAGGCAGGTGAGCTACAGAGTACAGTCACCAGCCCAAAATTTAACTCTGTGTAAATCTGTAGGCATGTCAGACTTGGATCTGTCACTTGGCATGAAACACCCTTTACCTCAGCCATCCTCCAGTGTCAGATATTCCAAATACACTGATACTGCTGCCTCATTTTTCCCCCTGTTTGTTATTGTGAATGCTGTCCATGAGGCTTCAGGAAGCAGTTCCCAAGCTGATTCCTCACAGATACTTATCAGACACAAAATGCAGTGTCAGATCTCAACGTGCTGACAGGTCCCTCTGCACCAGGTTGGTTTGCCCTTGTTTGGGAAGGTAAACAGGGTTTGTTCCTCGAGCCACTTGTTGCAAAGGCAGGCACTGAGAGGCAGTCAGCATTCCTGGACACATTCATGGTGATGGGGGAAATCTCCCAAGTCATAGGATCGTCAAGGTTGGAAGAGACCTTCAAGATCATCCAGTCCAACCATCCATCCAGCACCACCACTGTAGCACCTAAACCACACCACCCAGAGCCAGATCCAGACACCTCTTACACACCTCCAGAAATGGTGACTCCACCACCTACCTGAGCAACCTATTCCAATGCCTGACCACTCAAACAGCGAAATTATTTTTTCTAATACCTAATCTGAATCTCCCCTGTCTCAGCTTGAGGCCACAGGACCCCCGTGGTGGAAACCAAGCACTTTGTTCATTTTACTCCTAATATTTCTTCTCTATTTTACAATACTTCATTATTTTCTCTCTTTCTCTACTCTGGAAATCCATGGAATGTGATAGCTGCTATTTTCTTTCCCTGTTCTCCTCCACTATTTCCTTCCAGTAAGGGTATTTTCAAGATGCTAGTATTTGTTTTGTATTTACTGGCTTTTTCTTTTTTCAACATCTGTCCAAATAAAAAAGCTGACAATATAAATGACACTTGCAACCTCCTTTTTGCATTCACTCCATGCAGAAAATATTCATACTCACGTCACACTTACTAAAGCACAATATCCCTTTAAATCACTCTGAACATAATATCTTTAAAGCACTGATTAAGTAGTTGCCCCTTTCAATGTAACTACTGCCTGCTAAGTGTGCTGTTAAATCAGCAGCTCATCAAATGGCCTGATGCTAGGATGTAACAAGTTTCTGATGTAGTTGTGCTCCTTCAAAGAACAAGCATTTTTTTCATCACCCTCTTAGTCACCTAATTTGACTGAGATCTAAGATCCTAATGCATCAATCTTGTTAATTCTCTTGCCAGTACATAAGAAATTGAAGCAATAAACCACAACCTGTTTGTAGTGGTGTTAACATTATTATGTAGTACACCAGCTGACAGGAGCACCGCTTTCCCATTAAACTTCAGCCAATACAACAAGCCTGTAGCTCTTGGGAGTGTCTATCTTGTCATGCCTTTTTTCTTTTCTTCTTTCCAAACCACTGATGAGTCACGCAAACTGCTGACCCTTTACTCACTGTTGAGTTTTGCACCGTAGAACACCGACATACTTTCTCATTTCTGTTGTACTTTCTCTTTGAATGATGCTCTCACCCATGTGTCACCAATGCTGAGACTCCAATTCAAACCAGCAGGTGCTAAATGTTCCAGGAGAACGGTCAAAAAATTTCTGAAGGGGTTAAAAAATATTTTTCCTCTAATCTGACTCCTCTAAGTGGTTGAGCCTTTTTTTTGTTCAAGCATTTTTAAAAAAGGAAACAACTCAGTCAAATAGCATCTGTTTCAAAATGTCAGCCATAAAACTGAAGTTTGGCAAAGTTGGATATACAACTAAAAATATAACACAGCATATGATAACATGCAGTGTTGATGAACTGTAGCAGCTCACCCTTGACAAACCAGCTTCATCATAAAGAAAGAAGTTCAATCTCAAAATTGGACACAAAAACTAATGTAAGCAAAGTGCCCTGTAAAGGCCTCAATGAAAAGTATACAGAATGAAAACCATAAGACAAGATTTTAATGGAAGCTTTGTCTGAGCAAAGGCTACAGTATTCCAGTCCTTGGGAGTCATGGTGGTGCTGATGCATGGGAAAAGGGAGGGAGGGAATTCTGAGGGCTTTTTGCTTTTTACTTTTTACATTTGGGGCAAATGCTATGTTTTTTGCATCGTTTCTGCAACCTGGTTTTCCCATCCTTAATTATAGTGTATTGTTTCCTCACATAAAGAAACTACACCCTTCTTCATTTGCCAGAACATGCATATTCCCCATTGGTGGCTGTTAGAGATACCCTACTAGTGTATAACTTTCCATGTGAGGGCTGCCATGGTAACACAATTTACTGTATACCAGGGTTAATATGTGCATAGACACAGAATAATGTGCAGACACACAAATTACTGCTTCCCTATGGACTGCTTCTTCTGGCACTGATTTTGCTGCTGTTGTTGGACACATGCTTTATACATTAGAGAGAGAAAAAACCCTTTTTACATTCGAGCTTGTGTGCTGAATGTTGGGATGTATAACAGAGATGTGTTCCTTACTCTTGGAGGGGGGAAGAGGTTGCAAAATCACACATGCATTTGTGCTTCTGAAAATGCTGCATGCAAGTGAAGTAAATTCAGAGCTGAGCCCAGGCATTTTTACATATGTCAAACTAACTGCTTTTTAAAGGTCTAGTCTACTCACAATGGCAAAAAAAGTTCTTTATTCTAAATAAGGAATGTATCATTTTGAAAAATAAATGAATGAGGCAAAACAAAAGCTTTGCAAAATATCAATGGGATTTCCTACTCTGCAGCTGTGTGCTATTACCAGCTATAGTATATCACTCAAACACTGCTTTTAGAGGGGTAACTGTCAGCCTACCGGGATTAAGATTGAGAATTTGCAATTCATCATCTTTATTTGGAAGTCTGGTAGCTTGCCTGCCCAAATTAAATACTTTCTCTATCACAAGTATACTTTTCAATTAGTTAGAAACATGGACTGCATTTGATTTCAATAAATAAACAAATTATAAACTCTTGAATCTTCATTAATTTAAATCAACAGTTTAAAATTCAGTCTTGCAAAGTACATGACACTCTCAGATATCTTAATATAATTATGCCAACCTGTTTTTCCGATTGTCAGATTCTCAAACATTAGCTCAATTGCTTCAAATACAGCACACTTGATGCAAACTGTTGGCATCGAGCTGCTTTAGAATTTTGCCACAGAAATTTTGCTAAGGGTGACACTAAAAACAGAATCAGACCTACATATTTCTACACTCTTCCTTTTCTGTCTCCAGAGTGCAGATTTGCACTTAGGAGAAACATTATTTATCTGTTTAAAAGACTCCCAGTAATTTGCAGAAGTGGATTTTCAACCAGAGTAATTTAAACTCTTACTGCTGTTTTCAGCACTGTTTACAGCATTCAGGCAAGGCTGGGTGGGGTGGATGAATTAACAAACTACTGCTTTTATCACGGGCTGGCTGACCTATGCATGGGCAGGGAAACAAAAATCCATCCAGCAGAGACTGAAGAGGTTGGAGTCTGTTGTTTAAATTACAGCCACTGGTGCAGTCGCTGAAATTCTGGCTGGGCTGCTTGCACTGCTCAACACAGACTCGTGTGTGCCATGTGTGACTGTGGGCATTTCCACAGGCACAGAGGTGTGTTCCTGCACCCACCTGCCTTTGCAGGTCCCAGGCTCCACGGAGCAGGTTCAGCTGCAGCAGGTGTCCCATGTCCCTGTGGAGAGCTTGCTCCCTGGGAGGGCTTGGGAAGGCACAGACAGGAGCACTGTCCTAGATTTAATTCAGCACCACGTTTCTGAGATGGTTATTGATTACTGGGTCAGTGGTGTGGATAATAAAATCTAATACAGTGCAAACCTCTGCTCATCTGACTGCACGTGTGAGAGTATGAGTATGGAAGGTCTGGCAGTTCTTTGAACCTTCGAGTATTTTGGGTTGCAGTTTCCGTGGACTTTACAAGAGATTGTAAGATTCCTAAGAGTGCAAGACAACACACCATGCACCATCACAATCCTTGTGGATGAGCCACTGATGGGTTTGTAGAAGCTTTGTTGCTGTGGGTGCTCAGTGTCATCTCAAGGCTGGCACTAATTCACTAATAATGCCACTATTTCAGGGGCGATGTCATGCTGCCAAAGCTGCATGGATTTCATGGCAGATTGAGCCTTAAAAGTATAAATACCTCTTGCTTTGGGTAGGACTTAGTGTTTCTGGAACCCCACCCTTGATTTTTACCTCATAGCCATACAGACCTACTTCCAACCCTTGGGCTAGACAAGGGTTCATGTAGTTCCTGCAAATTCCTGCACGAAGCTCTCTGCTATCTCAGAATTCTCCCAGCCCCTAAGGAGATCACAGGCCCCTTTTGTTTTCAGTACTGGATTCTCCATTAAAGCCATGAACACTTACAGCTTGAACTCCAGTTAATGAAACATAACCACACAACTGAAGGTATTCAGCTATCAGAACGGAGGAGAGAAGGAATAAATCCAGATAAAATAAATAAGTGCTGTATTGCAGCGGTTAAATGACTAAACCAGCAAGGACTAGCTGCACGTCAGGCTGCTCTTCCTTTAGCGAAAGGAAGTGTGTGGAGAGGAAATCTCCTTTGGTAACCATAAACACAGAGTGAAAGCACACATAGGACACAGCGTATTATTCACCAGCTATAATTGCTTCCTGTCAAAAATGGACAAACAGACCAAAGTCATTAATCTGACTTATCCCTGGGTTTTATCGAGGAGAGAGAAATGTAATGTGAGAGGTCAAGCGTGAAGAGCTCCAACCTACCCAAGGAAACAGGCAAAACAAGAGCCAGCTCCAGCCTGGCACTCCTCCAGGATGTTCAGCCTCTTGAGCTCACAGGAGTGACTCTGTGCTGCACTGGCAGCACTTGGTGTGACACAAACTACACCCCAAGGTGACACTGCAGTGTCTTTCAGTGGCTGGCTCTTTGGGTCAGGCCACACGAGTGGCCCCAGCTCACAGCCCCTCGGTGCAGCCCAGCTGCCAGGGCAGGTTTTCAGTGCAGTGTGGGGTCAGAGGTACAAGCCAGCCACCAGTTCTGGGATGTGGATTTGCAGCAGCTTGGGAATGCTGGTAATCCAACCCACACACAAACAGTTTCGTCCTTTGTAGGTCTCCAAATCTTGGAGAATTTAGTCTTTATAAAAGACCATCAGTGATTTAGCCATGCCTTTGTAAGTTATGTAACTTGTGCAACAAATATACAATTTTTTCTCTTCCTATTTGTGTGTAACATGACATGGTACCCATCTTCAAATAAGGAGAAAGAGCAATGTCACGCACGGTTTTATAAAATGCCAAATTTCCTTTGTCTGATACCAACCCTCAGAACCCAAACCAACAAGCTGACAGATGAGTCCAAACTCAGTCCTATTTTGGTGTCCTAATCATTAATCCAGTTGAAAGTTTATAAATACTACAGAGAAACCAGGTTCATTCTTCCTTTTTGGTGCTAAAGAAAAATAATATTGTGAAAAATAATATTTCAGTAATTAGAAAAATAATTGAAAAGTGTGTGCTTTCTGTATTTTATTACACAGGAGAAATATACTCAAATCCATTAAGAAGCCCTGCATATGATGAATAGTTCTTGACTGAAATTTTTATTGGCATGATCCGACACCCTCTGGGCATTTCAAGAGAAATTTCCCACTGGCCTTACTTGGCAGGGGCTGATGTCATGTTTTGTCCAAATTGTGCCAGCTTCTCCCCTGGTGTCCCTGAGGAACATCAGTGGCCATGCTGGGTGGTCTGGTGCTGATCCTTTTAATGACCATGTTCGAAACTGACAGAAATTGGCCAATTTGTATTTTTAATTCAATATGTGTTTTTTAATTAATTCATAATTTGTTTTCCTCCTAGTGAGTTTTTCCACACTGTTTCCGGTAGTTTCTCTGGGATTTATGAAATACTGCAATAAGAATGAGTGGAGGCTTTGCAGGACAGTTCTGCTCTGCTGGGTACCTGCAGACACATCGCTGTGTGGTTCACTTAAAAACTGAGACAAATGCATAGAACATATTTCATATTAAACATGATTATTCATTTTCCCCTTTCTCCATCTTCACAGAGTTCTTTGTAAAACAAACACCTCATCATCTTTCACCAGTATAAGAACAGCTTTCTCCTGAAAAGTCACGATCCAACAAACTTGAGGATGACTTTGGTGCTGTATAGTTCAAGGTTAGGAAATGACATGTGCAGTACCTGAGTTTGTGCTCTGATGTTTATAATCTCAGAGAGATATCTGAAAGTAACTATTTCTGCAGCTGCAAAGCCTAATAACAGAGAAATGCTTTCACCAAGCAGGCAAGTGACTTCAAAATAAAAATCAAATTCAAAATTCATTAAACCCAGGACCAGTTTCTAGGGAAAAAAAATAAAAAAAAGAATACATTGTCTCTACTATGTGGGTATTGTACCCGTTCATCCAGTTTTTGAGTGCTATAAAATTGGTTTAAATATAACGTTACAGGTTACATTTCGAAGCTGTGCTTCAGGAAAGGCCTTTTCAATGTGTCCTCATGGGAAAATCATGCTGCAGTTTAAGTGGTGACATTTCAGAAAGCAGAGAAGTTGCACAGTATGAAATTGTCTGACTGTGGAAGAGATGAATATGCTATTTATTACGATAAGTACCAGTTATGTCCAATCACTCAGAATTTACTCTTTAATGCGTGCAAGGGGAATGCAAGGTACTTAGGTTGCAATTAAATGCACGTTGGGCTATTGAAGTGATGAAGAAAGAGTAGGAGAAACAAAAGAAATCTTACAAGTGAGCTATGAGAGGGGCAAAAAAGCAGCTCTTAATTTTTTATGACCAACTTAACAAGGCAGATCAGAAAGCACAGACACATTGCAGGCCTCAGGTTCTGAAATAATAAGGCAAAGAGCTAAACATCAGCAAACAGACTGGTCAGTATTATATACAGAAGTTTAACCTACACTCCCACAATATCTTCTAGGACTGCAGAGAAGAGACCAAAGCCCAGTTTTAGGCTGATTCTATCACAACTCTTCTCACGCAAAATTTGACTCACTTTCTCAGAAAAACTAAATGTTGCATTACAGTACCTATATTGAAAGGGTAACTCTGTCTGGATACCACCAGGACTGTATCCCTCATGTAAATCTCAGAGGCCAGCAGGGAAGTTTGCACAAAAAGGAAAAGCTGCACAGAGCATGTCAATGGAAAGAAGAAGCATTTGAGCAGTATTTCCTGCCTCTTACAGCTATTTACCCATTTACAAAGGGAAAACAATCACATTTACTGACTGCACCAAAACAAAGATTACAAGAAACTCCACTTGGAAGTGTGCAGATCTTCCCAAATGCCATGTTGGAAGGAATGAAAGTTTCAGGTTTCAGTTTCAATATGTACATTTGCAAACTTGCCACACTCCCAGCCAGTGATTCTCCAGATGTTCACTCTTTCACAGAAGGGTGCAAGACATGCTAAGTCAAGAAAAATAAGCTTGTCTATGATTCTCCACTCTGCTGCATGGGTGTAAAATCCTCAGAACATGAATAAATAACATCACTTCAGGGTTATGCTGAATCCAGGTAGACGAGTTTTTTCAAGCAGACCTGGTTTACATTATTTTTAAAGACTGTACTGGAATTAATTTCAGCTGTTTGCAAAAGAACCCTGCCTGTGGATTTCAGAGAATGCTAACAGCAGGGGGTGGGGCTGCTCAGGTCTCTACACCATTCACATCCCCTCACCTACCTGAATCTTCTACAGACATGGGCAGAGGGCAGGGGGGACCATGTGTTCCTAAGCTTCAGTGGTGCTTAAGTTTTACACCATCCATAAACCTTTCCCGCTCTGTGCCATCTCACCGTCACACCGGCGACCCAAGCACAGCATTTGTGATTATTGCCCTTGGACTTCCTGAGGAAGCCAGAGCAGCATCCCTTAAACCTGTGTGTCTAAACTGCTGTATAAAGATCAGATTCCTGCTTCAGTGTGCTTGAATTTAAATGGTGCCAAATATTCTCTTTTGGCATAACAACACTGCCGGGGACTTTGAGAAACTCACTTTCCAAGCTATGCTCTATTTCCAGTAGTAGCTGGAAGTTACGCATCTCATCTCCACAAATCTTCAGGATAAAAACTGAGAACAAAGCCTCTGTGTAAAACAGAGGACACAGCCTGATCACAGATTGAAATAAAGAAGGGTGATTAAAACACCAGCAGAATGTAGAGCTTTTCCTTATTCACTACTGCATGACGTAAACTGGAAGCATCCAAGTACTGCACGGTCGTCAATAATAAATAATGATGAGAGGTTCAGTTTTCAAGTTGTAGATAATACTGAAAATTTGGCTAATAATTTTGCACCTGTGTACTATAATTACATGTTTCCTCTTAAATTTTAATGCAATTAATTAACATCTGATTAGCATATTTTTATTTAAGGAATGGAAGAAAGGTTGCATAGTGCTTCTTTTGGATTGGGAGAAGAAGCACTTTACTATGAAGCAGGATTTCTGTTGAACACTCATGGAAAATTACTGTCTATATCCCAACTGGTTCAAAAAGAAACTGAGATTTTTTACAGGTATCACTCCAGAGACAACCAGTATCAAGACTTCCATTATTTTTGTCTAATCAGTGAATACATAGTTACAAATTATTCATATACCTGCAACTATATTAATAAAGCTTCAGAAGACACTCACTGTTTTCCAACAACAGTTTAGATTACTTAGAATAAATTATAAATGTAACAGTCATTAGTCAACACAGCTTCCCAGTAACGTCACCACTAACAGTGTTAAAAGAAACTTCATGAAGTTTCATAATGAGGTACAGAGACGAGCATTTCATTACCAACTGGAAAATTGTTGAAATATAACTGATAAATTTGTCAAGGTTGCATGCCAGAAATAGTCTTCTCATTTATTTATTTAGTTTAGCTATATTTAATGGTTCCAGTAAAGAGAAGTTGAGTGGCATTTCAAAAGAAGGAGAGATCATTAGGAATAATAAGTTGCACTTCAGATATTGGTGAAAGCTTGCATTCAAGCTTAATTTGTAAAAAGCATTTAAGAGACTGGATGGTGCTTAGAAACAAAGGCAAAAATACATCAGTGTCCAGAGGCTGAATGCAGTGGAGACAGTCCTTTAAAAAGCCCAACTATTCCTCCTGGCTGAGCTGATAAGCAGAAGAAATACTGCAGTATTATATACACTCTTCAAATGCTGGTTGCAGATCTGTAAACCCAAACATTTACCTTCTAAAGCCCAGGACAAAAAGGAAGAGGAGTGTATTTGAAAGGATTCTGTTGAGTAAGTTCAGTGGCACCACCCACAAAGGACCTCTCTGCTCTTTCCCATGTATTTCATGTGTTCTGCTTCAGTTTGAGAATTGATAAACAGATGGTGAAAACTGTTGTTCAGTGACAGGTTGCTTCTGCAATCTTCTCTTTCTCTATGTATTTTTATTTTTTTCTACAGTATGCTGCTCCTTTCCACTTATTCTGTTCCATTTGTTTAATCTAGAAAGGTAAGAAAAGGAATGAAGACAACACATGACCAGCAGTGCTTTGTTGAGAAAAATGTGTCATAGAAGAGAATAATCAAAAAGAAATTGGGTTATATTTTTCAATATATTGAAATTAATGATCATATTTTTCTTTCTCTAGCAAGTATTCCAAAGGTTTGGCCACTTCTCAGGAAAACTCCCTCATGTGCTCATGAATTTATGGCTATTTTTGAAGACTTCAATGCCCAGTGGAATGCAGATACCCTAGAAAATCATGACTAGAGAGGAAGAGACAGGCACTCTTTCAATCTTCTCAGAGTTACTTTCTTGGAAGACTGAATTAATTTTTCCTCTGTAACAACAAAGATGCAGTAAAAGAAGAGCACATGAAATTTGCTGGAACTCATTCAAGACATGCAGTTCCATTCCTAGGCCATATGCCCTGAAAATCACTTAGGCAACTTTCTCATATATAATAGGAGTTGAATTAAACCAATCTTTCCCCCAAAGACCTTATGAGGCTAGACACTTTAATTTTAGGAATACATTGTGCAGTAAGAAATTATTGTTCTTTTCCTACAAAATCCTGCATTTCTAATGTGACCATGAGTCCTTAAAATAAAAAAATAATAAAAATAATAAAAAAAGACTAGTGCTACAGGAATAATCTTCTATTGATGATTGTGCTTATCCCATAAAATTTCATGAGTAACACTTTTCTCCTTGATTAAAATAGCCCCAAAGGCCTTTGTTGCAAATATTATTTCTAATTATTCATGGTTTGTAAATGCAATTACAAATAAAGATGAGAGGAAAGCAGGCTTACAGTTCAATGAATTGGATGGAAACACTGAGCTTTAAAGATGTACAGGAATTCATATGAACACTCGTATCTCCAGTCTAACAATTAGATTTTGTCAGAGGTAGGATTTTCTTTTTCACGGTAATAAATTTGTGTAAATAGCTTTACACACATGGCCTTCGCTCACAGTTAACAGAATACAAGATTAACAAGAAAAATGCAGCGAAAAACAGAGGTAAAAGTGCTTACTTTTTATTGACTTTTCCTATTCTGTACAGGATGAGTGCTCACCAGCAACCCACTGAGATCTGGGAGGGTGAAATCCAGACTAGGTCTTGGGTTACAGCTGCTACTGGGTATTTGCACCACAGCAGAGCAGGTCCAGCTTTCCTCTAGGTGAAGAATAAAAGGCCAGTTAAATCCCTGGCCTTTTTCATGAACAGAGTGAAATGTGCCATTTCAGACACCCTGTGCCCGAATTCCACAATCCAAAAGAACAGACAAAGTCAGGACAGAGTGACCTTCTAGGGAGAAGATGAAGAAACTCCAGATATTAATCATCCAAAATCCGACTGGTGCAAAACACAAAGGGATGGGTATCCAAAACTGGGTAGACCCTCGACTCCAGTGTTGTGGCACCATTTTGCAGATATCTGATCAGGCTTTAAGGAGTGAGGCTCTGACAAGCAAGGCAGTAAGAATTCAATCAGCGTATGAGCACATTCACATCGTCACAGCCTGGTTCTTCAGTTTACAGAAAAAACCCCTGGCACCTGGTGTTAGGACACAAAACACTATTTCAGACACAGCCCTCTGCAAGGTGATTGCTAAGCCAGAAACATGGTGGTGTGCTCTAACTGCAGGTTCAATGGAAGATGGAACAGCATCGAGGATTTTCCTTCTGTTCATCTACAAAGCGTGAAACAAAGAAGGTTTTGTATGGAAAACTTGTCCAATTGTCCTGTACTGGAGAATTTGAAAAAAAATTAAAAAATAAAGAGTTGTTTTCCTCCAAATCTTACCTTGCCTGTCTCCTTAGACCATCATAGCTGCAATTTGTGTAATGTGCATGTGTTTCACATGTTCTTTAAAGTGGACCAGTTTCTGAGAGAATCTGTAATCCAGGATTCCCTGTGCAACCAGTGGCTCATCAGGATTAAGCCACACATTAACATCATCACACTTCCCTCAGCTTTCAGTGTGGCAAAAGGGAAAATAGCCACATGAGGTGAAGGCTGAAGGAAGGGCCAGGCAGCATCATCAGAGATACCATAGGGAAATGTGCTACATGAGGGTCCTGCCAACAGAGCACCACAGCAACAGCCACAGAAATTTACAACATGAAATGCATTTCAGCTCCGAAGCACAGCTGAAGCCTCAGCTCCTAAGTTACTCTAACAAGTTTTACACCAGAGCAAGTGCATCCGCTTCTGGATTACTCACACTTTTGTCAGAACATGATCTGGTCCTGAAATGCACAGAGAGGTTAAACAATACATGGTGGAGAGGAACACCCAGACAGCCAACACCTCCACAACTGCCTTTGAATGCTAAACAATGCACAGCAGAAGCTAGAATATTCCGTGTTTGTCTTTAATCACCAAACACCACTTTTTAAAATTTAAATTTATGCCTTTGAGTCAGTTTTTGTTGCCAAAAGCAACAGGTCTTAACAGATACAGTGTGAAACCTATTGTTTAGAACTGGCACTAACTGTTCTTCCTCCCTCTGTAGCAGTAGGGAGTTTTTCCAGGTATGTGGGAGGCAAGCTGCTTGGAGCCATTATATTGCTTGTTCTCTGCATGATCTCCTTCATTAAATAATCTTTTAATGCAACATTAATAGTAATTGCAAGATTACAGTTCAAAATATTTGATAACATCACACCATGCAGTTGAAAAGCTACGGATCTCCTCTCTAAAGCTGGCTGTGGGGGGCAAGCCTACTGTGAAACACCACTGGTCCCTTGAACTGAAAGTGTTGCAATTCCCTTTATTATTTCTGTTCCAGATCTGGATGTCTCACAGGTGATAAGTGGTACAGCCTAGCAACAGAGAGGAGAAGCAAGGAAAACAACTGGTTAATTCATTTTTTACTTCATACTTTTTAAATACATTAATATAGAGAATTTTTTTGTTGATTCACAAAGCGGAGGGCTGTTGATCACCTATTACAGATGACATTTATGTACCAGTACTTGCATTTATAATTTTTGGCTACCCACAGGTATTTCAGAAATGTAAAATTATTCCATTTTTATCCATGTTGAGTCATCTGCTTCTTCTGCATATTTTTCATATATATAAAAATTACTATAGAGGAGTTATTTAACATTAGATTCTGAGAAGCATTAACAAAAAAATGCTTAAACCTACTGTTCTCTCTGAGTCAAATATCCTTTCTGCAGCAATTGGTATTGACTTCTGTTGACTTCCTTCAGAAGAAAGAATAAATTGTAAGCCATTGCTTACACTAAATATTTAGGTGTAGTTAAACTCTATTTCTTCCATTCTCTCCCATCTAAGTATCCATCACTGTTCTCAAAATCAGTCACCTACAGAACTGAAAAACTATCCTTTTCCTTTATCTCCTGAATATTAACCTTCAATATGAAGCTGTATGTTGATTGTAACTTTGAATATCAGTAGCAGTACTGCTAACAATAAAAACATTTCTTATCTGCAGAACTAGTCAGAATTAGAGTTAAAAGAAAATGCTATCAGCTAGTTGCTTCTCACTTTTGCTGTATATATATTCCTTAACACTGCACTCTCCTCTGTCCTTAAGGTGAATTAAACAAAAACTTTGCAGCAGGGAGCATGACAAGAGGGAAGGGGCACACAGAGCAAACCACAATTTTCATTCACACAGGTGTGGAGAAGGGTTCTTGCAAGAGCTTCACAACAGAGCAGAGCTAACCAATACTGGAGAAAGGCCTAAATCCCAGACCTTGAATGAATGATTGCATTAGTCCAGGTGAAATATTCAAGAGTCACCAGAAACTCAGACTGAGGATTACAGGTTGTCTTCTCTATAAATGGGAAGAAGCATTCAGAAACTCCGTAAAAAAAAAACCCTGCCTAAAGTGACTTAATACAACATAATTAGTTCGGCATAAACAACGCTTTGTTCAACATAATTAATATAGATGGAATAATATTTCAAGAGCAGCTTGATCTTGGACCAAGGTAACCAAACTCCTTAAACTCAGCAGGCAAAAGCGAGGACAAAAACTCTCCAGAGACCATGGAACATGATTTGTTCTGGATGAACATTGTCGCTGCCTTCCATTTCTGTGAAATGTTCAGTCTTAAATTCTGGAAAAAAAGCATTTTAGAAGCCATTTCATGATAGAGACTATTTGTGATCACTTTCTCTCAGCAGGACAAAGCCGCTCTTTCACCACTAACATATCCTACCACTTATCTGCTGCAGGCTTTCACAAAAATAGCTGAACTATGGCTTTGTTTTCTCATTCCCTGTCTTGAAATAAAAACAGGGGAAAACAGGTGTGTCCCAAATTTTCAGAAAAGGGGGATTTGGCAGTGTAGCTGGAATCTCCTTATACATATATATATCAAAACTCATGGTTAGCATAAAGAAACCTGCCGCCTGCAACATGTGAGAATGTAGACACAGGGGCTGATGTGCAAGGCATGCTCAACCAAACAGTTTTTTGGTGTTGGAAAGAATGTGAAAAAGCCAAAAACACAGATATGAGTCCAGCATGGAATTACCAGACAAAATTGGATCAGAACAAGCAGTTCCATGAACCTGGAGGAAGTGCCATTATTATCAAGAGTCTTCCAATTTGGAATGGATTTCTTATCCACAGGACAGAGTGGTGTGACAAAGACAGTTCAGTTAAGATGCAGAGGTACAAGCTCCAACCTCTGTCACAAAACAAAGCCTAACTCCAGTCAACACGGTCATATTAAAGTACTTCACCCCTCAGACTGTCAAGGGAGAGCCCCATCACACTCCCTGAGCTGCTGTTGACCATAAACTCGCCATGCTCACACCACATCGGCCCTACTAGTCCATAAACACCAACCATTGCCAGGCATGGGCACGTTGTTAACACTTGTATGGCAGGTGAAGACATTCCAATAATTGACTTAGTGAGTTGCAGACATAGACAAAGAAGTCTTATCACTGCCATTAATACTGCTATGAAATGACATAATTTAAATAAAAACCTGAAATAACTGAAAAATGAACAGCGAGGTTCATTACTAAAAGAAAAAAAAATTCAAATCAGAAGTAGCCAACCACCCGTATCCCAGGGAACTTGTAATAACAGTGTTTTCTGCAGGACATATTAGTTAGAAATTCAGAAAAAAATGTAAAATATTTTATAATTTATATGGTATATACATACCGCTGAGTATGAGGAATTCTTTCTGCATGAAAAGCCAGCAAGTGGCACCTCATTAAACAGGACCTAGACTTAATCTAACTTGGAACAGATAAAAAAGAAAGGATTCATATGAAGCTATCCTGCCTGGGGGTTTAATCTCAAAGCTTTCGAGTATAATGAATGAATTAAGTAGGGCAAGTGATTAACAACAAAGAAGCGATCACATAATAAAAACAGAAATAGTACTGAATTTAGAGCAATGTTTCCATTGTTTATGGACAAGATCCTGCTGTGCTATTTTTATTGTTTTAACTCTTAAAAAACAGGCAAACCATATGACAGCACATGTTCTCCAGGTTTGGATGGAAGGATGTGGGGAGATGCCATGAGCAGAATACCTAATGGTGCATAAATAACGGACTGTTCAGATATCAATTTTTGGGTCATTATGAGAATAAAACCAGTCTGCAGGACTCGCCAGCATTTTAGAACATATTTCTCTTAATGATGTAAGAATGGGATAAACACCATCAGAATTATGATGCTTTATATTCCAGGGGATGCTGCAGCTGGTTTGCCCATCAGCCGGAGCAGCAGGAGGCATGGATAGAACAACGTGCCAGAGCTCAGCATCTGAACCTCCAGCAGCCCCCTGTGCTGCCAGAGCTGAGGCAGGGCTGCCTTACCTTGCAAACCTCCTGACTCAACCAGGGACAAGCACACACCGACACATCGCAGGGCTGTGCTGGGGCTTGTGCTTTAAGGCTGGCCTAACTCAAATTAAACTGACTGCCAATTAATGCAAGCCAATTCTCATCAGGGTAGATACGAGGTGTAGACAGGTGCAAAGCAGTGCCTACCTCCCCTTGGCTACAGCCTAAGGTAAATCACGAGACCCTGTGGATTGTCCAGGCTGTCAGTCCTACTCAGTTACCTTGACTGCTCCTCTCTAGACAGTTTCTTGCATTGCTTTCTTTACCCCTGCTCTGGCATTATTAATGCTCTGGCATTTCTCAGTCCTTCCTAAAATATTTCACTGATAGCAAGTCACATGCTGTAGTTTAGGGAGATCCTGAAAGAAACCCCCTGAGCAGAGGTCAGGATGACTCATGGTCAGCAGTGAGAAGACTCCTCCTGGCATAGCGAACTCCAAAGCCAGCTGACGTGACGTGAAGGACTAATTAATATCCCATCGACTGCCATGGGCACAGGTAACTGCTCCTGAGTGAGCAGCCTGCACTCAGTCAGCACTTTGCCACCCTGCTTTATCCACACAGGCCCAACGTTCTTGAAGCAAGAGGCCTTTATAGCTTTCAACAGTTTTTTCTTGGGTCATGAATTCTTCTCACAGCATGTGTTGAGCAATATAACATCTCCAGGTCTCACAGAACATAGACAAAACAGTGGCCAGCAGAGATGGAGGCTTGTGATCTTTTAAATGCCAAAATGAAACTTGAGAATGCACAACAACCAAATTGATGCATTTTCTTCTACTAAATGAAGGTACCAGTCCAAATAATTCTTCAGGGTCTAACAAGTATCAAATGAATTGCACACAATCCTTCTCTCATGGTATTAAGTGACAAGAAAGAATATGTTTTTCAGTGTTTTTTCTTCTATTGCCTTCACAAGCAAATCTAGTGTATACTGAATTATGTCTAACAGAGGGAAATAAACACTAGCAGCTTGAATTTTGAGATTTCAAGACAGAGATCACCAGGGAAAAACCCACATTTTCTCAAGGCACTTGATTGGCTCATAAATTTTGTTTTCCATTCACTAAAGCTTTCAGGAAAGAGAATGAGAGGATAAAGGCTGTAATTGATGGTACAATGCCCACAAGCCTCAACAGATGTGATCCCTCGTAATGAAGCATGTGGGCCTAATTTGGCATTACTTACTACCAGGAGGATCTTATGCAGGGTATCTTTCTAAATCTATGTTTGGTTGGCACCTGTGCCTTGTTGAAACTGGCATAGCACCTTCGGAGTGGGCACAATGCCATTCTAGCAGATGGGCAAGAGAACAGATAGATGCCAGAGATCCAGTACTGCATTTGCAATAAGCTAAAAGTAGCAAGGTCTGAGGTCTCATCACAGGACAGCCGAGGTGGGAAGACACCTCAGGAGCTCAGCCAGTCCCACCTGCTGTTCAGAATGGGATCAGCTAGAGCAGGCTGTGTCCAGTTGGGTTTTGAGTATCTCCAAGGCTGGAGACTCTGCAGTCTCTCTGAGCAATCTGTTCTTTGTGTCTGACCACCTCCACAATAAAAAAAGTTTTGCTTATGTTCAAATGGAATATCCTGTGTTTCTGTTTGTGCCATTGCTTCTCGTCCTGTCACTGGGCACCACTGAGAAGAATCTGGCTCTAGCTTCTTTACTCCACCATCAGGTATTCCCACAGACTGCTAAGTTCCTCCTGATCTTCCTCTTCTCCAAGATGCAGTACCAGCACTTTTGGCCTCTCCTCCTATGACAGATGCTCCAATTCCCTAATCACCTTCATGGTCCTTTGCTGGCCTCTCTCCAGTAAGTCCAGTATGTCTTGTACTGGGGAGGCCAGAGCTGGACACAGCAGTCCAGATGTGACCTCGCCAGGGCTGAGGAGATGGGAAGATCATCTCCCTGGAGCTGCTGGCATTGCTCCGCCTTGTGCCATCCAGGCCATTGCTCTTGGCCTTCCTTGCCACAAGGAAGTGTTTCTGGGTCATCCCAGGGTAATGAACACAAAGTGCACACCTATACAATTCTTAGTCCTAAAATAACTCTGAAAATCTGAGAAGTATCCTCTGTGTTTGGGAGATCATTGTCCTACCAGGAGGAGAGATGAATCACGGAAAGAATGGTGAGCCAGAGACAGTATACTGAGCACAACCCCCAGAATGAGAGACGTAGAGGAGAGAGGAGACAGCAGAACTCAGGCACCTTCCCAGCTAAATACATTTCATTTGAGAGCCATGAATTACGCCCCAAACTGAAAAAAATGGTAATGGGAACATTTCCAAACAGTAGAACTGCAACCTGTAGATCAGACATCACCAAAAAAAAAAAAACCTCGGCTAATGCCAATTTATAAGAGCTGACAACTAGGTCCAGTGCTTAGAAATAGCCTACTGCTTTCCTCTGGTGCTTCAGACCATTAACTGATTAGCTGTCAGGTGCAATGGCACCTCCCCATAGTGCCCATAAAAGCAGTTTAGCCTACTGGGAAAAGAAATACCAGACATGAGCAGAATTTTTATGCTGTATATACATTTATATCAACACACAATAACTTTGCTGTGTTTAGTAGAGCAATGCGAGATGGGGACCCAATCCTCATTTTCATATTACTGCTCAACTTCATGAATATGTGAATAGAGAGCACTAGATTTGACTCTCTTTTCTTGTGTCAGTGTTTGCTTTTGTCACAGTACAAGCACCTGCTGAAGCAAAGGAAAACCACTGGAGTTCATTCTACCATCTTCGGCTTATTTGCTGTTTGTTTTTTCTTAACTAGTCCTTGGTGCAAAAGATGCTCCTCTAACTGAAATTCATCACCCGAAAGAGGAAATAATGCATCCTGGGTGCCAAAATGGTTTATGAATAGTATTTTTATAAAATATTGCACCAGACACACAAATTACAAAAACCGCATGGATTGAAGTGCCCCTGTATTTGGAAGTGTGCAGAGTGATTTGTGTGATGTTCATTGCATTGAGGTTGAAAACATTATTAACATCTTTGCTCTAAACCTAGCAGACCAATTTATTCTAACTGGCACTACTAAAAAGTATCATTAGCAAACAGGGGTCAGTGGAAAACACAGCACAGAGAACATGCAGAGGAATAACAGATAGTTCAAGAAAAAGGATTAAATCTACTTCAAGCTGACACTGTACAAGTGGCTCATCAGAACATTATTCTAACAGATGATATACCACAATCATAGCCATCTATTATGCTCAGCATTAAAGCAAAATAGTACTTAAAGAAAGTGATGCAGAAAAAATGTATTAGCTTCTTGGATCATCTTTAATGACACTAAATTTAAAGTATGATATTTGGTGCTCATCTTCTTATCTACTAAAAATATTCCTATACCAATTAAACTTGCAAATTTTAAATCTGTATTTTGATTTACCACAATTTTTGTATTCAAGAGTCCAATTATTACCACTTATTTTCAGCATGATAAGTTAATTTGGCTGCCTTTGCCCTTATGTCTTCAGTATTTATGTTTAAATCTAACCTGCAATGTTGACAGTTCCTAAAAGACAGAGGTTACAGTGCACTTTGTTATTGTGCTGTCATGGTCTTTCTGTTGGATCCAAGTCTTTCAGAACCTTCAGTAGTTTTTAAGCCTCTCATTGTGCCATAAAGAAAAAGATAAACCACTTCCCAATTAAACATGTGCACACAAACCCCCACAGCACAGGGAGATCAAAGAGAAAAAAAAGTTGAACGTTCTGCAAGAAGTCCTTGGACAGACTGGGAGCAGAACCTAAGCTGGCTGTGTCTCAACACACAGCACCATTTCTTCCTCCAGACCTCCATGAACACCCCTACTCATCTTCCCATTTAGCTTTGGTTTTCACATTGCAAAGAGACAAATATTCTAAGCTGTGGGGATTTCTAGCCTTCTGCAGACATTTAAAACCATTTCATACAAAGAAACCCAAACTGTCTCCAAGGACAGGATCCAAAGATATTATCAGCATTAATTTTATCGAGTGAAGGGTTTTGTGTGGAGTATCTGGGAGGAAGCAAAGCTCTTGCAGATGGTACTGAATAAATGAACATTCAAGCACAATAAAGAACGCTGAATGAGCCTTATTTTCCTGTACAGGTGCAGAAGTAAAACATTAGATGCTGTTCTTCTCTCTTCATGTAGCACATGTGTATTTAGTCCATTCTCGCACACTTTCTGTGTACTAATATTTGATACTGAACACAGTCCTTAAAAAGGTTTGGCTTTAATACCCCAAACCTATGGATAATGTTTCACACTCATAAGGAAACAAATACAATGAAAACAGAATGTGTAAGAGTTATAAGGCATCAGCAGTCTTCAATATGCACTACAAAGCCAGAGAGACAGCAACATTTTGAAAATAGCAGATCTCCATTAGGATAATAAATTTAAACTCTATGATAATTGTACAAAATATGGCAATTTCAGCCTCTAACTCTGTGTTGTAAACACCCTTTGAAGGCTATGAAACGGAGAGAAAGTCAGTGAATTTAATCTACTGCGAGAAAAATGTCTGCTCTTACAATACTTGGCAAAAATCTGGTACTGGATGAAAACATGTGAGACTTCAGTTCAGCGTGGCTAAGGCAGAGGTAATGCTGGTTGGCAGAGGAAAGTGTTTTGAAGAATTGGCAAGGTCTAAGAGTACTCCCTTGGCTGAGAGCATCTGCTAACCCATGGTGAGAGCACTTTATAATCTCAGAGTTTCACTCTTCCTTTCTTCAGGGCTCCAGGTAGCAAAAGGAATCCATCAACCACTGCTCTATCTTTCTATAATCAACACGTTACATCTTTGCCCCTCAGATTCAACCCCTGTCCATTTGATCTGTTGCCATTTTTGCCTCAAACTGGACTTCTAGCTCTTGGCTGTGGTTCAGTCCTACCAACAAGCTTTGGCAGGAGCATGCCAGTGCTGCTCCCTGGGATCAAGACATCCAGCTGAACACAAAGCTACACCTGCGTTCCCTCCTCCCCACTCCTGCACCCAGTAAAGCAACATTTGCACCACTGTTTGCAACCAAGAAACAAAACCCAGCAGAAGCACAATAAAAACAAGCAGCTGTTTAGCTTTGGATCCCTTTGAAGCTTACACCTAGGCCTGCAGCAGGATGCTTTGGCTCCTGGGGGATCTGCCTTCCCCTCTCTTCTCTCTCCCAAGGGCTGTTTCTCTCTCCTCAGCCTTCCTCACACTGACCCACGGACCTGCTGTTTCTGCTTCTGAGAGAGGCTTGGACATAAATGTTTAGCCCTTGTCAGGTTCACACCTTTGGGGAGTACATGCCCCCCTTCATTCACTCCCACTGGGCTCCTCAGACTCCCAACCCTCAACGCAGACTGTGCAGAGGATACCACATCATAGCAGGTATTTAGGAAAAAAATATTTCTTTTAGGTGAAGTATGCATGCTTTAAATAATTTTGACCTAGATAGAAGCTGCTTTTATTAAGTTGCCACATCTATTACCAAGGAGAATGAGTCAAGTAGGCTATAGTATTCCATGGGTTTCTTTTTACAAGCTTTGCTCTTAAAGGGGAACTTTTGAATCATTGTTCTCTCTCATCAAAGAAGATGAGAAAGAATAGGATTAAGGTGAAGAGAAGGATTTCTTTGAATAGGGAAGATATAATTACACATTTTCCATGACATATACTGAAAAATGTAATATTGGATAATACAAGTAACCTCAAATTTTTCATTGTATTTTAATAGAGAGCTCTCTTTTAAGATTTTTATATTTTATACAGTATATAGTTATAGGTATAGACACTTCTCTCACATAAAAGAGATTGAGAAAGAATCAAACAAGAATAAACTCTTCCTCCCTAACCACTAAGGAAGCATGATAAAGAAGGGCAATATCAGATTAGCTACAAAATTTCCATCTCATTGTTTCCAGAAAAATAAAATTTTATAATGAACATACTCCATACAAGCTGTGCAGAGCAAGTATGTCTTCCAAAAATGCACAGAGCAGTAGTAAAAATCAAGCATGGACTCAACGACATCTGTTGTGGCATTGTTTTCAAATGCCATCTTTTCTGCTCAAATCTGTAACAGTCACTACTTTTTTTTGTGTGGAAATATTAGTTTGTATGCGGCATCTAAAAGCTGGCACACGAGGACCGACAGATGCTTTGGTTTTACCTCATCTTCAACTTACTTGGCTTCTCATTACACTAGCTACAGCTCGGCAAATTATTCCTCTGCTTTGGAAAGCCGACAAAATGCCATCTGTCTCTGCATGGTTATCAAAACTAATACTATAACGTGAAAAAACTATGATCTGAAATTGTACCTGGCAACTACATGGCGAGGTCGAGTATCCTGTTAGATTACTCATAGACACAAATTTCTGTTAGTGGACACCCACCTATCCCACTGTGCACTCAGCTGCAGGAACAGCCAGTCTCTGACCTTTCTTGCTTGTAGCTGTTTCTCATGCCATTGACATTGACTGACACTAATTATGGCTTAGAATGCAAAATGAGGTAGCTTCTCACCAACTGAGACTCCAAGGTCACTATGATTAGAGCATGAGCAGCTTTTGGTTTTTCTTATAAAAATGAGAGGCTGAATGCATGGAGGAAAGAGGTGGAAAGGTCAAGGAAAGAGAAAGAGCAAGATTACATCAGTGTGGTTCAGCATGTAATCACATTGGTCCAACAGCTACAAGATTCATCACTAAAGCTTTGGGGAAGGGAAAACATGAGCATGGTGTCATTAGATAAAACAGAAAAGAACCAAAAGGTATGAAAAGGCCTGACAGTCCTACCCTTAATCTGACAGAGAAGTCATCCTCAGAGCTTCTCTTCCTTTCTAAATACCACAATAATTTCTCCACCAGCTGGTGAAGTACAGCCCCAAATAAATGCCTTGTACAGACACAAAGGTGGCTTTTGTACACTGCAGAAATGCTCCAATGTCACCTCCAGAGTTAGCTCCAACCAAATACATGCTAGAGACAAACCTGAGGTGAGGATCCTGTGGAACAGTAAAGGGGAGGTGATCATAATCCAGGTTTGTAGACACTGTCCTCTTTTTTGGAGCTTCTGAGCTGCACACTGATAAAAGTGAGAGTAGAGCAGTTCTCATCCTCCTCCTAAGCATCCCCTACTGCTTGTGGTCAGAGATAAGCAAGCTCTTTGGTCTGCAGCAAAACCCCGTTATAGTTTGTTACAAAGAGAAGTGGTGAGAGTTGCACAAACAAGTCCACTGCTCTGTGTCTGTATCCAGAAAAATCAGTATCAGAACCCGTCATACTCCAAGACAAAAAGACTACTCCTAGATACCCTCTGGTTAAGAAACCATCCCTTGGCCAACCTTAGTCATGCAACTGAGCAAAAAGAGCAGATTGCACAGAGCATACAATCCTAATTCTTATTTAATGTTTAATGCACTACAGAAAGAGCATTTCCATCTTCTCCTCTCCTTCCTCTACTATCAATGCAGAGATGCATTGAACCGAATATTAATTCTTTCTCAAATTGCATAAACGTGTTAATATTAAATATAAGAAAGACTGACCCCCAAATCCCTTATGTATTTTCAGGCTGAAGTTACTCCTATCTTGCACTGAGGTATGATAACAATGAAGTTCACTCCTGATAAAAATGTCTGTTTATTTAAAGCTATCCAAGGTAGGAGAACATTTGTGAGGAAAAAATGCTTTAGATAAATTGCTTTATTTTGTTGTTTGTTTTCTACTACATGTGTAAGTTTCCCTCAACAAAATCAGCATCTTGAGTTTCTGCTGCTTTCCTCTATCACAACCACTCCTTTGTATCTTAGGATGAAGTTTGTGTAGATTACACACCACCTTCCACGCAGTTCGGAAGGCTCCTTACAGGGATTCACTGTGCGCTGCAGTGAGCAGTCCTATGGCATATGCCTCGAGAATGATGTCCCTTTAAGTCGTGCTCTGCTACCCCTTTGAACTGGCACCCTAATGTAGGACTGAGAAATCATTATATCCCGTTGGAATCCCTGTCTGCAGAAGAAGCAGTGCGCGTTGCCTATCAGTTACATTCACACCTCATCTAAATGAGTAGAAAAGAACAGAAGGATGGAGAAGGCTCAGAGCTTCCTCTCTTCCTTCAAGGCTCCCTTTTTTCCTTCTATACAACATTCTCCTTTGTGTTCTTGGCTACGCTGCATTATCATGAGCTCCTTGGGAAAAGACCTCTTCTCTCTATCTACAAAGAAATCATTAAAAAACAGTAGTGTCTTGCCTTCACTATGTAGTTAGTTTCTCCTTGTATGTTCTTGCTCCCAGCAGTGTTAAGTCCATGTGTAGCTCTTATTCACAGGAAATCCTTTTAGTCTTACAATGAGGTCTTTGTAGCAAGTCTTTGGTGTTATTCTTCTGTATTTGCAAGGACTCCTGAATACCGAGCTGCCTGGGACACCGTATCTAGGGGAATAACTAATATAGGCTAAACGTAAACTAATTTTGGGGAACAAAAGCAGCCTTCAAGCTATACGCAAAGTTACTAAAGGCTGTTTTTTCAATGAGGGTAAGTGGAAGTGACAATTCTTTTGCACTTAATGAGCCAGAGTAGCAGAGATTAGAGAAACCCTCTAAATTATTTGGCTGTTGAATAAAAATCCAATTTAAATCTAGTGGAAAGTAAGAGCTTTGGTTCAGCTGTAGAATCAGGGTGCATAGGCAAGGAAAATAAGCAGTCTTTTTTGATCCAGTCCCTAAACTAGTAACAGTTTATTATTATAAAAGCCAAGCACAGATAATGAGAAAAAGAATATGTTAAGAATAAAGAAAAAAAGAAATCCTTGGGAGACCAAGAGGTTTGCTCAATGTTATTAACTATTCTATGCAAAACAGTAGCCTTTCTAGAGAAACTGATATGCCTTCCTCTCACACTCCCTTGGGCCACGGCCTTGGAAGAGACAGCAGTTCACAGTAAGGCCAGCATGGCAGCATCTGATGACATTTCTGCTTACTGGTGTTGCTCAGCAGCGCCCATTAAAACATTTCCAGCACTAAAAGATACTCTGTGAGGATTTGGGATAGTGTCTGCCCTGCAAGGGAGTGAAATCAGCAGAACAGTGATAGAAGAGCTAAGGAAAGGTTTAAAAGGTTTACAGTGTGGAGAACTTCAGTCAAGTATCCTCAAACTTTTTCATCTTGGACAGTCCCACTTCTGCATCAGCCAGGGAGAAAATTTCATTTCTTGTTTTGTTCACAAGAAGGAACTGTAACTTGGCAGTGGTCCATTGCAAACAATAAACACCAACACAACTTTGCCAGTTTCCATAGTGGTTATACAACTTGGAGCCCATCCTTTCCTCTTTACTTTGGTTGTCTCTGCAGGCTGCAAGGATTGTCTACTGCAATGCTGACCACATATGTCAGCTCAGTGAAATGGAATCACAAGCTGTGTGTACGAATAGATACTGACTTTTGGCCTTCTTGAAAACTATGACTCCCTAAATGACAACCTAGTCTTTAAAAATGAAAAAAATATAAGCTCTTTTCTTAACACAACAAACAAAAATAACACACCCGTGCAACCTTCCCAAAGAGTGCTGTAACTGCTCCTTTAGCAGGGCTAAAGCCAGCTGGCTTCCTGTGGATTTGTCATCTTAGGCAGACCTACACTTTAACTAGAACAGTCTCATCGAGGAATGGGGCATTCACATGCTTCTTCTTTCTGGAAAATGTGTCATTGAAACCCAGAATCCAGATCCTGTTTTAAGCGGGATAATCATAATGGTCTTCTTCCCCGTGTACTTTCACCAAACTTGTGACCATGGCTCATGGAGATCACTGATTTTCTATTCTGCTTCATTAAAATGATCAATACAACCAGCTAATAGAAGGGGGATAGAAGGGAAATTCTATCACATGGTCACATCACCTCATTTCTAAAACAAATAAGGCTTAAAAATCCTAAACCCCAAACAAAGTAAGAGGGTGGAGTTAGCTCACACTACAGCTGATGAAACTTCAAAAGACAGCTGAGCTAATCTAATGCCCAGATGAGTCCACAACACCCTCTAGCTCATTATTAAATACAAATCTATAGTGCACATCTCTGTATTCAGCCCTTAGAAGATAGGTCTTTATGGTGACTATAAAATTCTCATTAGGCTACTGGGATTATCTCTTCCCTTTATCTTATTTGTTTGGCTCTATAAATGCTGAAGAAAAGACATGATGAATCAATGAGTGATTCAGATTTTGCCTTCAGTCTTTATCATCAGGATTTTATCTACTTTTTGTCTCTGGAGTTTTTTATCCTGTGGCAAATTTATTGTAGTGCCTCTGCATGATTTTTTTCTTTTCCTTCCCCTCCCTTCCCCCAATACTCTATTGATTTTCTCATTTTTACAAATAAGCATAGCAATAAATAAAATTACAAAAGCTCAGGACAGAATCATAGCTGAATAAATACACTCATCAAGAATAAAAAATTGTTGGCTAGACTGGGAAAATTACAGCTCCCTCATGCACATTCTTTACTATGAAGTGAAAATGCAATTAGTAAAGCAGAAGAATCTCAGAGTCAGGCTTTTATTTCCCATTTTGCTACTGATGCAGTCTGGTCACAGGTGGCGTATTTGAAAGTAATTGGGCAACATTACCTAAGGTGGGGGTGAAATAGAGGTGTTCTAACTGCACTGGCACCACTGCTTGACAAGGAGGTCATCGCACCACCCTTCTGTCACCACCACAGCTCCACACAAGATCAGTGTAATAAACAGTCACCTCTCAATGGAGTGCTGGCAAGCTGGTTTTTAACTTCCTGGATTGAAAAGTCCAGTTATACAGCACAGCCAGGAACGATGGATCAATATCTTTCTGAATATTCTACAGACTTCAGGATACTAAATTCTTGTTCCAAAGTATTACGGAATTATTTTGTGGCCTTAGGCACTTACAGGGCCGCAGAATTCTACTTAGGTGTGATGGAAGGGCTGCTTTGCAGAGTAAGAGACGATCCAGCTCAATATTCTCTATTAGGTTTCTGGTTTCTACAGATAGATTTATATTAATACAAATAGTCTCCTAATACTTGAAAAAAGAATAAAGGACCAAATATATAATTAATGTTTTCTGAAAGAAACTGTTTAGATAAGTTTCACAGTCAGTTAAGGTGCTGCACGCTCTCACTAACCTTATGTGCTTAGAAGGGTTTAAAGATTCATCTTTTGGAAACAAACAAACAAACAAAACCCCTGTCACTTCACTGACTCTGAAAACTAGTTATGACAAATATTTTCCAGTACAGGATCTAATACATCACCTGCTCTTTTTCTGCATAAAGAGCAAGAAAACTCGATTTAAAAAGCGCCACTAGCCCCTTTCGTGGGCTGTTCACGGGCTGTTCCCGGCTTCAGCACCTCGGCCAGCTCCGCGCATCCCCCGGCGGCGGGGACGCCGCGCGCTCCTCCCGGGCCACAGGGCCAGCGCCGCACCTGCCCAGGGCCGTGCCACAGCCGCTGTCACCAGCACTGCCACCGCCACTGCCACCAGCACTGCCACCGCCACCAGCACTGCCACCGTCACTGCCACCAGCACTGCCACCGCCACCAGCACTGCCACCGTCACCACCACCAGCACTGCCACCGCCACCAGCACTGCCACTGCCACCAGCACTGCCACCAGCCCTGCCACTGCCACTGCCACCGCCACTGCCACCAGCCCTGCCCGCACAGGTCACCCTGCAAGGGGCATGGGGCGAGTCGCAGGACAGGGAGAAGGACGGGCGATAACTGTGCCGCGCTCCTGCGTGTTCAGTGGCTCAGGCAGTGTTGGCACAGCAGGGTTCAGCTGTGGCCTGGCTCAGAAAACACATTTTTCATTCCTGTCATGAGACACGTTTGGAAAAACTAAAATACTGAACAACGCAGGTGAAAAATGAACCGCAAAGAGAAAGAAACATCAGGGAGGCAAAACTGAAGGGAAATATAAAATGAAAGTTAATACTTGCTTTTTTTTCTGCTTTTCACTATAACACAAGAGCCACAACACAGTTTGTTTGTGCCTTTTTTAGAGGAATTAACAGCAGGATATAGGGACAAGCCACAAGACAGCTGGAGGCAAAGTACCCTAGTACGTTATTGCAAGATGGACTTGATGAAAAAAAATAAAATCTATAATCTCGGTGGAAAACAGGGTGAGCTGTGGTTGAGAAATTAATTGTGCTGGACAGCACAGCTAGTAAAATGAAAGTTCCATATGGATCAGGTTGACACTAAAATAGGCTGGAACAGAGTCTGGCAAGCTGACTAAACTAAGCAAAACTCCCAAGAAAATTTTTTTTAAAAATCTGAGGAAAAAAAGCAGTAGAAGAATTAGTAAATTTAGAGAACGTGGAGACTGTAGGGTGTGGTGGTGATTTGCATCCCTAGCATAAGAAAGCAGTACAGGAATTACATAAATGGAAGAAGAATTCATTTTGCATAAGAACTACATGAAACCTAAATGTTGAAAGAACTCCAAAGGAGATTAATATTGCAGAAGTTGCTCATGCAAAGCTGTGTGGGATGATGACAGAAACAACACCGTAAGTGACCTCATCTAGCATCAAAGCAGCTGCCTTTGGCACAGGAAATAAAGCAATTGCCTCTGAACACAGGCCTCATTTGCTCCTGATAAATCTTAACGAGATGAACAAACCAGGGGAACTTAATGGTATCTTCAAATAAGGGTACCTACCTCCATATCTACATTTCAGGAAAGTTAACAGACTTGTTATTTACTAACAGACTTATTTACTATTATAAAAACATGCCTGATTTAAGTATGCTCCATCTGGCAGGAAAACATTACTATTGCTAGAGCAGTCACTTGTAGAGTCTAGAGAGCAAATGTCACTTATTTTATAGTTCAAGCACAGAGGAATTTTACTTCTTCACAGTTCTCCAATTGCCAAAGAAGAATTAAACATTACATAACTAATTTCTAAATTCTGTATTTTAATTCAGTGTGGTCTTTAATTTGCTCGACAGATTTATGTCTTTGGAAAGATGGCCCAGTGTATGGCATAGAAACCTACATCAAGAATTTCCAGGCATTTGCCTCCAAAAATGGCAAAAAGTTATATGCAAAGGAGGTCATTTGGAAGGTTAAAAAGAAAAAAAAAAAACCCCACAAAATTCTGGCAGTACAGAAGAAAGGCAATCCTACCCAAATTTGATTAAAGCTTTCAGCGAGGACCATTCAGTACGTGTTCCACCTTCAAGGCAAAAATAAAGTTCTTCACTTCAATCAGTGATACAGGATAAGTTGAAAAAAATTTCATTAATTGGATGAATTTGAAAAGGTCATTTCAAAATCACCACAAAGTAGATGGCATCACTTGGGCCTAATCCTGCCTTCATGGAAAGCGATGGTGTTCCTAAGCTGCCTCAGCCCTCAAAAAGAAAAAAATTTGGGTAATTAAGGAGGATCACAATATGTGCTGGCAGGTCAGAAGAGATTACAGCCAGAGCTAAGTTTGAACCCCGGATTCCTTTCCTAGATGGGGTACAAAACTGTATTCAACACAGTAGTAGCTGAGAACTGATAAAACAGAGTCCCTTTCTATTAAAAAACCCTTTCAAATCTGTGAGAGTAAAACATGCTCAGTCATGCATGAGCAATAAACACTTGCTTCTCTGTATTACTTCAAGAATCTTTTCTGATTTACTTGCACATCTACCTGGGACAAACATGAGAAATCTCTCCAGCATACCCATTCCCGTAGTGCAGGGGTATACAGAAGAACAGCAAAATTCAGCCTCATCCTCCACATCACGAAAAAAATATTCTGGTGAAGGTATCACACCTGCTCACAATGCTTGGTCCAGTGGATGTAAGCCTGAAACAGAAACCAGTAGACCTGAAACTTCCATACAGGCAGCTCTTCATACTGCCAGGGAACCTGAACTTTTGTTCATTATTATGAGTCTGCTTGCAAGAGGAATGCATGTATTGGTACTTTCCCCCTCCCCATCTTCTCTCCCGGACACCTGTAAATATAAAGACATCTCCTCTTGTGTTCTGTATTTGCTATTGCCTTAAATGATCTATTTCTTTGGGAATGGATAGTTTCTGATTTTCCTCTATAAGAAGCCACGTGGGCTATATTCCAGGCTAAATAGCAAATTTATCCCTAAGAACAGAAACAGCAGTTTTTCCTGGCAAGATGACTCCTTATGTGAGGACAGGACTGTAAGCTAAGTCAGAGCTTGTCACCTCTGTGCCACTACCTCTCTTGTAAACTTCACCAAATCCATTAATCTCACTGGATTCCCAGTTTCCCTTTTTTTTTTGTGCAAAGCTTTCTTGCCTCTGGGGGACACTGGGAAGACAAATTCATTAATCTCTGCAGAATGCTGAGAGGTCTGCTTACCACTGGTTTAGGAAAAGAATCTCCATGAGAGTACATTCACTAGAATGGAAAGAGCATTGTTTGGTTTGGATCCCACATAAAGAATCTGAAGTAACAGGAGTGATGAAGGACAAACATCTCTGGCGGAACAGAGGAAGCTGCAGGAGGGAAATACCTGCTGAACTGACCCAGAAAGAGTTAAGTATCTAATGGAAAAATCCCTACGGGTTTGAACTTAATGTGCAGTGACAATGAGGAAATCCATCTGGATGTAAAGCTGCAAGAAATACGAGGCATCAAGAAAGGCAGCATTCATGCTTTTTGTGAGTTAGGAGTTATTGTATCCAGCATTTGTCATGATACCTTAGATAACACATAATTGTTCTCCAAAGGGTTCTCCACAGAGCTCGCATAATGAAGCAGGTTTCAAAAATGCTTAGTGGGAAGGGAAAAGGGTGTCTCATGATAAACATAAATGTTCCTTGTATTTCAAAAGGAGCCAGTTTCAGTAACTGAAATAAATTCTTCACGCTGGCAACAGGCATGTGAACAGACCAGATTGTATTTAAGTTCAGCAAGATAATCAGAGCTCCCATCCTGCCTGTTTTTAAATCCAGGGCGCTGCTCCGAGATTTGCAGACAGCCATGTCCAGCAGGAGCTTAGCAGGGTCAGCCAGAGCTCATTTATGGGAGAGCTGGGACTTAACAGCAGACAAGTCAAGAATCCAAAGTAAATTAATAAAACCAGTATGGAGTCAGGTCAAGAACAGCAAAGACAAGGAAGAAGTTCATTTTACTTGCAAACATATTTTTGGCAGTTGATTTTGTATATCTGTGGTTTTGGGAACAAAAAGGACTATTCCTTCTTCCCTTGCTTCCAGAATGCACCTGCTAGCATGGAAGGAGATGGGAGCTATCAAACCATCAGCCAGACCCAGCACAGCACATTTTTGCAAGACTGGAAAAAAAAAAAAAAGAAGATAAACAAGCACAACTCAATGAGAGCAGAAAAATTCAAGTGACATTGTAGGAAATAGAAAACACTCTATTAAACAGATATTCATGCCAAGGTGATGAACTGATTATGAGGCAAGCTCAGGAGACAGTTCAGCTGGACACACTGGAGGACTTTGGCAAGTCATTTAGTCAGCATTGTCCTCACCTGTCTAAGGGAAATAATTTTCTAGTGTTTCAAAGACACAGTGAACTACCTGACTTCTATGTTCATACTTGACATGCTCTGAAACTCTATAATGTGCTTATTACTACAACCTTTAATCAGGTTTTTTTATTAAATGTGTTTTTAAACAGTGCAGTTTAGAGGGTGAAATTAACAAGTAAATAAAGAGGAAAAGCAAAGTCAAAATCAGAATGAGCAACACACACTGGTTATTCCTTGAGGCTGGTCATGTTTTAAACACCCCCTCTCAGGGCTGCTCAGTACTTTCTGCTGAACACGACAGCATCTGCTGGTGATTGACACTCAGCCATTACACAGTGCAGTTTTGTCAGCAGGAACTCAAGGAAAAAGTGAAGCTGAACACCTTTGGATAAGTGTGCACTCCTGAAAATGGCCATAATTTGCTCAAGCCTCTTCCATTGATGCTGATAGGAGTAACATTTTAAGATAAGCCTGTAGAAAAAAACTGTAATTTTCTGGTTTCATAAAAAAACCTTGTTTCTTTCCCTACTGCTTTTGTGGGAAGAGGAAGCCCCAGGCATCTGACTGCAAGCTCTCAGTCACCCAGTGACTCTGACCTACAGAGCATAATACAGAGCAATCACACCTCCATGGGGTAGCTATTCAGAGACATTCAAGCCTATACAGGTGAACTGGGTTCCTTGCTTTTTTGGGTTGGATTTTTTTTTTCTTTTTTTTTCCTCTCCTTTCTTTTCATCTCTGAATTCCTCAGTCTGGGTAGATTTTCTTTTCTCTTTTTCTTTATTTTATTTCATTTTTATTATTTCACCTCCTCTTTGCCTTTGCCCCCCCTCAAAGGCACATCAATCACCACTACCAGTTTGAGCTGGGAAAGGAAGGCTGCTTCAAGGTCACTGTGTAAAAAGCCCTAATGCTTTTCAGTGAAAGGGAAGGGAAAAGAGGCCGTAAGTGGCTTCCTGTTTCTATTCATTGTTTAGGGAAACTCCTTAGGAAGGAAGGAGAAAGTATGCATGTGGGGAAGGCTGTATGGCCAGAGGAAGGGGGAAGGGCCATACATAAAAGGGCAGTCCTTAAAGATAATATCCCTCAAAGAGGAAAAACTGATTGGCATGCAAATAGACGAGTGTGAGTTGGAGAGAGATGAAGGAAACAGATGCAATTCCCCAGAGACAAGCAGCTCTCTGGAGGCCAATTGCCCGTGAAAGGGGCTGGCCATCGTTGACAAGGACAGATATCACAGAAGGGAAGTGGGGAAGCTGCTACAATAAATCCAGCATGTGTTCCTTCCTGGATTTTCTCCATGCTGCTGGAGGAGCAGGCTGCATGGAGCAGCTGTGCTTCTGCTCAGCCCTGACACGGTCTCTCCAGACAGCCAGCGCTTCTGCTCACACTGTTCAGGTGGGTACATAGGGGAAAAGGAGCACGCACCACGGCAGAAACCTCATTGCTGGCTTCCCCTTCCTCCTCTGCTTTCCTCCCAGCTGCATGTTAGTGACCTGCAAAGGAGATGCTGACCCCAAAGGGGCACAGGCAGCAGAGGAGCTGACTGCCTTCAGCCACAGGCACATCCCTGAGCAGGGGATGGACATCCAGGTCCACTGCCCCATCCCCAACACTGTTTCTGTTACCCAGCCCCCTGATCAGCAATTTCTGCCACCACCCTTGGGTTTATGCGCACTATTTATAGTCCATATTTAAAATAAAACTGTGCTAAACACACTTCAGTGTTGTTTTACGAGTGAGGAAGTATCACATTCGGCCTTAACTGAGGGCTGGATTAAGATGCGCATACTCAAGGATACAGCCAAGTTACTACACACTATTTCTTGTTAGCAGAATATTTTGTAACGCTGTTTTCCCTAGGTTTAGGGTTTTGTGTTTTCTTTGACTATGTGGGCACAGGAGAGGCAAGAGAAGTGTCATATTTTTTATTTTTATATTGTTTACCAACTACAGACTTGCAATAGAGCTGTTATATATCATCTTTCAAAACACATTTTGAGTACTGTGGCTGTTGAAATATTAGTTTTCAATACCTATTCAACTGCAGTCACTTACAATGACACTATTGTTCTAGGTACCTTACTAGTACAGAATAAAAGGCAATCTCTATCTCCAAGAATTTATATTCTACAGATTACACATAACATTTAGGCAAATCTTTTCAAATGGGTATTCTTATTTTATTGCTGGAGAATTTAGATGTAAGTATTTTTTCCTCAAATGAGATTCCTGTACAGGAATTCCTAACAGTGCCATTAAGAGGAAACTGTTGAAAGAATATACTGATTTTTTAAATGTAAATATTCACACAGAGCCGTAGAAAATACAGATTGTTTTTGTCACAGAGAGAAACAATGCAAGTGTTTAATAATGTGGACATTATTGAACTTTCATTTCCTCTTGAGTGCTGTGAATCTTGCCTTCTGATTCCAAAGTATTCCTACATTATGCTGCAGCAATAAGCCTCTCATCTTTAATTATCAATTCCCTCACAAAACCAGAGAGGTAAAACACATCCGAGTCAAACAACGCCCGCCAACTGCCCTACTGCACTGTATTTCAGGGAGTCTGTGGAGAGATTGCAACACAACAAGAGAGCTAAAAAAAGCCAACCCTGGAACCTGAGATAAGGAAGCACTGAGAAAAACAGCAACCACAAGTTCTCATGGGATGAGGCTTGGCTGACGCTGGAGCAAGAAATACATGAAAGAAACAAGCGAACCGCACCCATGAAGTGACAGCTTCTGTTCAGTGATAAAGACCCAGATAGGCTCTTGCAAGCTGGGTCTCTGCCGTGGCTATTTATATCATTCAAATAGGAAAACCTACTAATACATATAAACAAGAATTCCAGAGTCAAATTGTTGGTGATTATGTATTTAATCCTCTGTCTCAGATTTTAAAAAATGGCATGCCAAGCATGTTCTGTAAAAAAAAAAGAGTTTGAACTGTGATGAAATCAGTTTCTGACTAAAGGTTAATAAGCACAGTAGTGCAAGATTATGGACACAATTAAATATATAAAATTTTTAGTGTATCTCTGCCCCACCAATACTTATGGCAGTAAAACAAAAAGGTTTTGCCACCTCAAGTTTGTATCAATTTAACACAGACAAAAAACCAAGCACTGTCCATCCTTGGTATGCAGTAATAAAGTAAAAACTGATAGTGGGGATAAATGATGAATTCTGATTCAACCTGAAACCAAAGCCAGGTTAGTTCCCTTATCTTTTGTGTTCTCTTTTCATTAGAACTGTGCTCCTTTAGAACTTCTCTTCATTACCCCCTTGAAATTAAGCCACTTCCCAAGTGGACTTCCTAGAAGCTTACAAAAGTAAGTGAATAATACAGTTCAACACATCTCTAATCTATGCTGTTCCTTGAACTGATGCACTGGGGTCCTACAGACAACCAAAGCACAAATCAAACTTATTTGGGATTGATTTCCCTTACCATTTCAACATCACCAAGTCTGTGAACAAAACGTGCCGACCTCACTTTATCCCACACCAAGTTTTGCAAACACAGCTGTGCAGGGCTCCTCATCAGGCCATACACACCTCCCATGGCTTTAAGGACTAAAGGATTCCATGTAAATGAAGTTGTGCTATCAGTAAGTTTTTATGCCTAGAAAGATTCCTGCAGACTCACATGGGCCTATTGATGTCTGGTGGAGTTGAAAGCGAGCTGAACTTTGTTGGAGAGCTCTTAAAAGGCTGCGATGAAAGGAGCTGACTTGGATTAGACATTTGGAGGGATGGGTCACGCTTCTTTGTTCCTACACTAATGACTGTACGCAGGACACACCTACTCTTTCATCTCTCCTGAGACAGGTGTTGACACTCCGCATTCGGCTCTGCTCCTACACGCTTTCTTCTGCTGAACCACCTGACCATCCACATAGGAACCTCTCAGCCATGCACTGATCTCTGTTTTGAACATGTATGAGGCTTATGTGTAAGACTGAACTGCACTTGAGCTTCATGGGCTTGCTCTGCCCTGTGCAGGGAGCAGGTGGATGAAGCAGAGCCCTGCACTTCCGTGCCCATGGTTCATGGGATGGAGCAGAAGAGCTCTTCCTCACCTGGCACAAGGTGTCCATCCATGCAACCGCAAGAAAAGTGCACAAGAAGTGAGGCCCAGTCTTAAGAGAGTGGGAACCTAAGAAAAAAAAAAATCAAACAAAAATAAACCCAAATCTGCTCAGATCCAGTTCCAGGCACTGAGGCTTATTGTGCATCACAAGCAGATCTTTCTTTGGATATGGGTAGGTACACTGCTGCTCCTGCCTCCAGAAAAACTCAACTCAGGAGTTAGAGATTTTGGAGATCTACCTTTAACAGCCCCATATGTTTGCTGGATAATGCAGTAAATTAGAGCATTGACTATCTCATAGGGTGAAACAATAAAACAAGACAGGATTTGAAGACAGGCCCTAACAATACCAAAAAAAAAGTAGTGTAACTAGAAGGCATGGTCCAAAAAAATGATGAAAACTGCAAGATGAACAGAATTGTAATGATGACATGATTTAGCATGCAGATTAATGCCTTCTAAACAGGACAGGATTGAAAGTCAATACTTCAGTTTATTAATTCTGGCAATGAATCTTATTTCGTACAACTTTCAGCAGTATGAACGAAACACTCTATAGGATACTACTGATGAAAAACAGACTTCATGTTTGTAACTTGAAAACTATTAAAAATAATGTAAGCAACTTGAAACGAAGGCAACAACATAATGCTCTACACACTGCTCATCAAGGAAAGTTTCAAGCTCAGAAACTAAGGAAAACCATGAACCACAAATACTGTTTACAACAGATCTGCTTTTAGACAAGGTAAGGCAAAGACACAAATGTGACCTGCAGTCACACCTTTCAAATTCAAACTGTAAAGAACACCATCATTTTTCCTTCACTTGATGCTATACACAAATTTTTCAAACGTTTGCTCTTTAAAGACCAAATTGGCAAAAATAAGCTACTTTTACAAATACATACGATGTATGCTTAAAAATTAAAAAGTTTAATTCTGCAATATGTATTGTATGGATGACTCAACCATGGTATTTTCCTCATGCAATGTCTGATATTAATTCTAATCTCAGACTGCTCTCTACTGGTAATAAATTATGTTAAAACTCATTAAATATCTGCAATTCCAGAGACATATAAAGAACTGCAGTTGGCACATATGCTATCATTGAATTGATGCAGGAATGGGAGGGCTTGAGAAGGCAACATGAATCTGAAATAAAGACTAAAATGCAAATGTTTAAGCCAAAAGCTTTTTATTGCCCCATCATGCCCTTAATCCTGTTCCCACTGAGCTTGGTACCAAAATACGCAGCTCTCCCAGACTACTGAGTAGGGGCTTGGCCTTTTGAACATAAATAATTCTTTCTGCACTCATGCAGGATGGGACTTACAAGAGGCAAAGCATGCAGGCTGCAAGTGGAGAACGGGGACAATTTGGTCCTTGTGCTACTTCAGCTTTTCTTGAGTCCCAAAGATGTCTTTGTGATAACTTTGTTAGAACTACTGGGTGCAAAGTAATTAATTGTTTTCTTCTTACAATTTCCTACCTTAACAAATTGTCCCGTAACACTGAGAGGCACCAATGCAAACCTGCAACATAGGCTAAGTACCCTATGCTGTAGCACTGCCACTTCCCTATGCCATGTGTATTATGTTTGATAATAACAGTAAAATGCACAGCCTGATCTTGCTTCTTTAAGGTTGTGACACTCCTCTTAAGACCTCTGTGAGGTGCACATGCACTGAACCTCAGGGAGAGAAAAGTGGACACTCTAGTTTGTTTTTCTTTACAAGTAGTCAGACTTCAGGCCGTGCTGAGGTCCCAGCTTTGAACCTCACTAGTTCCTGAGGCAAGAGCTCTTGACACAGACCAGGCACAAATGCCAGCTGCTCTGGTTGTCATTTTCTCAGACCAGCCTCCCAGGAAAAACCCAAACTCCCAATTACTATTGTGAGACAAGCTGAAGTCCTTTCTCTTTGTCTCTTCTTCCCACTTACCCTTCAGAGTTTGACCGTATCTCCCTGTCCCTCTTTCAAACATCTTTTTCTCTCCTGGCACAGATTTACACGGGAAGGGAGAGAAGTTAATGCCAGGGATTATTCACTCTGTCCAGCGCAGCATGCGAGAGCAATGGCCCAGATACCTCTGTTGTTCCTCTTTGTGTCCTGTGCCACCTGTTGCTTATTTTCTTTTCCACATGTTCTTCAATAACTGCCCAGACTTAACTCTGCTCTTGATAGAGTCATAATTTACCTTCTGTACTGTGGTTCCACCCACCTCCCCCACCCCCAATTTTTTTTCCTAGGATGTTCCATTAACCAATTTTTACCATTGGTACATGCATTATATTTTGTATTGTTCGTCCTTAAAGCCTGAATCTATTGCAGTCATTAAGAGAAACTGAAATCTAGGATTGGAAACAAAATTTAAAAAACTAAGAAAAGAAAAAGCAAATATAGCAGGTCAAAAAATAAAGTTCTACACAATCTGGGGCATAATGGAAGTAATGATCTGTTGCCACCCTCTGTGTCAAATTATTCAAGTGTGATAATTGTTTGCAAATGTATGGAACACATGGAAAAAACGCTTGTAGATTTGGAGAGTTCAAAAGTATCTCTCATATCAGGATCTTGCTTCCATTGAATTGAATTGGATTCAGTTCATTTCATGTTCCAGCAAGAATGTTAATGAACAAAATCTGAGTTGCTCCATGACTTTAGAGTAATTTAGACAGTGTCTGGGACCTTCTAAATCTGTGAAAGCTTCCCTCCAAACACCACAGCATTGCATGCCACAACCCCTTCCCAGCAGTACTGTTAGAAGGATGATCCCAAAGGAGCCCCCTACAGCTGACAGTCTCCAGAGCTGTGCTGCAGGACCCCTTGGGCCACAGACCGTGACCCCATAGTGGGACTCTTGTCCATGTTCAGGGGCTCAAAGTCAAGGCAAGGTCTTACTATAGACCTGAAATGTGCTTCCTAAAAGGGAAATAATGGAATTATAGAAAAGCTCACATTTGGAAGGGACCTTGAAGATCACCTTGTTCCAACCCTCTTGCCGTGGACACCTTCCCCTATCCCACGTTGCTCAGAGCTCCATCCAGCCTGGATTTGAACACTTCCAGGGATGGAACAGCCACAGCTTCTCTGGGCAACCTGTGCCAGGGCCTCATCATCCTCACAGAAAATACTTTTTTCTTAATATCCAATCTAAACCCACTCTCTGTTCAGTTTGAAGCTGTTCTCCCTTGTCCTGTTGCTTCATGTTTTGTAAATAGTCCCCTTCCATCTTTCTTGCAACCTCCCTTCAGGTAGTGGGAGGCCACAATTCATGTTCCTGGCCACTGAATTTCACAGCATGGATATACAGCAGCTATCACCCTGCCAAAGCAGCTTGTCCCAAAATCTTTCCTCTAGTGTCAATGTGGGAAATTAATGGTTATTTCAAATTTCACAGACAATGCAACATTATTTACCGAGCTGCTCAGGAAACACGGCAGTGTAGAACATTCGTCTCAGCACTGAGTTACACAGCAACCTATCACAATTCCAGTGAAAAATAACACGCTGATGAAAAGATTTAAAAACTGAAAAAAACCCTCAAAATAAAACCAAACTAAAAAAAAATTACCCAAACCAAAAAGCCCCCCACAAAAATAAAAGGAAGAAAAAGACAAAACCCAAAAAGCCTTTAAGCAAACCCAGATTCCCCCACCCCCCAAACAGGCATTGTTCCAACCATTAGCCAAACAACTCAGGTTGGAGAATTTACTGCCCAATTATTACGTGACCAGTTATTGGATAGAGTTGACAAATATTTCCTCCGCTTTCCTTTGCTTCAATGTTGGCACTGCTCTTCTGCCTTTTGGAAGAACTGGAGCTCTTGCCAGACTGCTTGGCACTGCTCTAATTGACAATTTTAGGGCAGTAAATGAGAAGGGTTTTTCATGTTGTTTTACTTCTAATTTTAATCAGACATAGAACCACTTGGCACACCAAGCCACACACTCTTCCGTGCAAGTTCACAGTGCCTCCATAAAAATACCCTCATTGAAATGTAACTTAACTTTAAAAGAGTCACACAAAAGCAATGTGCTGACTAAATGTGCTAGTATGGTGCATTGAGAGACTGTGAATTCCAATTTCAGCCATGCCAGTCATTTGGCATTAAAATATGCACCAGCTGTGAGTGTTTGGATCTCGATAAGTCAGAGTGTGCTGGAAAGCTGACAAGATACTGCTGTGAAAATGTTTCCAGCCCCTAATCTCGGCTGTCTCCTCTTTTTCATATTTTGCTACCCATGTTGGTGTATAATATAGGGAGAAATAAATGCAAAATCCAAGGAAGATGTGCATGGGGTGACATCAGTATTTATAGAGCTTGTAAGATAGTGCTGCCACTCACACAGCTCTGGACTCCTCTTTGATGAGTTGTCTCTGGTCAGCCTTTCTAAATTGCTAATTTATTTTTCTTATATGAGAAAGAGCCCTGTATTAGTAAACTGGGATATGTAACATCGCTGGGACAGGGAGGAAAATCCACAGAGAGCCTTTTAAACTGGGACACTAGCTGCTGTCAAAGGGCTGAAAAATGAGTCTCGACAAGGAGGTATTTTTGGACTGATTTATCAGCAGAGCATATCATTCTGTAAACTCCTTTTTGAGCAAATATTTCTTTCTCTTCTTTCTATTATTTATTCATATCCACATTAAATCTCATACACAAGCCACCAGATTCTAACCTGCTGAGGAGGGCAAAGCAGTATGCTTCCCATCTGTTCTACTCAGCCTACAAGATGCTCTGGACCTCATCCTGCCTTTCTAGAAGGAAAATCTTCCCCCTTTCTTGCAATCATCTTCCTAGCCACAAAACCGGGGTAAGTAAGGGCGAGGAAGGCTGCAATTTCACTTCAGAGTCTGAACTTTCCGTAGCAGAAAGCTGAAAAAGGACAGCCTGAAAGCAACAATTCATTGCTGGGTTTCAGCAGTCACAGCCGCTCTGAGGCCGAGCTCGGCGCTCTGGAGCGGTCACCACACCATCCTCCTCCTCCTCCTCCTCCTCACCTCCCTGCTGGCTCCAATGGATACAAGAGAGGATGACACACAGAACTGGGCAGCTGGCAGAGAGCAGGAACCCCTCAGCCTGCACCCCGACCTCCCTCCCCTGCTGCTTTGCAGGTGTCAGGTGTGAAGGAAAGATGAGGGCTGGTGAGAAAAAGGGCCAGGACAGCCCTGCCCGGACCAGGGACATTCCTGCTCCAGCCACAGGGGAGGGACAACCTGCAGAAGGGCAGGGGGATGGCACAGGAGCTACAGGGCCGCTCTGTGCCAATAACACACTCACATTTTTTACTATCTAGATCGAATTCTCAAAAGCTAGTGGGATTCTAGCTTTAGCTCAAGGATATTTTAGCAATGTAAAGTCCTCATAAACCCTCTAGCCTGGGGAGAGTTTCATCCATTAAAGCGAGACAGAGAAGTATCAGAATCACACATTTTATCCAAAGGTGCAACTACACTTCCCCTGCAGAGCCATCCCCTGGTACTGCCACGAATGCAGCTTCAGCTGGGAGCACCCTCAGCCCTACACACACACTCACGGTATTTAATATCAATTAACGTTTTATCAAAATCGTGAGTAAGTAGAAGGAAGATACTAATTACAGAACCTGGTATTAAAGAGAAACTGCTGCAGTAGATCCTTTTTCCCCAAATGAGGTCTGCAGGGGAATAATATAATTAAGGTACATGCAAAAAAAGCCTGTGAGCTAGCCAAAGCAGTGTTTTATAATCAAAATACCATTCCACAAATGCAAAGGTCACCTTACCTAAAACTGAGCAAAACTGAAAAGAAGTAATTTGATAAATCAAATACAGAAGTGGGTTTTTTTCACTCCTTCTCATAGAAATAAAAAATAAAATAACACACATGTCTTACAGCCAATGTCTGAAAGTAAGAAAGCAATCAGGTGCAAGGGTTAAATCCAAAGGAGTTTCCCACTTCAAGTCAAGCTCACTGCAGAGAAAACAGAGCAAACTAATTACGATGTAAATCCACAATGAATGATGCAGAAATAGTATGCAGTGTAAACAACAATTTTGAAATTCCCAGTTTATATCAGCACTGATCTGTTTTATACACTCCAGAAGTGTAACTCAGAAAAGATATTTTTGCACTAATGAGAGACTTCTACTTTTTAATCAAAGAATAAATTAAAGCATTTTCAAAAGCATGCCAGCCTCATTAATTAGTTCCATTAAAATGTAAAAGATGAGTACATACATGTGTCTCACTTTGTGCTTGCATCTCTTTACCTTAAATATCCTATCATGTATTATTACAGGCTTGGCTGGAAATAATATCTATTATTAATATTCCTTGATACCTCTCATTAGAAGATCCTGCATTCAATTGTTTGCAATTTATCTCAATTATAACTATTTGGGCTGAAGTTTTCACAGTGGGCATTTTAGAGAATTTCAGCCAAAGCAATGCATTTTCCAGTGATGAAATAAGGGGAAATAAACAATTTAACCTGTAAAAAAAAAAATCTAGCAATTGCTTTTTTAACATTAAAAAAAAAATCCAAATGAATCCACTTCAGAAAATACATTTTGGAAAAGGTTTGAAATCTAAGAGAAGACTGCTTTGTGCTGTCCCTGTGAAAATCCATTGGCATTTAGGAAGTTATAATCCATTCTGCTTTCCACAAACGAATTTATTCATCAAAGGACGGTGAAATCCTTCAGCTTCATTCCTTGATTGCACCAATCTAAAAGTGAGGAAGAACCAGGATGGGGACTCTGCTGGGTGTCCACCCAGATCTAGTGACTTCCCCTATGGGCTCCTGCATCCACCAGGTTAAAAGCTCCATTTGCTGATGACAAAGCTCGTATCTCCCCCAACATCTCCCCAGGCAGAGGGTGATAAACACCATCTGGGCAGCTTCCCTTAGCTGGAGCGTGGGAGATCTCTGTGGATTTAGGCATTTCAGCACTTTTAAGCACCTTGCACCTTCAGTAGGTGTTAGGACAATGTCTCAGGAGAGAATTGCTTTATATTCAATTCTCTTTCAAAAGCTAGAAAATCACCCAAATCAAATACCCACACACCATTTTCAGAAATGTTTTTGGATGGCCACACTTATCACTCAAGAGTGAGGAAATGCTAAATATAAGCTTCTCTCTGCAACCGTAAGTCATTCCTCTTTTTGTAAGAATTATCCTAGTCTTTCTATTTTCCCCACAGGGCCAATTTCATCCAGTGCACAGCAGGAATCACGTTCGCTAAATGAGCAACGATTCAATAATTTCTCCTTCTGTCACTGTTCATTACTGGTCTAGAGCCTTACTTTTTGCATACTATTTAGTCCAAGTTCTAAAGCAGCATTGTTTCTGTGTTTGCCAGTGCCGTATCAGACTATTTCCAATACACCAACTGACTTATTTTCCCAATCTCCCTGCAAGATAAGGGGGTTTATTATTCTCATCTAGAAATGGAAAATGGAGTCCTTTTGTGTGTGGCATAAGCTGAAGGTACAGTTTCAAAGTAAAAGCCAAGTGAGTACAAGGGAAAAAAAAGCCTGTTCAACTCCTGACCACGCTCACAGATTAGAGAATTGGATCCATGTCTAACAGCTGACTGAACTTGCGAAGATGTGGGCCCATTACTGCAGACACAAGATGCCAATAGCACTCAGGCACCAAGCAATGAGTCTGCTTTGCAAAGATCTACCAAGCTGTAAGGACACTGCTCACTGGCAGCAGGGAAATGTACTGATGCTCCTAAGGGGCAGAATACAGAAAACTGCACAAGATCTACTACAGCCTGAGAGACAGCAGTGCCAGCAAACAGCCCTTTGCACCCAAAGCCCTCAGCTGAGCTTCCAGCCAAAGGGCACCAGGGTGGTTTGGTCAACGCTCAGTAGCCTGGCTTAGTTCTAGGTGCGTGCTCCAATTCAGGTCACTTTTGAAGGCAGCCCTGGATGTGTAGGACAAGCCTTGCTGCAGTTCCAGAGCCCCCTGGAGCAGCTGCGGCTTTCATGAGAGGCGATTCCATTTAACAGCTGCGAATGGAGCAGGAGTTTACTCTATTGTGACTTTATTTCTGTGATTTTATCTACTTATCTTTACTGAATAAAGCAATTTGGGTCTGATTTTATTGTCTCATCGGTCAGACTAACAGGTGTCCCAGTTGAAAGAGTTATCAGTAGATGCATGTTTCCTCTGAAACTGAAGGAATGACTTTTTTGTTCAGTATCAAACAAAGTGACTCTTTAGAGAGGAAGAATCAGCAAGCACATGTTTGTTTAACACAGTATTAGCACTAGACATTAACAGGTAAGAGTGGCAAACCTGGCCCATTATTGTAAATGTAGAAAGCATGTGAAATGAAATTTCTCTGAGTGAGCGTACCAAACACTCTCCTTGTGATACTAAGTCCTATTCTGCGTGAGCTGACAGTACTGCCACATCCACTGCATGCTGACAGCTGAGTTAAGAAGTGTAACACTATGATACAGAGGTGTCAAGATTGCTGAAATTAATACCGGGATGTGCGGTGTTTAGCTTGTTGACTCAGCCAACTTAGGTGCAGTGGAGAAGCAGTATCATATGACAGTAGAGGGACTGCAATTTAGCATAAAGTAAAGCTATTTCTTTTTGGAAAGATTTCTGATGCTTTCTTAGAAAATGTATATTTTATACTAGACTTTTAGCTGAAGATATCAGTTTCCTGCGCAGGCATATGTCTGTTATTACAGACGGGGAAAATGTAGCAGAGATGGAGCTGCTCAGAAGGAGAGCAGCCAAATGAATGATTTAGGATTCTGAATTACAGTGCTCTATCCCCTTTCCTCCACTCTAACCAAGAGACTCCAATCCTTGGAAGACAAAGGTTTTTTTACCGTTGCAGTAAGTGGTGTTCTTTCAGATCCCACTTGTGCCACTGAGATGTACAACGAGATGACTCAGAACCAGGCTGTAAGGCTGGGGAGAGGTTCCAGAGCCCCCTTTATCAAGAGAGCACATGTCTGTTGCCTGTTCAGGGGAGAGGCTGCCCAACACAAACAGCTGAGGACATGGTTTCAAGTTGAGCAGCTCCAACACCATCCAGCAAACAGCAGCTCTGTGCCATGTGCTGTCAAACCCCTTGCAATGGGGATTGCAACAACCCCTTACAAATCCTGTTCATCTCTCTTCAGTTATCAAGGTCCTTTCACCCTTAATGTTTATAGGGTATTTTCTCTCTTTACTTTTTCTAATTTAACTTAGTCTGATGTCGGAGACTACTGGGGTATCTTGAAGTCAATAAACACACTTGAGTAATAAATCTGTTGTTCTGAACCACATAGTAAAGACAAAACTATCTTCTACTGAAATTGTTCCAGTATAGGAGAATCAAAATTTGGATCTAGAATTTCATATTATTCTTTTTGAGAAGAGAGGGACATTTCTTGTCTTACCCAGAGAGCTGGTAAATGCTTTCCATTTGCTTTACTTTAGGGACTTTGAGATCAGCCCAGATCTTGGGAGGTTACCAGAAAGCTCAGACATCATGACAATGAGCACACTGAGACACTGACATGGATACCACAGCTTCCTGTGCAAACAGTGCTCCCTCATATCCAAGAACACGAAACTCTCACTGACTCAGCCTTGTAGTAGGCTGTATTTTAACAACACTACCACTAATCCTGACCCCACTGCAATGAACTCCGGTATTTCCTCACTGGATTCCGAGCACAGCTGTGCAAATGACAGATTTCCCTAGAACACCCATGGTTTGGAATACCCTGGTGGGGGGGGTGAATCGCCTCAGGCTGAGCAAGAACTGAGTGCTAATCTCTCACAGTCTAGGTATGCGCTCTGCCCACTGGCTGTTGTGCAAAGCCCTCTGCTCAGAACCTCTGCTTCTGGATCAAAGAGAGAAGGGAGGAAACAGCCTATTCTCAGACTTCATCACTACCCACTGATCTCCGGACAGCTCACCCAGAATTCACAGAGTAAACGTCAGTCTTTTCCTTAGTCCCAGCTTAATGCAGTCTTTGTTTGTTCAGTGGTGTTGTAACCCCTGCAGCTCGTTACTGCTTCAAGGCCCTTGCTCCCTGATCTTGAATGCACCAGAGCTGATGACAGCACTCCCTTTAGCCACTCAGGGGCTCACTTAATCATTGTGCAAATTCTGTAGTTAGGGTGTCCATGGAACAGGATTCCACTGGAACAAGCAGCAGAGGGTTACATAAGTGTAAGCCATAAGAGATGTGCCTTGCTGCTGCCAGTCAGGGGGCTGTTGCACCACACTTACTAAATGGACATCATGAGAGCTTTTGAAGAAGAACTGGAACAGCAATTTTTTCAAAATAATTCAATTTTTGTCACTTTTCTTTCTTACTGTATGAAGAGAACACATTCCACTGAGAAACTCTGAGAATTGCCTCCAGAATATGAATTCCATCAATCATATTTCTTAGGCTAAGCTTAAGTAAAGGATGTAACCACCAGAGAAAGAGATCAGTAGGGCTGGCTTCTATTAAAATTAGGGGCTTACTTAGCCTGACCACGTACATCACAAATGATAACACAGACTTGATGAAGACAAAACATTAACACAGGGCAGTTTTAAGGTTAATCTGACATGAAGAAGGCGTTTAAATTCTTGTTTCTTCTCTAGACAGGTAAAGATATTACACCTTTATATCCATCTATGCCTACATATACCTATGCTTGTCCATCTATGTTCACGTTCAGCTTGAATTTTTCTCATTGGTTTAAAATATTTCACTGGAATACCAGTTACAACAGCAAAAGGAAAATTACCAAATATCTCAAACCTCTTAGGCAGCCACATAATATAACCTCATTGTAACGCGTATACAGATATTTACATTCCAGGCTCTACAACGGCCACTTTATGGTTTTAAGTGCATATTTCCTACAGACAAAGAAATCTGAGGTCATCAGTTATTACATTCATGTTACCTGAACATCTTGCATTTTAGTAAAGTTTCCATGCACAAGCAATATTAACATCTGTTTCAAGGATCTCTGCTGGAATTGTAGCTTCACACAGCCAAATTGCCTGTGTTTCCACCAGGGAAATGGCTATTTATTTTATGCAGCCATCTGGGCTCTAAATACTATGTTTTGTCATTTGTGGTCTTGTTTTCCAGGGTTTCTTATATGAAATTTGATTTCTTCATAACTTATTTCTTCTGTAAATGACATTTTTTTAGTAATCAAACTTGTGAATGAATGTTTCATTAGAGACTTACAACATCATTGTCAATTCATAAATATTTTGGATCGAGAGCCAAACCCTAATTGCAGCAGCTTTGATGGTCTACATTTTTTTTTTCCTGTGGAATCATATGTAAATATAATCCTTACAAGCCCATCTCCCAGTTAGATGAAGGACATATGCTGTTGCAGAATTTAATACTTCAGGATGATACTGGTCAAGCTGTTTGAGCAGAGACCCTTGTGGTCTCAGGGCCTGGACCTCATCGTTTTAAACAAAGGGGCTGGTGGTAATGACTAACAGTACAAACAGAATTTCACAAACCTCTATCTACCGAGTATTATTCTTGCTTGGATTATGATAGAAATACAAATACTTCTTCCTCTCCTCATATCACACCTTTCAGATGTCCTCTTAATAGATTTTAGTACCAAGTCACAATCAACAAAGTACCAGGTGTCTTGGAAAGCCATTCAGAGAAACTGTAAGAAACCCTGGGTCAGATGAGAACAGCTGGCTTTCCCAGTCCTTGTTTGCTGTAGTCACAAACTGGTTTGTGATCCATCCTAGTGCTCACTGACTGACAAAAGGGAACCGAGAGCAGGACTCCAAGCCCCCTCAAATCTGCTCACTGCTCTCTAGATATACAACCAGCACTCTCTTTTTAGCCATGAGAGAGCTCTCTGTAAGGTAGACTGAATGCTCCACCCTTCCACACAGGCAAGCCAAGAGATCTCCCCTGCACAAGAGGCAATCCAGCAGCAGCCCATCTTCTGTCGCCCAGGTACACCTCTTCCCTGGACACATCCTCCACCGAGGGGGCATTCTCTCACTCTTTCCTCGGTTGCCTACTCTGTCTAGGAGGTCACACAAACCAGCTGGTGCTAACCAAGCTGCCCTTTCCTCTCTGGGAAAGGGATAAAGCAGGCACCAAGCTACACCACAAGGAATGAAGCCACCAGAGGGAAGTGCATGGCTAAGCCAAGCAATAGAAGCTCATTCAGTTTACTCTCCTTCCCCACCCCCCAGTCTAATCCCTGAGCAAAAGAACCAGCTCTATTCTCACTGCTGGGACCACAGCTCCTTCCCAGTGGCTGCTCCAGTGACCCAACAGGTCCCCTCTTGACTCCCCCACACTCGCAGTCACACCAGGTTTCCTCACCAGCTCGACCCCGGGGTCCCCATAGCAGAGTCTCAGACATCTTGTTCCATAAAGCAATTTATTCACAGTGCAATAACACAGGAACAACTCACCCTGAGCTACCTGCACTAAGTGTATTCCTCAGCACCGTCACCTTTTATTATTTGTCTCACCTTACCCTCCCTGCACAGTTCATGCTGTTTCTGCTCTCCTACCCTGTTCTTTGCCTTCTTGTCACCCAGGTGCAGTGGCCTAATCATCAGCTTTATCACCTTCACCTGGATCAGTCAGTAAATGGCTGCTGGCAAACACTTTCCAGGCAGCAATCTCAATCTCTTCCTCCAAACTATTTCTTAAAACCTCTTCTTCCAATAATACTTTTATATAACAAACCTTCAGAGACAAGGAGGAGCCCATCACAAACCCTGAGAAATCTACTAATAGTAGGTTTTGCCTACACTGCTGTCAACAGGTGCATAGCATTTGTAAGGAGACAATCTAATCTGAAAGGTTCTGAAACTCTTTTCAGCTGGTTGTTTGATTGAATGAAGAAATAATTACTCTTTCCTCTGAGGCTAAACTTAGGCAGGATGACAGAATTGTCTCCTTGCTCAACAGCAGTAAATATGAGTACAACAGGTCTAAGCAGCTTTGACCCTTCAGGAGCCTTGTCTGTACAGGAAGCTCTACCTCTCTTCACTTTAGCCTGTAACATAAACCCCTGGCTGGAGCACTTTCATTTCCCTGGAGTCACTGAGCCCAGGAAGGTGACAGCCATGAGGAGGCCAGTGTTGGGTCACGATCTAGTTCCCACCCTGGAGGGCATTTACCAGCCAGGTGTGGATGTGAAAGGCACTGGCTGGAGGGATGTTTGATGCCTGGCAGCATGAGACCTGGCTCAGGGATGTGCCATTCCCATTAACAAGGAAGCATGAGCAAATTTTCCTTAAAATAAGGACATAGAGAAGCAAATTATGAGACTCTGCAGCTGACTGTGTATGGAACTTCAGGGCAGGACCAGATAACACTTTCCCTACTCTGTAATGATGAGTAACCCCAAATTTCACTACAGACTACAGGGGCTTACTAAAGCAGTCTGACTACGTGCTGTCCTAAGAATAATTATGACCTACCCATCTTGTTCACAGTAGTCATTAAGTTGCTATATCTGCAACTGGCTTAGTAACAAGGTGAAGAGTGAATGGGGGAGAAAAAGTCTTTTACTTGTCTCACTGGTCATTGCTTCCTATATGACTGGGATGTCTATGTGGGGAGAACCAAAAATGGAGAGAGAATTCCAGCACATAAGACTGTATTTAAATAAGGGAAAGTGAGGTCTGTCCTTGTACTACACTAATGAAATGGCCTCCTAAGTGGGGTGCCTGCACTCAAGAGGGTACACAAGACAATTTGCTGGAAGGAAGAAAATGGTTTTTACACCATTAAAATGAAAAGGAAATAAACCCCCAGTGTTTATTCCATTTTCATCGCATCCTTTTAAAATTTTGTGTGTGTGTTTTATAAGGTATATAATACATTTATAATTTATAGGGTGTAGTAGTGTGGGTACATGATCAAAAACATTTTCCTGATAGAGGCACATGATCAAAAGGTTTGGAAACCCAGAGGACTGGTCTTGCAGGTAGCACCAGATCAGCTCTCAAACTAGAAGTAGTGCTGAAACAGCAAAACAGCTGGGGCAGGTGAGGGTCAGGGTAGCTGCACTACTCACAATACTTGTGCTAGGACCTGAATATCCTGCCCTGAACATCAGCCCACAAAGAGATCGCAGTAAAGTGAAAAATCCTCTGGATGGTAAAGGTACAATCACAAAACAAGGAAAATTCAGTTACTTGTAATGCCTCTTGCTGCTGTTCCAAATAATTGCACAAATGTGAGATTCATGCCATAAGAACTCTAACCCAGCTACAGAAGATGTTTTAAACCTACCACAGTATTTTCTGCAGACTTCCCTAACTCAAAGCATGCCATTCAGTATCGGCTGTATGCTTCTTATTAACGGCATTAAGCAAATAGAAAAGCAATTGTTCTAAGAAAAAAAGTTTGTTGAAGTATAAGAATATGAAAATTGCTGCAGTATGTAGCAATAATTCCTTAGGGTTTATCCTGGCATTCTTAACAGTATATATTACTTAACTGATAGATCATAACAGCTAATTTAGAGCTATTAGGTCTATTGCATAAATATGTGGTCAAGAGCACTTTAATGCACACCACTGTTACTTCAGACCATAACAGCTGCTTTGGAGCTGTCAGCCTAGTTTGTCACAATCTATTTTAATCTGAAAAAAAAAAAAATCATCCTAATTACTTTGTAGTTGCTAATGGACAATTTAAGCTGATTGTTTGGGGCCATAGCTGAGCATTGTTCGAGCAGGGGAGGTGAAATACTATAAAGAACAGGTATTGCTACCATCACACAAATCACAGGGGACTCAAACTCCGAGTTAATAACAGAGATGCCTGCCATGTGTTTACAGAGGACAAACAACGAGAAAAGAGAGGATGTGAGACAGATTATTTCTTTGTTTAACTCTGTACTCTGCTACTTTAAAAACCTAAGAGGAGCCATTAAAGCTATGTTTATCGTTAAAAAGCAATATCTGCTTGCTACCCCACTTCCCAGCTCAACTCCCTGCTGCCAGCCAGCTGGGAAAGCTCTGCTGGGAAAAGGGATGCAGCCCAGCTCCTCCAGCGTAGCAACACGTTTGGATCCAACCAGCACAGTGAGAGCTTCCAGCAGAGGAATTCAGTGCAAAGAGCAGTGCCACCTTTTCCTGTCTTCTGGCCATTTGGCACATTATATTCCTGCTCTGCCCATGAGCAGAGACAAGTGGTTGAGAAGGTCAGACAGGCACCCAGCCTTAGAGATAAGAAATGTAGGGCTTCAGCTGTTTTTAAGCACAGGCAGAGGCCAATCTAAATGCTCAGAAAACCCAGCTGTCTGTCTCTACCAGTCTCTGCTCAGAATGTGATTCTCTATAATCATGTCATTCAAAGAGACTTTTGCTAAGTACTGAGGGAAAAGTGGCATCCTTTGGTGAGGGGAGGAAAATGCCTGTTGCTGCAAGCTATCCATCATCTTCAAGAAGTCCAAGATGTATTAAAGCTCCCTAAATTTTTATTCCCAACGGAGCAGGATAAGTTCAGTGTTTTCTTGACAGGCAGTCCTCCCATGTCAAAACCTACTTCCCAATACAGTTTTGGAGGCATTCACATGCCTGGTAGGTTGGATAATAAACAAACACCCATCATGTCTTTATCTGAGAAAGATTTTCTTCTTGCTGCTTTTTCTTTTTTTTTTCCCTTTCACATTTAGGGAAAGCTATCCTCACACCCCCCACTCTCCCCTCCACCCCCAGCCAGGAAATAGTCATTTTGAGGCAAGACCTTAAAATTGATGATTTTGAAAGTTTTCCCTATTGCCATGCTGTTCTGCTCCTGCATTCCTGTGGTGCCAACAGATGAAGTTGTAAGCCTGTTCGCCTCCCTGCATCTAATCCTGATACTACTCAGCAGCAGGGAAGGTGGGCAAATGTTCACTAGCGGTTGTTGGCAAAGAAACACAGCAGGATTTAAACTGGATGATGCCACTGCATGTGTAAAACAACCATTTGAGCAAATGCTGCTATAGCAGCATCTTTAACCAGTAAAACAGAATTTGCTGTTAACCTTTTGTTTTCTAGCTAGCTGTGCTGATGAGTTATGATTAATTGTAGTTATGTTTACAAAAAACTCCAAACCAAAACAAATAACCAATCAAGCTTACAGATGAAAAAATAAGATAAATGCTTGTAGCAGTTGCTGTGACAGACTTTTAGTGAGTTCATATATGACTAAAATAAATTGCAAAAGGAAAATATGAATAACATTCTGTTGCATTCTGCTGAAAGGTTCCATGCTATTTTTCACAAGGTCATTTTTCCCATGAACTTCCTTCTCTTTCTTTCCAGCTTGAATAGCCTGGTCCTTCACTGATGTGCCCCAGCCCCATATTTTTCGTGGTTTAAACATACTCATATTATAGCATTCTAGGACTGCTCTGAATGAGGATCACCATTACAGTAACATGCCATACTTATCCACTACTCAAAAGCTTGACCTGGGTCACCTACTGTGACATCAAAACAATGGGTCAAGAGCACCCCAGTTACTGCTTTTCTCCAGGCTCTCAAGTTTCCTTGCTTCTGACAGTTTTTCATAGAGACCATAAGAGCTCCTCCCTTCAAGCTGAGCTCTGTCATTATTTAAAGTTACCACTTTGGTATCTGAGAAATACAAGTTGAAATATCAGCTGTCAATGCACCCAGCATTAGGAACGGGAATGAACTTTTCCCTGTCCTTCCTTGGAGATGGTGGCAAAAGACACATCACACAGCCAACCACAACAGGTTATTGCAGTTCATAAGGCCATGTTTAACTGAAGAAATCACTTTTTGGCAATGTTGCTGCCTACCTGGGGCATTTAACTGAAGCAGGGCTTTCCCATTAGGAAATGTATGCAAGAGCATTTTTTACCTGTGCATTATCTTGCTGGATCTCTCAGCTGTGCCTTAAGTCCCAAGCACAGGTTCTGTCCTTTGTGTTGGCTTAGATTTTCCATCCCATATTTGCCACACACATCTTGTGTCTTAGTGCTGGATCAACTACCTTGAATATGAAAATGTTTAAAGCTTGGAGAGTCAGTAAAACCCTTAAGAGGAGCATGGGCAGGAGTGCAGTGCTAAATGGCAGGCCCAGCACACGCATCAGAAGATTCCTTTTCTAAAGGAGAGTTGTTTTAATAATTTCATTTTGACTCAGCTGATGGTGGTGGAATATTGAACAGCTGTAGCCTAACAGACTGAAAAATCACCCCCTTGAAAAGCAGAGAGGTGGATGCAGCGGGACCAGAGCATCTGTAGGCACGCTCCCCTGCAGAGGGAGCTCCTTGGAGAATTGCCATCCTCCTTCCCACGTTGCCAGAGTGTCAGCTGGCACAGCCAAACCTTCAGAGCCACCAGGACAGAGGTGGTGCTACAGAGAAACCGCTGCAGCAGAGTGAAGCTCTATTGCACTTACCTGGACACTGAACAAAACACACACATGTGCTCAGATTTATCCACTTGGATGGCAGATACACGCAGGATAGCGACTTCTGTGAGGAAGCAGCGCAGAAAGAAACGTGCCTTCTGTGAAGGGGCTTGGAAGCAGTACAGTGAAACTTAGAGGCTTAAAGCAGTACAGCTGTGGACAGTTTTCCCCTTTCATCTGGCAGAAACCGTTTTTTTCCCAGTGTTTTGTTAGAACAAAAAAGTTTTGGGGCACAAACATCAGAAGCAAAATTGAATTAGACAGAACCAGTTCCTCCATTGAGACCTTACAGGAGAACATAAAACACCTTTTCCAGGGAGACCTTTACACTTCATTTTAGCTGTGCATCCAAGCCTAAGTCAGCAAGATCATAGCAACCATAACATTTAAAAATTACATCCCTTACATGGAAACAAGCTGGGAAAATATTGGTTGAGTGATGAAGTACATTCTTCTCCTATATCTGCACTACCTGGCATTGCATGGATCTCAGCTGGGTAAAATAGGCCTCAGAACTGAACTTCAAGCCTTCAAAAATACAAGCTCCCCAGTCACAGAGATTTTGCTTAAATACAATTCTGTATTTGGCCTTGGATTTTTGAGCTTTACAGTTCAAACCTATTCTCTCATTCCATTGTATTTATTTTTTAAGTTCAATTCTCATGACTTTGAAAGCTTTCTAAAGGTCAGAAGAGAGAAGTACCAGATATTGCCACAATCACCCACAGTGTAATGCAGTCATTTCATATTGCTTTAAAGCTTTCAAAAAAACATTGTGACTTTTCATCTCAGAGAATGTGGCTAAAGGTGTGGGTCAGGTTTCAGAGGGAACAGAAAGCCAAATCCTTTGCCATTAGATGTGGTGCAGGCTCAGGGTGATGTGATGAAAGTGCTGTCCTGCTGATGAAGCCCTATCACAGCTCCCATCTCAGCATCCACTCCTGGACACAGCTATTGAGCATTGGGCCAAGCTGTTTAGCCTTGTATTTATTTAATCTTCGTGAAGATAAAGAGGGATGTTCCACTGAGAGCTCTTTTGTTTCACTCTCTATCAATTCAATAGGAGAGAGAGCAGAGCTAAAGCCACAAGCAATGGTTTGTATATCTTGTAAGTCTCCCAAAGCCTTGTCATCATATGCTGTATTATGTTGTCTTTTTTACTGAGTGACCATTGCTCTATTGTACACCATCTGCCTTTTTGTGACTTGATGAACCACATTGTAAAAGGCAGAAATCAATAAAGTTCTCCAGAACCCAAAACCTTGGAGGGAAAAATGTTTTCCTGCAGCACCATCTTGTGGTCCCTGATTTTAGTACTGTCCCTCCCTCTCCCTGGGCCGGGAAGGTCTTTCTGCAGACTTGGGAACCACACCCAGCTTTCAGCAGCTTCTATTCTAGCCACAGAGGTACTGTGAGGAGCCTGGCAAAAATGATTGTGCCCTCTTGTAGCTGGCCTGGACCCTCACCGAGTTCTTGGAAGGGATAGAAGGGACAAAGGAAAATTAAATTTAGCTCAGCAACACGCAGCTTGATAGACATGATACAATCAGCAGCTTAGGCACTGGGGAAAAGACATGTTTCAGTTAGATGTGGGGTAACCCCACGTTGAAATTGTTCTGTAATATGCTTAGGTCCAGGAGCACAAAAACAAGCAAACAAAAAAATATTCTGCAAGGTATCTGAATATTCAGTGGAAGCAAGCAGCCAATCAGCTGATCAAAGCATCCACCTTTTTGTGACATTGTCAGTACAGTTTGCATCACACACAGGCCTGTGAATAAATATCTGTGCTTTGACTCTAAGGTGGCAATCTTGGCCTTCACCAGTAATGAAATAGCTATTATGACATCTTAGGCACAGATTGCAGTTATTTAAGCAATACCCATGGCTTGACAGCTATTGATTCAATGCACTGTCAAGCTAATAGAGAAATGAAAATGTAAAATCAGAACTTTTGTCTTTTTCAACTGAAAAGCAAAACTTCCAGCTTTTTAGAACAGCTTTACAGCAAAGCTGCTGCATGGAGAAGGACAGGCCCCATGTTCATGCACTGTGCTCTCGACTGCTGTCCCACTAACCCTGGCTGTGACTTTTTCATCTCACCTCCTCCTCTAACAGAACATTTTGCTTATGCTCCTCTTGTTCTGGTGCTGCCAGATACAGTTACTGCAGATGCACTGATTGCTCACCCTTAAATACAGTTGTTTTATGGGAGTGTGTCCCTTTGTCAGAATGTTATGTGACATTGAAACCACTTGTGCTGCCAGTGACATGGAAACTGGAGGAATTTATTGCCCTTCAAATCAAAATCATGAAGCACCACATGAAAGCCTAACTTTCTCTGGAGCACAACTCGCTCCCTGTAATCACCGGCCACGAGGATTTCTCTGGTTTGTCACGTGCACAGTTCGGCCGTGACAGTGCCTCGGAATTCATGTAGCAGGAAACTGGTTTTTTATTTGTCAAAATGTCTATATATATACGTCACCTTCCATAAAAACAGTATCTAAAAGGAGCAAATACACATCGGATTTAGAAGGCAAACAGTGCCCTATTCAGTCTCCATTGTTCTGCTGCTCCACATCAAAAATAGGGTAATACTTTTGCTTCCAAAATTTTAACCAAATCATCTGTAACACAATGCTTGTGGCAATGGTTGCAATGTCAGGCTTTAAAGCATATAGCTGCATCTGATCATCAGCAAGCACTCCAACAACTTCATGAGATTGCCCATATGCATATTCCACCCACATTACACTCGGATTTTAAGTGATCCCTTTTTTAGGACTTAGGAAACTAAGAAAAATGTTTTAAATGGGGAATTCTAAAAGTAAGGAGTTTCTATGAATCCCTCATAATATTTACGCTCCAGCTTAGGACCAAAGCTCCATTCCTGCCATTTGTAGCTCTTGGAATTCTGCTACATGGACTTCACAGCCCCAAAGAAATATGACAAGTGATTGCGTTATTATGGGTGATACTGACTTCTACTGACATTATTTTACGTGCTCACTCTGCACTCAGCTATGGAAAAGTGTTACACATTTTTTTCTTTTATTTTTGTTACACCGTGGGGAAATGGAAAAGAAATTGCACTTTGGAATCACCTACTTTGAGAGACAGGTCATCTTAAGATCAAAAAAAGTTGTGTGGTGCAGCGATACCCAGAGGAAGAACAACTCCAGAGACAACACTCTCGCAGTTTCCTTAAGCACTTTGCATTTTTGCCAGGCATATCTTTAAAGCAATTGCCCAACAACAGATTTCCCAAATCCTCTGTAGCCTGCTAAAGAATTAGCTCTTCTCCTCAGCCAGAGCAGCACTACTGTACTATGGGCCATCCAATACAGAACCAGAGCAGGCTTCCTCTCACTACTAATTTAATGAGTGACAACACTCCCTTAATGTTTTTCTAAGGCTGACCCCTAAGCGGAGATGGGCACATAACTGGCATCTTTATATCCCTCCACAGGGATGCTACTCTACTAAGGGAACACTGATTTTACTATTCAGGGGTTGCCCTGAGCAGTTTGCCTTTCAGTGCTAGCAGTTTGGTTTTTGTACAGGAGGTACAGAATGAGTGCAAGAAACTAGAATGAAAAACTTTTACTGCAAAATCAGTAGTATTATCAAGGGTTAACAACTTTGTATTAATTCAATGCTAAAACAAAACGTGTCATTTTCTGGGAGATAGTCAAATAATCCTGATGTCTTCTGCTTGATCTTCAGGATCAGGTGGATGTTCCTATACACCAAAGGGAGAAAAAAAATCCCAGAGATGAGTATAATGATTTAGGGACACCTTTACATTTCTTCCAGATCAATACTCTCCCTGAAATATTTCCTTTTTGTCTAATGACCTCCCTGACACTTTTTTATTTCATTGTGACCTTCAGCAGGCTATAGTTTGGCATGGTCACATGAAGTAAATAGCATTTCACTCTCAGATTACATTTATTTCAGTAGTCAATTGCTCTTCAGCATTGAGGAAGAATGCCAAGAATGCCAAGATGTGGAGCTATGGGAATGTCTCAGCTAAAAACCACCCCTATCCATACAGAAAGACAGGCTGTTCAGTGTCTGTAAATGGATCTGTCTCTCCTGAAAGCAGCAAACCCATTGCTTTTCCACTTTCTCATGCAACCATTTGCACATGACATAAGGAACACTGAAGTGGCAGAAGGCTTTAACCTCAGACTGCCCACGGCTCTGCTGGCAGCTGGCAGCCCAGGACAGCAATTGAATTCTTGCAAACTCATTACTTCTCCCACAACAGAAAGGTGATCCCTGAAGGTGATCCCTGACAAGCAGTGCCTTTGGGCACACCTTCCATCCCTGGGAGGCAGTGCATTGGTAGTGCATATCTTGGTAGTGCATATCTTTAGTATTCTACACAGACTCAACAGAACAACCCTAAATTTAGAACAAAAGAGTACCCCAAAGTTAGTTTACCTTCTTTGTTTTTGTCCTTTTGGTTCTTTCTTAAGTCACTCCAGTAAATGGCGATGAATCTCTTCATCATGAGACTTTTTACCACGTACTCTTTTTTCCCGTGCAATTTTCTGTACTTTTTTGCTTATCCTTTGTAAAGGATTGATACATGGACTGCAACATATTGAAATAGCTGAAATTGGTTGACTTCCAAAGTAAGAATTTAGAGAAGGTCACCTAGACTTCAGCCATGAAATCCTAGCTCCAGTGAAAAAACTCACAAAGCTATAGTTGATTTCAGGGGCCGTCATAAGATTCATCACCAGAAGAAAGATTAAGGTGAGGAAAAGCACTTCAATGCTTTTCCCACTTCTTACATTTTCTTCATTAATTTCACCTTCTGATTCATACAGAATCACAGAATCATTGGGGATAGAAAATACCTTTAAGATAATCGATGCCAGCCATTAACCCAGCACTGCCCAGTCCACGAGGCACACACAGGCCTGGGGCTCCCCTCGCTGCCCAGCTCTTCCTGGGAGAGCTCCCCTGCACAGGGTTGCTTGTCTCATCCCCAGCAGGAAAACATGGGGAGACAATGCAACCGTGGCCAGGAATTTCCCCAGTAATAAGTCAACAAAATTCTGTGGGCTGCTTCCCACAGCTGTACTAGGGATCGGGCAGGAATGAAGACTTTTCTAATTCTATTTTTAAAATCTACACAATATTATTCAAAAATAGCCCTATTTAAGTGCTGCTGCATTTTTCTAACCTTTAGTGTTTTAACCTACCTGTCCTTGCATGTGGTTCTTAAAGCAGACTAACAAAACTGAGAGGGATAAGATAGGCTGGCACAGCTATGGACAGAGCAAAAGTATCAGAGCACAGGTCTAGACAGGAGATCCTGTGTTGATAGCACACAAGGGAAATTGCCAATTGGCAGGGAACACACGTGTAGATTCTGCTTCCTGCATGAAAAACACCATTGGAAGGAGGCAAACACACGGTTTGTCTATGGGGATGTGGAAAGTAACAAAGCCTCACTGGCTTGGGAAATTACTAGAGTTGATCCAGTGTGGGAAGGAGAGGAGTCCTCCCTCTATCAATTTTACAGGAATTCCATGCTCCTACATTTTCTTTGTCTGGCCATGGTATAGAAACCTTGCAATTTACTCTAGAAGATGCACAGTGGAGTTAAACAATTATCCCAAATTTCATCAGCAAAAGTTCTCTTATTTTTTTTTATAACTCTAGAGTACAATTTTTACTTTTGTGCACACCAGTCAGTCACAGTACAGATTGGGCATTGTACATAGGACACTCTCAACAATGACTGTATAATGTTGAAAACAAAAGAATTTCTACTCAAAGAGAAGGTTTTTGGCTTATTAAAGGAATGTTTTTCAAAGTTCTATCAACTGTCTCTAAAACTGTTAAAGCTCAAAGTTACAGTGTGATCGGATTGCACCTTTCCTAGAACTCAAATATATGATGTTGGAAATCTAAACCATTTAGCATCTGGTTAATTACTGCATTAAAAAACAAAGCAAAAAACCAAGTCATAGCAGAAGAGCAAATTCCTAGTTTCACTGGCTATGAAAAACCACAGAAATGATCATTTAAACATTAATGTGAATTCTCCCAAAACGAACACATATTAATTCATTTTCCAGAAAATTTATGATAATTTCATGTTGATTCTTTGCCTCCTGTTTTCAGAGTCACTGATGACTCAGTGCAGCTATCTGTATGCTGAGCATCAGCTGTTGAGCACAGTGTAAGATGTAATGTGGAGATTTTCACAGCAGGTTTTGTCAAAATGTGGAACTCCACAGCAAACAGCCATCTGCTAAGCAGCCTCATTAGTAAAGTCTACGTGTGTGTGTATACATGCAAGTATATGATCCCACACAGACTACTATATCTTAGTAGAGCAAAAGTTTAACACTTGGAGGAAAAAACCTTCAGTAAAAAGACAATTCTGTCATATCAACCAAGTTGTAGCACCAGCCATTTAATATGAACTACTACCTAAGCAGAATAAAGCATAGTTATGTTAATTCATTCCATCAGTTTAATGACCTTGATGTTGTGGAGTTTCCATTTTCCCTGTATCCTGAGAACACATACACATGCTGAAACTCTTCACAGTATCAAACACTAAACTGCTTGCACAGAACTCACAGGCTGTAATGTGCCCTATACATTAAAAACCCCACGCTGCACGTTAGAAGCATTAGAGATAATTAATGCTCAGCTCACAGCCCATCTCACTCTATTCAGGCCTCATACTTTGTTCTTCCCTTCCTTGTCTTACTGCATAACTCCAGGTCTATCCTGGAGGGAGTCTGCTTTTGGGTTTAACGTGCAACTTCCCAAGCAAGTGAAGTAAGATTAAGCCCAAGTCTTTTATATCCATATCTTTAGAAAGAGTACTGGGGCATTAAATCACCTTTTTTTTCCTTAAGCCAAATTGACTCTCTGTTTTATGTAGCTTCAAAACAGAAGGACTCATCTTTTATGTTTGAACATCAGTTTCCTGCCCTTTTTTTCTCCAATCTTTTCTCCCCTCACCTATTTAAAAGATGTCAGTTCTCCACATTTTCACCATTTAGAAACAGCACTTCATAAATGTGGTCTGCTCCAACACTTACCTTCTCTGCAAAAAGGCACAGCAACAGATTGGTAGAAACCCCAAAATCAAAAATCCTCCTCCGGCAAGCAGAACCACTCGAATGGCCAGCTGCACATCTGTAGAGGCAGCAGAAATTTGCATTAGTTCTGAATAATTCTGATACAGACACTGAGGGTCAGGTGACAGAATCAGCCTCTAAGAGTGACATCTTTACTGCCATGAAGTCACAGCCACGCTGCTGCTTAGCTCAGACAGATGTTTTGTCAGCAAAGCTCTGACAACACTCACACCTTAAGACACATTCATACCTGAAGACTTTAGTAAATGCCAAGGGAAATTGCCATCTCTCAGATGAATTTAAAGTTGGACTCAATGATCACAAGGGTCTTTTCTAACCTAAATGATTCTATAATTCAGCAGCACAATGGCAAAAAAGCAAGTGTTAGAAATGAGCTCAGATGAGAAAGGACTGGTCTCAAATTTCACTTGAGTTCAAAAAGCACAAGTGTTTGTTTAGTTTCAGAGGCAAGCAGGGTTTGAGTGAGCCCAGGGCATGGGGCAGGGTTGAGTGAGGGGAATAATTAACAGTTCAGAAAAACAATCAAAGTCCCTTAGAAGCTGCTTTAAGAACGGAGACAACATCTTTCAAATGAATTCTATTTATCTACCTCAGTTCATAACTTGTGTAGCATTTTCTTAAGGCCTTATTTTATTTCTAGTGAAATTCAAGACAAACCTCCCAACGAGAAGAACCCTTCAGTATGCAGTCTGTGACCAGCTTACAAACACAACTGCCATGACTCTAATATCTGCTAAGTGCTTCTATTTTGTCAACAGATTGCTACAAGGCAAACAGTAAGTGTTTGCATTTTCTTTGGACATATGCTGTACATCCAGGAGCATTCAAGGAGCTCATTAATCTATGAACAAATAATTCTGTAAAACAGTCAGTCCTTGATATTGATGTCCAAACAATCAAAGCCTAACTGGAATGAGGAATCAAGCAGTCACAGCTGAATAAGCATATTTAATTTTAAAATTTGCTTGAGTATGTATCTTAAAAATGAGCAGAAGAGCTATAATTTTCACTGTACAGCTTTTCTTCTTGCTGTAGTGAAGTGTTTTATACATAATACAAAGGCCCAAGCTGGGAATGAATGTTATTAAAACATTTAATTTTTGTCATATGCCCCTAACTAACAAACAGATTCTGATGGTATCACACTGGGTAATACTTTCCTCAATCAAAAATTAACGAGCTAGTAGTAACTACACCTGCCCCAGCACTGGAATGTGGAGCTGCTCAAGCACAAGAAAAATTTTGAAGTCTTATCCTGACCTCAGCTTGCTCCTGAAGAAGCACAAACAAGAGGAAATGAATTCATGTTAGCTGACAAGTAACCTTGGGGTTCATATTTGTATTAAGTCATTTCTTCCCAAAAACTGGGATACCACCTCTGAAATCAATGAAGCTATGCTGAATTATACCAGGAAGAAATAAATAATTTAATTCTACATTATGGTTTCTTTTTACTAACTTAACAACCATGTTTGGCAAGATTGCTTGTGTCTGAAAACTATTCCTAAATTGTTGGTTGTTTGTCCTTGGGCAAATGCAAAATTTTACTTGACACAGTCTCCGGCAAACCTGTTGTAGCTGATTTTGGTAGAACAGGGAGGATTAACTCTATGGTTATAACAGGTTTCTTCCACACTCAATAATTCTGCCTCTAATAAAACATCTCTAAATTATTTTCTTTTTTCAGTTTGTTGAAGCAGCCCCAGCATGAAAAGAAACAATTGTTTCTAGAAAGCTATACAAACAGGAAAAGTTGATGATAAAAATTGAGATTTGATACAACCCTTTCAGTAGACCAAAGACAACCGTGGAGTCATAAGCGAAGATAGGTCTACAGAAATAGTTTTTTGCATTCTTTCATATGAGAAAAAAAAATCATGGCCTCCAAGTTGATGCTCAAAGGAAAGAAAGGAGGTAAAATGTAATGTTAAGGCTCAAATTTGATAACACAGAACCACTGACATTCTGGTTGTAAGAGACTTCTGCAGGTCATGTAGATGAATCTTTCTCTTGAAGCAAAGCTACTACCAATATTGAGATCCAGTGTCTTGTTATATCCAAGTCTTGAAAACCTCCAAGGTTGGAGACTCCCACCTTCTGATGAACTCTTTTTCCCCTAATGTCTGAGCTAAATTTCCCAAGCAACAGTTAGAGCAATTCCCACTTGTTAAATCATCTGGTTTTTCCAGGAAGAATTTGTGACTCTCCTCTTAGTAACTTCCCTTCTTAACAGTCTTCAGCAGCTACTAAATAACCAGTCAGCCTCCTCTTCACCATGTAAAATACATCCAGTTCCTTCACTTTTTCTTTGCAGCACTTTCATAGAGTTACTACTTTGGATTAACCCCCACTTTCCACAAACAAAGCCTTTACTTCATTCTTTGTAATGACATATGTGACTCTATTTATTCATATGGCACTTGTTCTTTGCTTGCCAAGGTATCCAGAAAATTTTCTACCAATTAATTGATTCCTTTATTACTGTAGATGAAGAAATACATGCAACCTTACAGTTACTTTAAAGAGAGGGGTGTCCTGAAAAGCTAAAGGTATAAACAACAATGAGAACTGTATTGTGTGACCAGGAGCAGGATTTGTTATGAGGCAGTAGCCCAGAGCAGCATACTCACCATCTCTCACTGGCATGTAGCACTGCTCATCCTGGCCAATTTTGAAAGGACAGCAGTGATTTTTTGAGCATTCAGACATGTTCAGGCCTTTTACAGGACAAAGAGTTAAGAGTCGCTCGTTGCTGAGGCGGCAAGCTTTAAAAAGAAAAAAAAAATATAAATTAGGTAAGATGTCTATCCTGGGAGCAATGCAAAACAGAAGGAAGTAATCACTGTGGTGTCTCTAGCATGTTTTGATTAATTAAATCTGCCAGAAAACAGCATCATTGACATTCATGTATGTTCTTTCCCAAAACCTAACCAATTTTTATATTGAAATTAGCAGAAAAGCTAAATCATGTCATAGAAAATCTTTAGTAATTTGCTTTGTTTCTGTAAGAACCTATTACAAAGCTCAATCTAAATACCATTGTGCCACTTTTCTGTACTTAGGTTTGTAAAGTAAGTGAAAAAGACAAACTCAATTTTCTGACTGTACTGTTTCTGATTAAAAAAACACCAGAAATTTAAGGCTTTTTTTTCCTGAAGGACTATATTGCAGCTAACCATCTCTGTTTGACACTTACTACTTGTTTCTACAAGCAGCTGAAAATCAGCTGATAGGCAAAACCCCCCACGACATCCAACCCAGTTACTGAAGAATGTATTTAAGCAATTTTTGAGATTTTCTATTTAATAGCAGATTTATTGATAGTCATGAGATACTCAGTGGGAATGGCTTAGTTGTAAATAGTAGATGTCTCTGTATATTTAATTCCTATAAAACATCTTATTGCATCCCTTATGCTATACAGCAGCTGCAAAGCATCATTTGGTTCCAACAACACCCCCAGGACTGGCTGTATTGTCAGTCTCACATTTATCAGAGACATTACTGGTAGCCAAATTCAGTTTATTAAATGGGGGGATCAGGATCTTCACCAGTCCTCTGTGTTTACTTAGGGCTACGTGTGAGCAACAGTGGTGGAGGCACACTGATATTAATGCAGAAACATATCAAGTGAAAAGTAGCATTTCTGCTTCTCCTTCCTATCGGTCTGTGGTCTAATTATGAAACCAGGCTAGCAGTTTTTATATATAACAAACCTTTTATGTACTCATAAATATTACCTTTCTTTTTGATATTAAGCAAATTAGCGTTGCGATTTCCATCTCAATAATTTTATGAAATAATGTAATTCCTGTAATTTAACTTCAGCAGTCCAAAGGTGAGTGGATCATTCTAACCTAACAGGCCTGAAGCCTTCCTTAGCCAGTAGAAGTGGGAGAGACATCCATGTGGGACAAAACCCTTCTCTCATTTAGGCTGTGCCAAATTCTCTTGTCTCTCTATGTGTACGTGGGAAGACTAGAAAACTCGTTCAGACAAAGCTAGGCATGGTGGATCCTATGCCAAACTTTCAGCATAATTTCAGCATTTCCAGCACAGTCACATCACTGGTGATGGAGGGTTTTTCAGGAGGGTAGTAATGCAAACAAATCTGTGATTGTTCCAAAGAGGCACTTAGCAATCCCATTTTCAAGAGCTCTAGTGAGGTTTACAGTGTTAGACTGAGTGTTTTAAACACAGTAAATGCTGACAGGTAGGGGAGGGAGGGTGGACTGGAAGTGAGGGGGAAGGGAAGTGAGGGGGAAGGGAAGGGAAGGGAAGGGAAGGGAGGAAAAACACTGCAGTGGTGAAGTGACACTTACTCATTGGCCTGAAGAAGCTTAAGAAAGATTCGAATACACCTTTCACTGTCATGTTAGGCTTGCTGGGTGCCTCTCCACTCTGTTCTGAACCAGGCTGAATCAGTGCTGCAAGAACTGAAAGTTCATAATGATTAGCTCATTACCATCAAAACTATCCGTAATTAATTAAAGCAATGACATTTTCATACTGATTATCACTCATTAGGAAGGCATTTACAGTCATCAGGAACTGTGTCTACTGATGGCTAGCAAGGTTAAGCACAGATGTCTTTCTGTTGTATTCACTTATATTGCTTTAAATTGCTTCATGAACCACAATGAGTAAAGAACTTAAGCTGTAAAATTTAAATTAAAGAATCCATTCAGGTGGAAATTGTCAAGGATAAAAAGCCCTGCTGCTCACCTATGAGGTGCAGGTTAAATGAAATACTTTGCTGTATCTATAGTTATATTTTGCCTATGCACACAAGTAGAAGTTCCAGCATTTTAGATAAAGATCAGACCCCAGTTAAAACACAGAAACATGGTGAAAGGCACCTTTATCAGACACATGCACACAAACATGCATCTATCCCAGCATCTTATTTCAGACAGTGACCAACTGCAGTTGCATAGAAAAGAGCAAAACATCCCTAAATTTAGAGGTATTGCAGTGTTTACACAAACCTACTGATTTCTTACTCTGGGACTTCCCAATCACCTTTCATTTACGCTATTCTAAAAAAATATGGCATCAGTAAACCTTTCTGCCTCCCTACATCTCTTTTTCATTAAACGAAAAGTGCAAATCGCAGTAGGACTCCACTGGCAATCAACCACTCCCCAAGGAGGGGGAAAAAAGAGACCCAGTATTCTCACCTGCTTGCCTTTTTTTCTCTCCATGAGAGAAACTTACACCATCACCACTTTAATAGCTTTCAGTGAGGGAGTTTGCTGAAAGCCATTTTGTGGTGTTAGAGTTCCTTGTGAACAGAAGTGAGATCACAGCCTACCCAAAAACTAAAGTATTGAACAGCTTCAGTCTTTTGGGTAATTCTTCAACTAACAGCATCAGGAGCATAAATTCCCTACTTGTCCTGGGACACAACTTGCCTCTTCTGTGCCATACAAAACTCCCTCGGGAAAAAGAAGAACAGAGCAGAGAGAACTGAAGGTACTGTCAAAACAGAGAATCTGAAACTATTGTGTGCCAGAAATGTGACCACCGAAGCTCACACTGACAGTTATGTCATGGGGCCCCTCTCCTTGCTAGCAAACAAGAGAACAGAAAATTTTGAAGACTTTGTAATGACTTCATGGGAAGTTCATGAGATGAGCTTTCCAACATTCAGTTTGGTAAGAATTTTCTGAAAATCATGGCTGCCCTGCACATCACTCTCTCATGAGAGGGTTTAAAGAGACACAAGCCATATACATAGGCTTAATGGCCATTGCTGTCCTCACACATTCATATCTGTGTTAGAGCTCACACCCACCCTGGAAGCTTTATATGACACAGCAACTGCCAGCCTTTCACCAAGAGCTGAAAAGGCTCTGAGGTCTGGTTTCTCAATGCATTAAGGATCAAATGCAAACATGTTTGGACTGATCCTTCATGCATGTGTCAGATGACCAAACTCAACTTCTGTTGTGAGTGCAAGTTATCAGATAAAAACCATTCTAATTACTTTGAGTCATCTCATGTAGTAAGCAAATACATCAATTCTCAACAGACTAAAGGAACACCTTTAAGAGTATGCTGAAAAAGAAGTCGAAGTGGGGGAAAAATAGAAGACTCTATAATAGGGGAAAAAAATAGAAAAATCTCTGATCAGCTGTAAAATAAAAGCAAGTTGTACTGCCAGGGATGAAATAAACAGCATATATTTCTTGTACAGGTGCACAGAGGGAACTACAGTTGCAGGAAAAAAAATATTTTGCTCTATTTAGGTCTCAGAACTGAGCAATCCAATCTGAAGTAATTGCTTGTAATACTTCTCAGTATTTTCCAGTCATTTCCAGGACAACAAAACCTGCAAATTTCTTGCTATTAAATGTATTTGCTGCTCCTTTGAAAACGTTTTTGTTTGCAATACTCACGTGAATGGACGCTACAAAGCAGGAGCAGGACCATGAAGACCCACGCTCGACGGGTGCCAAAGGGCAGCATTACTGCAATAAAACCAAGAGCAATAATAGGTATAGGGTCCTGCATAAAACAAATTACTCATCTTAACTTCGTATTTTTGGGTTAGAGCAAACCTCACAGTTGATTGCTGCACAGAGCAGGACTGCCTTTTTTGCAAGAAAGAGGAGGCCAAAACCCATTGAAAATATATTGGTAATAAATGATTTTGAAGAAATTACTCATTTAAAGAATGTTTAAAGGCAGGCATCTTGTTAACAGAGACTAGCCAAAAAATTATCGTTCTGAAGAGTCTCAGAACTGGACACCTGGCACTTAAAAAGATTATTTTTAGCTAAAAAAATTTAATCCAAGTTTAATTAACAAAATCAAGAATGAGTAATTTTTGGAAGCTTGAAACTGAATCCTAGTTTAGCTCATTGAATTCTTCACTCTTTTCACAATTGGAGCACATGAAGTGCTTTGGATAACATTTTTAAAAGGTGGTTAAAATGGTATTACAGATTAAATACTTCCAGAAATCTCCATGTGATTCATAGTAATTTAACAGCAGGTTTAAGCTGGGTTTTGTATCCCCAAGCAGCCCCTGATGACTGCTTTGCCAGGTGCTGTACTTCACTTTGCCTGCCCCTCCTGTTTTACTCCAAAAAGGTCTTTTCTCAATTATTACCACTTAGTTGTAAAGACACCTTAAACCTAGAGACAATTTGTTAGTGTTGGTGAGGGGAGAACCCCATTTTTTGAAGTGCTGTACAGGGGAAAGACTGACTGCATTTCACATGGGTATTGCCCTTTGAATGGTCAGCTCTTCCTGCACTCCTTCTGCTCAGTGAGGAAAGCTTCCCTGCCCTAGGATGCACCTGTGCTGCAGAGGAATATACACACATTCTATCCCATGGAGAAACTACTTTGGTAATGTGAAATTATTTCTTAAGAGGACAGGAATCATGTTTTCCAAGAGACTTTACTAAAATCTAATACCACTCATGACAATTTGGGAAAACAAGAGAGAAGGAAAACAAGTTAAAGAGAAAATTCTTGTTGTTGCCATTACTTACTTCTTTTGCTGTCTCCTCCAGCCCTGCTGGAGCAGGGCACAAGCAGCTCCCCAGGGTGCAGCAACCGCAGAGTGCCCCGACAACCGTGGAACCAAAGCACGTCACAGTGACCACCCCAGTTCAAGTGCACGGACAGGATGGATCAACAGAGGGGCCAGAAAAAACTCAATGTGTTTTGGGAAAAATCAGCCCCTGCTGAGACTGTTGGAAAGCCTCTCAAGTCTTCTAGCTGACCAAGTTAAAAACAAGTTTATACTCTTACCAATCACACTCCAGTGTACAATACAGAAACATCACCTAATTGTGCAGACCGAGTAACAGATAAGAGATCAAAATACACTCCTCTCAAATCAAAGAGTTTGGTCAGAATGCTTAAGTTAGAGCTTCTTACTAACCCATGAAACGTGAATTAATTAGGTAAGAGCATCACACCATTGCTTCACCAAGTATTTGCACACTTGAAGCACAAATCTGACACAGATCTTTCGCAGACCCAGAAAGCCAGCCCCATCCTAGGCTGCATCAAGGGGAACATGGCCAGCAGGGCACGGGAGGTGATTCTGCCCCTCTGCTCTATTCTCTTGAGACTCCACCTGGTGTACTGCAACCAGCTCTGGAGATCTGGCCTGAGTTCAGCTGGGAGAGTTAAATTTTCTTTGTAGCTGGCACAGTGCTGTGCCTTGGATTTAGAATGAGAAGAGTGTTGAAAACACACCGATGTTCAGTTGTTGCTAAGCAGTTCTTGCTCTCAGTCAAGGACTTTTGAGTTCCCATGCTCTGGCAGGGAGCAGGTGCACCAGAAACCAGGTGGGAGCAGGGCCAGGACAGCCGGCCTGGACTGGCCAAAGGGATATTCCACACCATGGCACATCACACCCAGTATATAAACTGCAGGAGCTGGCAGAGAGATCCCAAACACTGCCCAGAGATGGGCTGGGCACTGGTCAGTGCCCAGCATTGAGCAATTGTATTTTGCAGCTCTTGTTCCTCTAGGGTTTCATCTCTCTTACTCCTTTTCATTACCGTTACTGTATTCTACTGCCTTTCAATTACTAAACTATTTTGTATCAACCCACAATTTTTACTCTCGTTTCCCCTGATTCCCATCCCCGCTAGGAGGGTGGAGGGGGAAGAGGGCACTGAGTGAGCAAGCAGCTATGTGGTGTTACTGGCTGGAGCTAAAACACAAGTTTACCCATATGAAGAATATAGACTTTTTCAAGCTTGTCCAGAGGGCCATGAAGGTGACCAGAGGCCTGGAACAGCTCTGCTGGGAAGACAAGCTGAGAGAGCTGGGGTTGTTCAGCCTGCAGAACGCTCTGGGGACACATTAGGGCCCCTTCCAGTACCTAAAGGGGCTACACAAAGAAGATGGAGAAGACTTTTTAGTGGGGCCTATGCAAAAGGAAAAAGGGTAACAGGTTTAAACCAGAAGAGGTTCAATTTAGACTAGATACCAAGATTAAGTTTTTTACAATGAGGGTGGTGAGGCCCTGGCACAAGTTGCCCAGAGAAGCTGCAGATGCCCTGTGCCCCGAGGCATTCCAGGTTGAACAGAGCTCTGGGCAGCTTGGTCTATGGGAAGGTGTCCCCGCCCAACGCAGAGGCTGGAACCTGTGGGAGCCAAAGAGCAGGTGCCCCGGTTCTGTCCCCCGGGTTGGTCCCTGCCCCGGCTCCTCCCTCCCCATTCTCCCATTGGCCCCTGGCCCCCGGCCCCTTGTCCCTGCCTCAGTTTCCCTGTTGGTCCCCTACCCCAGCCCCACCTGTGTACTGCCCCCGTGCCCCCNTCCTGTGCAGAGACCCTTCCTGACTCCTTGCTGTTGGTGTGCTGCGATAATAGCCGGTGTGTAAGCGTTCCCCTGGACCCCCCAGCTCGCGACAGGAACCAGATGATCTTTAAGGTTCCTTCCAACCCAGACCATTCTAGGATTCTACCACTTCCATTCCTTTTATTAAGGAAAGGCTCTGAATAAACTGGGAGCAGTGTTTTTAAAATATACAGAAGCCTAAAGAAAATGCAGATGCCATCAAATCAGCAGTTCTCCAAACAGATGAGCTGCCTAAAGCAGTTGCAGTTTGCTACAACAACCATCTGAACTGATAAGTGAGCCTGAAAAAACTTATATATTCACATGCATGTTTTTTTTTTCCCTCATTTCAGTTAATTGCATGAGTTTAAAGAGTGGCTGTCTTTAACCTCATTTGTATGCAGCATTAGATTGCTAAAATAAGCAGTAATACACAGTATCCTCAGTTTTGTTGTTTCATTCTATACCCAGACTAGTCAGCCACTCTCAGCAGTACCCATGAGGAGATACTTGGAAATGTCTAATCCACAAGCCTTCCTTTTCTGAAGCATATGATTTACATGGAGCTGAGATTTTCCATGCTGATTTATCTCATGGAACACCCCAGACAGTGTGATGCATTTGTGATGTGGGACTTTTCAGACTGCTAAGTCACAGAAAACTGCGCCTTCCCCCCCCATTTTAAATAGAACACTTGATTGATTTTACTGCATTTAGGGCTGTTGACTCCCCTTGCTGTAGCTGTAGTCTACACCTGAGGCTCAGCCTGAGTGCACCAGGCAAAAAAGCACATTCAAATCCCAAACCACCCCAAATGTTTGCTATACCATTTCTGCAACAGTCCAGTTCTTAGCATTTATAGACTACATCCATGTGATCATTTTTTGCTTTAAATTAACTGCTTTTATTGGAAACCAGTTTCTTAAATTCAGTGCAAAACCGTAAGAAAACATCTTCTCCTACTGAATTTTCAGTAGATACACAAAATTACCTATGATTGTTGCTTTCTTATTATCCAATTCCATACAGTACTCAAAGCACACAAAAATCACTGCTTTAAAGTCTATTGTAAAGTAATTTTTAAACAATATAAAAAAAGAGTAATTATGGCAACTGACTCATCCGGGTTTAACAGCAATTATTTCTCTCTATCAAACTGGTTGAGATGAATGACCTTCATAACTGTGAAAGCACAAATGACAGACATGCAATGCATTTTAAAAAATTGTAGAAAACCAGACTCATTCCCTGATGCAGGCAAAACATCCACAGTCCTCTGTCAAAGACTCACAATGCCAAAGAGTAAAGAGCTGTTTCTGTAAATCACAGCATAAACTACAATGTGAAACTCACATTGTGCTTAAGTCTAATGAACCTCTGGCAAGGAGAACCTTGTGATCAAACTGGAATCTATTCAGAACATGAAGCTCAGGAGGTCTAACCTCACTTTTCCTAACATATATTGAACTGCCTTAATACCCTAACAGCATAAATGTCCTAGTCACCCCAATTTTCATGGGTGTGAATGTGTCTGGAGAAGACTCTTTGACTAGCATCTTTGTTGAGTTCAAGTGAACAACCAACAAGCTTAGTACACACTAATGTGGAAACAAGCTCAGCCTTGTCACTTTTTAAAAAATTACTTTAAGCAGCCACCAGAATCAGCAACACATCTCCCCCACACCTTAACACAGGTATTCCACTGCAAGTCTTGCTGCTTCTGGAAATAGACAAAACCTTTAACAATACACAGGATAAAAACATTTGAGACTCATGTTCTCGTGCAGATTAGCAGAGAACTGAGAAGAACTGTGCAGCAGGGCTCCTGAAATGACTGAGGAATACTCACTGGAAGCTTAAATTTTCCCTTTTAATATTCAATACTGAAGGGTTTTGCAGGGAAACATACTGCAGTTCAGGAAAATAAGCTGCCTTTCACAGTAGTGCTTGTAGGAAGAAGCAGGGTCTACACTCAGTACCATACTCACAGCACTCTGTGTCCTTCCTGGACTGTGGAAATAAAGCACGGCACACAGTATTTGATATTAGAGACAAAAAACGGCTGAAAAAGCTCATCAGTAACTGATTCAAATAACTTCTGTATTCAAGAAACTAAACCTAGTACCTTCTTGAACTCATGAGTGCTCATAAAGAGATTTTTATCTGCTTCAAAAAAGCTGAATAAAGAGATTTTTTTCCTTGACGAAGTTTTAATAACAACTCTGAAAATCTTAACTCCCCACCATCAGTAACAAAAACACATTCAGTAAAAAACAGAAACACAAACTTTCTATTTGTTAATTCATAGGCTTTGAGCTTAACCCTACTGAATTTAGACTTTGGCATGATTCACAAATACCTCTCACTCTTTCAAAGAACTTTATTTTAAAAATAATTTTAATTCATTAGACCATACTTTATAATAGTTACCAATAGGACGGACCTGAACTCAAGCATCAGACATTTGTTGCACTTTCAAGTTTTTTAACATGACTTTTCAAAATAAAAGTGTACATTTAGATTCACAGTTTAATTTGTTGAAACTTAATAACATTTAAAACCACTGGAATACGAACTGAAAGGGATATATGTTAAGTACACAAATACTGCAAAAGGTCATAACCCCCAAACCCACTTGGAAATGGAATGCAGCCAATTAGTCAGACTGTGGTTTAGTAATTTCACATTTACCCGGGTTAGCACCTTAGTGAACTCAAGCACTGGATGTGAGAAATGAGTGCATGAAGTGTGACCACTCAGCAGGTACCGTACCGTTCCATGAGGAGACTGTGTCTTCTTGAGCATTATGTGCCGTATTTCTGAAAGCTGGTAATATTTGAGACTTTTCTAAAATGTGTAAATAAACAATGGCTACAGTTAAAGTCTAAACAAAGAAATACTTTCTACTTTCTGTCAGCTGAGATTTTTTTAAAGCAATCATTCATAAGGATTGCATCAACATCAGTTAGCAGAGGAAGATCAAACTTTATTGAAACTGCTTGCATACAAAATATATTGCACTATAACCAAACAAATGTCAACATAAAATCCAATCTGTTGTAGCTAATATGTACAGAGAATATTGCCCAAGAGCAGTTACATTACAAGGTCAGTCTACCTTGGTTAATTATCTACAGTATTTTAAACCAAACAGCTTACAGATGATGTGTGCAAGGTACCAATTTCTGTTTTCAAATACTATACATTCCCAAAATAAATAACTAGAAATCAACATTAATGTTTGGCAATACTTTTTAAGACATTTTTATATTTGTTAAATCATGTGCAGTTCGTTGCCAGTTTTAGTATGCTCACCTGTATGCAAGGAAAAAAAAGAATGAAGAAAGCAAAGAAACAAAACTCACAAAATACATCAGAGGCAAGGTCAAGTTTGTACAATTCTGTACATAAACAGTGGCTCTCCTTCTGGAGTAATCTGAATAAAAATGGACTAAAATGAAGGTCCTTATGCAGTTGTGCCCAGTAAGTTTAATGTGTGATTAGAAACAAAAGAAAGCACAGCTCCTCCCACCACTTCCCACCCTCCCCTGGTGTACAGCTGTATTTTGGATCAAATTGTGTGACAACTTCATATTGTCTGGTAATTAGGACCTTGCAGCTCAAAATATGAAGAACTTTTGTTTCACCTTCAATATTTTTGACTATTGTATCTGTACTTGCCAGGGCATGACATGTGGTGACTTTCTTCCTACCGCTCCTGAAATAGCCCCCAAATTAAAATAAGCAATTCAAAAATTTTGGGAGGATGAAAACCATCAATGCTTTAGGCTGGTCATCTGGCCAAACAGCAGGCACACATTACTAGCTTGTGAACATGTTACACTTGTTCCCTCAGTAACAATGAGTTTTTTAGTTTTCCACAATGGAAAGTTTTTTTTTTTTAATTTTTTTTTTTTAAAAAAAAAGCTTCTGTACTGCCTACAAAGAAAAAAATTACACCCCTTTTTCAATAACACTATTTGCCAAATCTTCAGTGCAAAATAAATTTCCTATTCTTATAACTGCCTAACTGAATGTTTATGTAAGGAAAAAATTATGGAAAGCATGCACTTGTCTATAAAGTACTAACGTCTGACAAGGATTGCTACATATATTTTACATTTAGTGTTACCAACTCATCTTCCCTGATTTCTGCATCCAAATATAATATTCCTACCTGCCAAGATATAAAAAAGGCACAGATCATACAACTTTTTTGCTAATGAAAATGACAATTGTTACATCACACAGATTTCAGGGTCCACCAAAATATTGAAAAAGGTGGACCAGAATGTGAACTGACACAGGACATAAAACGACATAGCATTTCATGAAGAACTGGTAAGTTAGATTGAAAACAGAAGCCAATTTGATTACTGCAAACACTATTTATTCTGAAAATTGAAATTGAGCAGTGAATTTGACCCGATGTGTTAAAATGGTACAACTGAACAGAAACTTTACCAATGCACAGCTCAGTATTTTTAAAACGAACAAAAAAAGAATCTTTCATTGTTTGAACTGCAATATGTACTTGGAAGCGATTTTCGGAAGTTCAGGTATTTTTATGCAAATATTTGAATAACTTCTTATTCTGAAAACAACTGCATACTGTTGATGTTAAAAAAGGCTAACAGAGAACATATGTTCATTTCATGCCCTGCGCCATCTTGCCTACTATTTGTCTTTGGCCTAACAAGTTTCTCTAACATGGAATAGGAATTACTGAAACAGTATAGGAAATATGACTTCAGAGTTATGCAGTTTAGGGGACTCCGTTCACCAGCGGCTGCTGAGCGTCTGCGCTGTCCGTCTTCTCCTTCTTCGGGTTCCGCTCCTTGCCTGCGCGCAGCCGGCTGCCTTCGCTCGAGGTATTCTGTAATGTTTTAGTGTGGACACTCCTTTCATTATTGCAGTCAATTCTGATCTGGAACAATTCAGAGTTATATAAAGCATTCTCCTCCTTTCCTCCACCCCTGGGCGTTTGCTACCTTGGCCGTCTGGGAGGAGCAAATAGTGCCAGCCCCTCATGGCTTTGTGAAATGTATCCAGCTGCAATGGAGGGTGTAAATTCCTTTCTGTTCAAAAATGCCACAAACCCGTGACCCAAAAAATCCTCTCTCCATCTTACCTTGGAAGCTAAGAGAAAAGTTTCCAGTGTGTTTGTGCACGAAAGAGTTGAATTAATATCAGATGGATCTCTGAAACTTCATTTCAACTTCTAGTAATTCAACTTCCTACTCTTTGTATGCAAAAAGCCCCCAAAAGACATAGTATCATTCCATGGCAGCTTTTCTGAATCTCTAAAAAATCTACTCAGACCTTTTCTGAATCCGAAAAAAAAGATCCATTTAATACACCCAAAAGATTTTTGCAGCCTTGTTAAGTGGTCATAAAAAATTTCAAGAAAGCATGTTGAAAGAAAATTTTTATGCTTGTAAAGGGGGTAAATGCTTATTCCTTGATATGCAACAAGATTTTTACAACTTGATCAGCCAGATTTCAACAACATGCAAGTGCTCATTTTCCTGTAACATGTCACTGCATCCAAATCTCGGAGCAACAGATAAAACCCCCCATGATTTAAGTGCCTTACGGTCTTTTTTCAGCACCACAATTCTTCACTGCCTACTTCAAACATTTAAGTTAATTACTAATTAATTATAAGACTCACATGGCTATAGTTTATTTTTTGTTTTGCTGTGTTAATTATTTTCATTTCAGATGCACATTCAACTACTACACCCTTAAGTTCAGCACTCCCATTTGGAAAACTAAGCATCTGGTCACTTGTTTCATTTTGTCCCTCTCTTAACCAGGCTTCCTAAACACCAAGCCAAGAGTCATCTCTGTGTCATACTGGAACTGTGACTCCTGGTAACACCATGCAGAGGCAGCAGCTTGCAGCTGCTCCTTGTTTCTTCCTCCCAACATAACTCATCTTATGTGGTAAGAGATCGTATAAGGTTTGCAAGCTGTCATTTGAAGCAAGGACAGTTTCCATGTGGGAAAACTTAACATATACACATAAAGGATCAGCCTGATAACTTTATGAAACAAAACATCTGAAAAAAAAGTAGAAATATCTTTATAGAAAGCTTAAAAATATTTAAGGTTACAAGATATTTCAAATATGTTACTTGAAAGGTTTCCTGATGTGCACTTTTAACTTACTTTCTAGACTGAATAGCCTTCAATTGCAAACATTTCATTTAGTAGTGAAGGTAGTTTCTGAAGTTTAATCTTTCTTACTCTGAGGATTCTGGCTACAACACGCTCTCTCTATATAGTGTTAAGGATTTTCTTTCCTCAGGTACATAGAAGATAAACAACAATACACAACACAGCAAGAAATAAAAGCTGAAACCAAAACACTAGTAAGAACAAAGACTGAAATGAAGCTAGTTAGTAAATCCTTGGGACTTGTAATCAGTTTTTCACCAAACAGAGCTAAACAGCATTACAAAGTTGCATCTTTACACAGCTTGACATATTTAAAATCCTGAGCACCTGTGTCATTTTGTAATGTAACTTTTGCAGATGTGATTAGAAAGTTAAAGAATATGGAATCACAAGGCAACTGTGTCACTTGCAGCCTTGAATACACTACATGTTACTATATGACACTAATGCAATTTTAACAGTACACACTTCCCACATGAGAAAAGTTACCTCAAGAGATCCATCTGCTGTTCTCCCTTTTGCCTCTCTTGAGTTACGCTGACGGTTATCTGTTCGCGACTGTTCATCATTGCCTGGAAGAAGAATTAATCAACTAAGCTGTTCAACAAAGACACGATCTTTTTCCACTTAAATTTTACACAAGCACAGTAGGGAATTACTTCATAGTTTTCTGTCTCATGAACAAATATTATTACTAACATATAACAACAGTTCTTAAAACTATGGGCCAAGAATCACTAAAGAAAATGTTCTCAGGTGATAATGTAGACAAAACCTCAGTGTTTAAAACCACTACAGTTTAAAAAAACCTGATTGCTGACTGAAGAAATAACACTTCTCAAAACGAATAACCAAAGAAGTATACAATCAGTACTGTTTAATAAGCTTCCTAAATTACACATTACCTTCTTACAAAAAAATCGTATTAAGCAGCACCCATACTTTGAAAAAACACTTCAAGAAATAAGCAGAGCTGTAGATGAAAGTATTAAAAAAGATAAGTATAAATCAAACACCATATGTTCAAATATATATATATTTAACTTTAAGTTCTCCCATCTTACTTTTGCCTGGTCCTTTCCATTGAACACATAAATTACAATATTATCCCGTTCCATGAGAATCAAATACAACAAGATGAGGATATGGACAGCTGAATGAGTAATACAGATTTTAAAATATTTTTCTGTATCTCCATACAAACTAGAATTCAATTCCTTGATGTCCATGTGTGATGGCACAGACCACAAATTTGAGTCAAGAGGCATTTTGGGAAACAAATGATAGAGGAAACTCCCCCAAAATAAAGCAGGTCAAAAAGAATTGCTCCCCTCTGCTCGATGTTCAACACATCTGAAACAAAATACTCTCCGTAAAAGGCTGATGAAGTGAAGTCAGGAGAGGCCAGCAGGTGGGGGTTGGAGCAGATGCGAAAAGAGGCAGCTGGCAGAAGTGAGTTTACTTTAGGATTCCCACACTGACCCCTGTTTCCAAAAGGAGTCTCCATTTACCTTTGAATCCTCCACGCCCCCTCCCTCCTTGGCCTCTGGCGCCGCCGCCGCGCCTCCGCCCGTCCCCCCTGCGCAGGTAATTGTCCCGCTCCTCCTCCGCCGGGGCCGCCGACCAATCGCTCAGCTCGTCTCTGTGATCAGACTCTGTTTCAGAAGCATTTGATGCTTCAGAATTAGTTCCTATCAAGAGGATGAAAAAAATCCAAACACGCCAGTGTAGCTTAGCATGAAATTACTACAGTAGAATGCAAAATGTATATATTTAAAAATTTTCTTCATATTTGGTTAATAAACAGTTCTGGGATTTTTTTGCCTCCCAACCTCTATAACATAAATAATACAGAAAGGTGCATAACATATATTACTTCTTCAAAATTCGTAACAGACTAATAAAAGTAGTTGTGTGTTTAAGGCTAAATAATTATGTGTGCCACATGCTTAAAAGTGGTGTTATCAGTATATCAACAGATTATTGAACATACTATAAAATGTCATAAAAGTCTAGTAAAATGTAAATGCAATAGACTAGACTCCTTCATATTTCTAAAACTGAAAGTTCTGAATATAACCTGTCCTGTCTCCTCTCATCACTGCAACTCATCTATGAAAGAAAAAAATTCCATCGTGAAACAGCCTGTAACACACTACAAAAGCAGAGAACAAAGTCAAAATGCTAGAAATGTATCAAATCAAATAAATGGCCAGTACAATTTTTCCAATTAGCATATCACCTTTATTGACAAAAGCTAGTTCCTTCCTCATTTTTCCCCACTATAACCCATATGATTAGCAAGGTGAGTTCACATCTTCTAAAAATAGTAAACATCACAAAAACATTAGTTTTGTATTATGTAGAATGTAAGCTAGGATTTTGTTATAAAGCTCACACTACAGGCCTTTCATTCAGGACAAACACCAGCTGACCTACATTACAGATAATGAAGTAATAGATTGCTCTGGAGCAGCACAATCTGGAAAACGATTCATTAATGAATTATCCAAGGTTTCAAAGAACACACTATTTTGGTGACTGTGGTCTTCTAGTAAAAACATAAAAGTTCAATCTAATATGGAGAAAATAGCTTTTCTGTAAATTGAGCTACGCAGTATTTTCACCTATAAATATTTATATTAGGATAGACTCACACAGGCTTAAATGAAAACTGAGACTTTATTGCTAGGAATTGTTCAAAATATAGATAAAATAACAACAATCCTTGCCCTAAAGGAGTTAGGGAACAACTAGATATGCCCCATAATGTAGAAGACAGAAGCATGCTGTAACAAGAAGGAACGACATGGAAATAAGCGTAGATTACAGGAAAGTACTGCACTTCAGAGTATTTTCTACAGCATAAAGCTCCATATAATATTCAAATATTAATACTCAACATTAACCGCATTTTTAGCAGCTCTAAGTCCAGCCTTTTTCAAGAAATCACGAGACCACTAGGCCACCGTGAGAACTGCAAGTGTCCTTGCAGGCACCTACCTGAAGCATAGCCGGGCCCGCGCCGGCTGTGCCCGCGGTTTCTGTAGGGCCGGCTGCCGCGGCCGAGGCCCGGCCCATCGTCCGTCATGTACCCTTTGTCCTTGTCCGTGCGGTTCGGGGGGGGCCTGGAAGTGGCTCCGATCTGTCGCAGTTGCTCATCAATTTGCAATCTTTCCAAACGCAGCTGGTCCACTTCCTGCGCAAACACAAGCCCAGCAAGTCGAGTACAACCACTATTTAACCATCAGCAAGTGCAGACATGCAGGTCTCAGAAAGGAGATACGCTGAAGTATTGCAACTGATCATCTATTTAATACTCAAACTGCAATTCAGCTTTGAGAATAACTTGTTTAACAGAAAGACTTTGAAATGTTCAAATCTGCGTGCTACCAACACAATTCTCCCTGTAGCACAGTTAACAAGTTGAGGTTTGTTTTTAACATGAACCAAGAAAAAGCACTCAGACTGGAACACAAGCTCCTTACACTGCTGCACATAACAAATATCAAGGTTATTAAACAATTCTGATGTAACAGTATTGCTTCATAAAAAGGCACTGCTGTTAAACTCTACATAATGATAATGAACAGCATGAAGGAGGGAAGGAAGCATAAAAGCATAGACAGCAAAGTCCTGTATCTCAGGCATAAAAGGCACCAGTACACAGCACCCCCACCATACTGTATCTCTTCTACCTAATTGTGTAACTCATATTCACGGAATACCTTTGCCAGTTTCAGATGTTATCTGGCTCACATCAGACTGGCAATCACCTTTTCTTTTTTGTTTAATTAGGGAGAAAACTACTGATGGAAGTTTCATGGTGATGCTGGGTCCTCTGCAGGTCACCTAGTCCAGCTAGGACTTTGGTAAGATGCCGTAGCACTCAGGGATGCATTCCATCACGTCCCACTGACTTGGTGTACACCCTTCTCTCCCTGTTAAGATGTTCCCAAACTCAATCTTCCTTTAGGAAGACTAAGTCTTGGTTCCTCCAGATTCTCCTGTTAGTATCAGGGGGCTGGTGTTCCTTAGGACGAATCTTATTAACAAAACAACCAAAACTGAGGATGACATTCCGTAGCTCATCCTGGTCTGTGAGCAAGTTCCCTCCTCCATCCAGCAGCATGCCTACATTTTCTTTGGTATTCCTTTTGCTGCCAATATACCTGTAGAAGCCCTTCCTGTTTCCCTTCACATCCCTTGTCACATTCAACTCCAGATGGACTTCAGCTTTCCCAAATTAATCTCTGCACACTCAAATTGTGTCTTTATACTCCTCCTGAGTCACCTGTCCTTACTTTACTCCTTGTATCCTTATGTTTCCTATATTAATTTAGCCACAGGCTCCTTGCTGATCCCTGCAGGCCTCCTGTTACTTTTGTGTGACCACCTGCTTATCAAGATACACTATTCTTGAGCTCAGAGAAGGTGATGCTTTAAGAGCCAGCTCTTCCAAACCTGTTTTCCTTCCAGGAACGTATCCTATGGGATTCTTCCAAGCAGATTCCTGAACAGGCCAAAGTCCACCTTCCTGCAGTCTGGGGCTGTGAATCCTGGTATTAGTCTTTCCTTTCAAGATCCTGAAAATTCACTTAAGTCACTCCAGCCAAGTCTGCTTTCTTTGTTTTATAGAGAAATTCATGACTCTGAGCTGATACAGTACATTTGACGTTGACACACTATTATGTATCTTTTACAAAAAGTTTCCTTGATAATCTTTGCCTGGAGGCATAAAACCATGAAAATCTTACAGGAACAAGTCCATCCCACTTCTTCTCAGTGAACTGGAGGACATTATTCTGAATCGTACGGCAACAGGCCACTAAGATACCAACATTTTGTGTGTTTATGTTTAATGGGAAAAGGCCAAGATAAAACCTCCAAGATAAGAATCTATCCAGTAGTTATCAATAGACTGATGAACACTTATCTGTGACCTTCTGTTCAGGAAGGTAGGAGAGCACTAAGACAAAGTGACCATAGTTGATGAGGAACTGATCAATCTAAAATAAAATTGCTGAGCTATTAAACACTTTCCACCATGATGTCAGTACCCATTTAAGTACTGACTCACATGCAAGTACCCATTTTAGGCAGGCAAAGAAATTTAAACCACAAATATCTTCTCAAATTATAGTAAGCATGCAAGAAAGGAACTTGACTTTTTAGTACTAGTTTTCATCTGGTCCTTCTCTGCCTCTACCTTGTGACAGCTGCAGAGCTGCTGTACCTCTGCTCCTGAAGAGTGACAAAAGCAGGATTAAAAGGTAAAGTGACTGAGTAGGTAAAAAAACAAAAGGTGTTTCTTCTCCTAACTTCTATGATTACCTGTACTGAGAAGTTTAACAATGTATAGAAATTTTAGCATTCTAAAAGATTTACTGATAGCTACTGCACTGACTGGACATGTATCAAACTGTGAATGGTCTGAAGGCTGCAAAAGACACGCAAGACTTTATTTAATTAAATGAACTCAAAGCTGTCCCTACTGTTAGATCTGGCCCTGCCATCAAAGATTGGGCACCTGGCCACAACCATCACAGGCAAAAGTAACTATAAGCAATAATGTGGGATATTTTTTGCTCCCTATACAACAGACCAGGCATCACAGACTACTAGGGAAGTTACAGAGTCAAGGGGCAGACACAACACATAAAGCTGAGCTGCCTACAAAGCACACTCAGGTATGAAATGTCAATTCATTACAGAAAAAGTAGTTCAGCATTTCTGCATTTAAAAAAATGCCAACTCTATACAAGGTTGTGCAGGGAAGGCTGTTTGCTTTGCAGCTGCATAAAGGACTGACTACTCCCTCGGACAGAAAGTTAGCAGCACATTTTGGGATAGATTTTTTTTTTTTTCCTTACTCTTTTGTAATTTTCATTCTGAAAAAAGTCGTTTGTCATCCCATCCTTCAGACAAATTATTTTTATTATAAACATCCCATTTTTAGACAGAAAACCTGTTATAATACCAATTTTTCAACAGCCGCAGGACCTGAACAGATTATCATCATCACACTGTTACCATCTTAAGTATTGATAGAAAAAAAATCAGTGGTAAAGCAGCATCATTATCCTCACCTTTAAATAATTAAGATGATAATCCAGAAGAACAGTTGCATTAGTGATGCTATCCTTGGTTCCTACAAACACAAATGGTACCATGCCCTACAACACAGTAACAATAGTCCTTGGTTATTGATCAGGCATTGAATTCTGAAGAGAACCAAATTTATTACTGTAAAACTTGAAAACAATTCTTACACCATGCATAAGCATAAATTAAAAAATGAGACAACAGTATATTTAAATTCTGATACTGACTACATCAGGTAGTCTAATTCCCTCTATGCAAAGAGATTTTTTAAATAAGCAGATTTAGACCATTTGCATCACAATGCCAACATTTATTTTTCTGAACAAGTGAAAAAGAGTCAATTTAGAACACTTTATGTTTCCTCCTTTCAAAGTAACACCACCTTTGCTGATCGCATCCATTCTCTCACATCAGCTGCTTTTGGTCTACCTTCGATCTTTTAAAAAAGTACCTCAAGTCAACATTGTGTCATAAAACAAAACCTGATCCTTCTAGATGACCTCTACAGTTGTAAAGCGAAAGCCAAAAAATATTCAAGAAACAGTTAGCGCTTCAGGTGATGATTTCTAACTTACAGTTCTTCTACCCTTCAAGCATGTTAAAAGATTCAACAAATATGAGGAAAATATAAATCTGGAAATTCTGAAGTCTGAAATCATGACACGTGGAGACAAAACACCTAAAGATTAACTTAGGCAGCCAAAGCAGGCCAAAGAAAACCCCCATCTATCTAAAAGGGCCCCACTGCGTGGAAAACAAAGTAAACCTTAGCAATACAAGGCCAATTTCCACACCAAAACTTCTGACACTAAGACAGGTGCGTGCAACATTTCAGAGGTGTGAGTGCAGTCCACACAGGCCCAAGGAGTGAACCGGACTTTTCCAGCAGCTGCAGCCTCAGCCAGGCAGGAAAAGCTTCACCATGGACTGCAGAAGTTCACCTGAGCATCTCCAACATCCAGCTGCTGAAACTCACGCCACTGCAGCCCAGAGCCTGGCACACCTACTGGATTATCTCAAATCTTGTTTTCTATCTTATCATCACCTCTAAAGAAGCCTTTGATTTTCACTGTACACACACCCTTTACAGAACTGCATTCCAAAGGAAGGCTTGCTGCAGAAGTGAAATTATTTTATACACAATTGTCTTAAAAAATAAAAGCACAGTATGCTGAGGTTCCCCAACAGTGGCCAGTCTGTAATTTGTCTCCACTTTTAAGGTCTTGTTTGGTTTTCTTCCTCACTCCCTTTCTTTTACATACAAAAACCTTACATTAGACCTTACACATCTACATTAAGTAACCAGGAAAAATAATATATACACAGTCCTCGAGTCCTCTAAGGAACCTCAACATTAACACTAACTTTCATGAGCATTAGAAATTCTTTAGCCACAGGCATTGTTGACTGAAATGTTTTATTATCTGGGGTATTTTAAGTTTCATGAATATTTTATACAACCTGATAAAGAACAGTGAAATTTCAACTAAGCTGGCATTAACTGGCTCACAGTATCAATTATTAAACGATGACAAGACAAATGATTTAAAAGGGCATTTAAGGAAACGGCTTGCTGCTGCTTTTGGCAGTGGATTCAAGGTATATAATGCCAGCTATTAAGACTATGAGCTGGTAACTACGTCAAGCGATTTCAGCCATACAAAAGCACCAAAGTGCTTATTTATTGAACCTTATTTTTGTCTTCAAATCAAAAGTACCTATGTTCAACTTGGCTGCAGTGGGTAATTCTGAGCAGACCTTACGTGCATAGTAAAATTAGAGATAAAAATAATATATATTACTGTAACAAACAGTACCTATCTCATTTTAAAAATATGAAAAGCCTGAAGACAGCCTGTTATAAAATTACGGGATGTATAAAAAACTAATGGGCAATATTCTATCATCTCAGTCACATAAAAAGAACCAAATGCTGTATTAAAATTTAACTGAACTACTGTACTACTACACAAAGAAGGGCTGCAATATCCAAATTCACACATTGGAAGATTATTTATATTTCATTGTTGAAATAAGGCTGCATTCAATTTACAAGTACTAACTCTTACTTGTTAAAGTCTCATCTCACGTTTTTGTATGGCACCTGGTATGACACAACTAACACAAGAAGCAGTGCAAGCAATGCCAGTATTAGAAATGTCATTAACAGGTAAAACAGAAGTATGAATGCAGAGCTTGACAGGTAAAAAAGACCTTTCAAGATAATCCTTAAAAGCTGAATTTTGGACAGAAAAATGTAAGCAAATCACCTTTTTCAAGTCAGGATTTAAAAAAAAAAGAAAGCCAGATACACTCCCTGCAGCCATGAGTCCTGGCTCTTTTACCCTTCTGTGATTCTCTAGCCTGCAGCAATAGCAGCACCCTCTTGCTTATTAAACTCATTCCATTTTATGCTGCAGGAATTTATCATTAGAGATGAAATACGATAGACCACCAAAACCTTTAAATCTAAATATTGACCATTTTACCTTTTCAGACAGATGTAAAACTAGTAAAATAGTAAAAAGCCCTTACTTAATTGCTTAGCCAGTCTTTACAGAAAGAAGGAAATTGGATTGTGGGTTTTCAGTAAGTCTTATAGTGACAAAACAGAAGAGGAAATAACTACTAAAGCAAGAACAGAAGGGTTCCAGAAAACATATTTCGTATCTCATCTGAAGTAGCAAAGGTTCTTAACTGGTACATATTTGGATTTTGAGGTAAATTAAAGGTGGTTCAGTTTTCTTTAAGCACATTTCACATCTGAAACCGCAGGGAGTTTTTTGCATTGAGATGTTAAAACCTTCATGGTTCAAGTTTTTTTGCATACCTGCAACCTCGCCCCTCACTGCAGCCCCACACAGAAGTGCTTCAAATTACAATGTCTGAGACTTCATTCAGGCCCATTACAAGGCTGACAGCCTTCCTGGGCAAACCTGGAGTTTCACAATGTTCATGCTTGTTTTTTCTTTAGGTTACAATTTACAGGCTATTGTGAACTTAGGTAGTATTTTTTAAAAAGAGAGATTTAACATAAAACACAAGTTTTTCATTTCAACATAAGAAATTGCTAATGAAAAATTAAACCTGGTAAAAACCTAAGAAATCGAACTCAAAGCTGATCAATGAATGAAAGCAGCAAGTTTCATATATATAAGGATTTACATGCTGGGAAATGCCATTGCTTCCAACAGGAACAACATGAAACCTCTAAGAAGGTGCACCACCAATAAATTTCACAAAGCATTTTTCTAAAACAGTTAAGTCAAATTTATATAAAAATGCCCCTCAGAATTAATAGGAAAAGACAGAATTAATCAGAAAACACACATTAATCAACACTTTATCTTACCACTACAAAGATACAAGGAAGAATTTATTTTATCATTGGGTAGAATATCATCAATTAACATAAAGAAAAATTGTATTAACTGAAAACATACCTCTTCTTGTGGAATATTTTTATCATTTTCAGCCTCAATTCTCACTCTTACAACGCCAGATTTGTCCACTATCTCCTGAATCAGTTTTCCATTTTTTCCTATTACTTTTCCTACAGAAAGAACACACAGAACATTCCATCTTTATGGTTTTCCCCCAAACCTGAGAGTATTGCTATGCTCTAATTAGGCAAGGCTCTTTAAGTACCAGTGCAGGAACCTGTCCAAAATGCCTTAATCCTCTACAACAAAGATTTAGTTAACAAGCCACAAACTAAAATGTCCACATAAGCTTGTGGTGTTAACTTATAACACACATTGATCACAGAAATACTCAGTACCTTGAATGCTTATTTGGCTCTGCTTTGGTAGGTTTAGAATAACTTCAGTGAATTACAAACACTGCTGTTTGCAGTTAAAATCTCCAAACAAAACACAAAAAAAATCCTTTTATAGTGCCCTAACATTTGCTGTAACTACTTCTTGTGTAAGCAAAACTTAGCTCATATACCAAATTTTAGTTTATCAAATACTAACAAAAATACTGTTTCAGGCAGATGTAAAATTCTCTAAAACTGAGGTTTTTTAGACACTTTTGCCAGTAGTTTATAATTCACTTAAAAGTCAAAGATAAAAATGGAAATAAATTATACTCCAATGCCAGTAATGCAGACATGTATCTTCTGAAGCAGACATTCTGGTGTGAGACAAGGAAAATGAAAATTTAGTTCTCTCCAATCTCAGCAAAACAACGTGCTGTCTACAAACTGGCAGGAAAACCAAGCTGCTTGGGACATGATGAGGGACGGCCATATCCTTAAATCCCAGCTTTCAAGAAAAGCTTAAAGGAGTGATGTCAAAGACATTTTCTGCATGTAACAAAAAAAAGTATTTTCATTTAACAAACTGCTAGAAAACTTAAAACATGATCTTCTTTCATAGGCACATCACTAAAATAGAGGTAAAAAACCCCAAGTGCACAACAGCTACTGTTTGTCTGATACAACTAATCCATGAAGAACAAATCCAACACCACTTTTAGTCACAACAGACTCTATTGTTACTATCATTCAAAGCTAAATAAATTTTCATTTTTGTGTTTCAACTTTTCTAACATGAGTATTTGCACAAAAAATGACAAAATATGGCCAGTAAGTTCCTCCTCAATGACAAAGGCTGTTCTGAGTGTCAAAAACTACTTCTGAGTACTTTATTTCATTACATATTACTGGCAAATGCAACTGCAGCTTACTAATAAATGTAAAAAAGCCTTGGTAGTGATTAAAAACGTCAAGTAAATCAAACAAAATCCCCAAAACCTCCACAACTTACATCGGTTACTCCTGATCGAAGTTTTTGTTAGGATTTGGCAACACACAAATATTTTAAAATAAAAATTTCCAGATAGTCTTTAAAAAATATGTAACATCTTGGGTGGGTTTCTTTGTTTGGGTTTTCTTTTCCCTTTAGTTTGAATATTTTAAAAATACAATCAAATAGAAAAAGCCAGTTGTTTACATAGATTAAAAAAAATCAGTACATAAATATATATATACATATATAAATAAACAGAAGCCTGCATTTTTAAAGCAAATTATAAGGAATTTTAAAAGCCAAATTATTAAACATAGCTTACTTCAGACATAACATAGGGCTCAGCCAAAGTTATACCCTAAAGGATACCGGTCAAGAATTAAGAGCAGATATGAAAACATGCCAAAAAAATATAATTGCTAAATTTTAAAGAGAAACAGACTTTAAGACCTCAAATTAAAATAATGATGGCAGCTTATTATTTTCACTTATCACCAGTAGAACCAGGAGGAAGTAGGGAAGGGAAAACTACTGCTTTTAATCAATTCCAGAGCTGAGCTGCCACTTTTCTTAGTACTTTTCCCGCTGCAGAATTTCACACTGCTTCAACACCAGCTTTCATACACTACTTGACAACCTATTAAAGCATTTGCTTTTAGGGCTATGTTATACCACAAAGTATTTTCTCTGCTCTTTTCTTATCTACTGAATGAAATCACATATTTTTCTTTTGCTTTGTAGCATCAAAAGCTCATTAAAAGATTTCTCCACATACACAAGGGCTGCATGTGTTCTTAAGGACTTTTTCCAGTGTTTGGCAATGGAAGTATTTTAGATTTTCTTTGGGCTACTTTCTTCATCACTGATACCTAACTCATAGCTCATCCCACAGTGCTGCTTCTAAACATACCTTAAAAGGACAGGGAAAAAAAGACAAATGTAAGTAAAAGAAATTATTTAAAATATACTAGGAAAATATGAGACTGCAGACTCATCTGTTGTACAGCTGAACTAATCTCTGGCCATGTTTGGGGGAAGTGATTAATTCTCTGGCTCAACACATACACTATTCTGCCTTGTACTTCAACATCAGTACATTGCTTCTAGTTTAGGGCAGTCCTCAGGAAGCATTTTTCCTTACTATCATGGAGGTAGTCTCCAGAACTGACATACCTACTAAATTCCTTGGGACTTGTATGACATCTTCAGCAAATTCAAGGTAACTTCTTGCCTTTTTCACCGCATCTTGATCCTACAATAGAAAGATGTATAAGAAACAAGATTCATTTCTCCAAGGTTTTTGTTTGCTTGTTTCTTTCAGGTATTGTCTGAAACGATAAAGACGGGAACTCACCTCCCCATAAATATGGAATGTACAAGTATCTTCATCAAGATCAATGGCAGTCACTCCAGGGACTTTTCTGGCTTGCTGAATATTAGCACCATGAGTGCCAATGGCCAAACCCATTAGGTCTTCACGTACAACAAACTGTTCATGGAACCGGGATGCAAGTTGCCTAGAACTCTGAAGAAAAATCTAATGTCAGCTCACTTTGATTGTCAGTACACTGGAAAGAGAAATCAACCTAACTTTCAAGCCTATTTTTCAATCAGGTGCTTAGCCTACTTTTAATTTAATCAATCCTTTTAAAGCACTTATTTTAGCATCAAACCACTGAAGAGTCTCCTTCAGAAGTCTTTTAAGTATTAACATAAGGCTGGCCTCTAGCTGTGTTGACATCTCTATGTTGAATTACCCTTCAATAGCTACAGCTATCAGGTGTTACTAGGTAAGACAGCACTTGTAAGGCAGTGAAATAGAAACTGTGGTGATTATTAAAGCAAACCTTATGATCTCTGAGATAAAAAACCACACCAATTTCAACATGTGGGAGAAACAGTAATAACTCAACCACTGACACAAAATTATATATAAAACAGAGCAACTGTGGATATCTACTTAAAAAAAATAAAATGAAGAATCTGTGCCTATGCATGGCAACACAAAAACTGCTTTAATTCAGAGAACAAATATGTTCAGAATTTCATCCAGGAATCACACATCTGTCAGGACAGAAGGGTCATACTGAGCACTCACAAGCGTGAGCATAACAGAACACAGGAAAGGAACAATAGTTTAATGCATTGTGGGAAGATAGAGAATTTCCAACTGTGATAATCTATTAAGGACAGTGTTTTGCAAGGAAGAAACAAGATAAAAGCCAATATATATAATCCTGTGCATGTTTCTGCATTGCAATCAAAGCTGTAACTACTGTCAAGACATACATAAGCACACTTTAAATTAGCAGTTTTACGTCAGCAAAACGAGATCCTACAGATGTTGAGAAAACATCAAGGAAGTGCCCACAACAAGCCCTATACTGTCCCAGCTAAACTGGTACTGCTTTCTGAGCTGCTCCTGCTTAAAGCTGTTGATAAATATCCTGTGCTAAATCACTGTTTCAAAGAAACGGTTACTGTAGGTAGTGCTGTAAGTATCCACCTGTCATGAAATACTCTGAGAGCGCTGCCAAGCACTTCAGTAGCTACATTACAGACAAGGTGGAAAGCAAAACTTATTTGCAACTACTCAATTTCTGCATTCTAACAGATAATCCAAATGCTGATTTTCTAGCTGACATCTTTTATAGACAGCCAAAGAAGAGAACAGGATGACCAAGACAATGATCAGTTGTTAACTACCCACGGTATGTGGAAAAGATGAAGCCACATCATCACTGAGTACCTTGGCTCTGACAGTTAAACCAGAGTTTTACTGCTTGCACTAAAACATCATTAGCTTTTCTGCAAATTATTACTAAGTATGTTCTATTTAAACATCGGAAATTCTGTATTCTACTTCCCTTCAATACACTAGTAAGAAACATCTATGCAAGTAATGTATTAATACCTACACAGCAGTCATAACTGAATTCTACTTAGACACAGTAAAATACAAACCAGAATGCAAAACATTTGTAAATTCAGGCTTTTTAGTATGTGAAAGACACCCAAAACAGCCAAGTCACACCCATTGGGAAAGAATGTAAACAAAAAATAATAGTTTATTTCACTTGATGTTCTAAAAGCCACATTTGAGAAGAAGAGCCATGCAAGTCAAGAAGCTAATATGCAGAAAAGAAGGTACAACAAATAGGAAGAAAAAAACTCCAGTGAACAAAAGAAGCTTGTCTAGTGATAATGACTCAGAAAACAGAATAGGTAAAACTGCTAGAAGAAAAGAAGTGGCAGACTTTTAAAGTTCAGTGAGTATGAGACACATACAAAGGTTTATTTGATAGAAACACTGAACTATTATTAATAATGCAGTAAAGCCCAAAGTGTTCACTAAACATTTTTTCTGCAGATGGTTAAGTGCAGTCTGTTGGTATGTCAGTGTCTCAACAGAAATCATGAGTTTGATTTTTATTATCTGAAGCTTTTCCTTTCAACTTTGGATGAAACTGATTTTATATTTATTCTAATACAAGAAACACAAATGCCAAAATACCAGTCAACTTTTGTCACACAAATTTTAACTGTATATATTTATTTATCTCACAAGCTTCATTTAAGTACTGCTTAGGTAGAAACTGAAGTTCAACAGCGGTTTTCTAGTGAGAACCAAATCAAGTTTGAGACCTTCACAGCAGCAAAAAGACTCAAGTGTTACAATGACAAGAAGAATCTAAGATTAGTTTGGGAAAGGAATCAATGACAACAGCTGTTGGTGCAGGCATTTGTGGGGGTATGTAAAGGGAATTAGCTCTAAAGAGGCTGTTGTTCTTCTCACCCCCAAAATAATACTTTGCACTTCAAGAGGTAAACTGCCCACACAATTGTCAGTTCTGGAGGAAGAGAAAGAAGAATGATTACTGAAGAGCTACAGTGGGGTGCTCAGTAAGGAACACCAAGGAGGAAAAATTGGTCTGTCCTTCATCTTGAGAAAAATCGAAACCCAAACAAACTTGGATTTCAGCTCTGAAACACAGAAATCAAGATACTAAAGGGAGAACAGAAGTGAGAACTTCTTGTAACAGTGAGTATACCCACTGGATACACGAGGCCTGAACTACTACATGACATCCCACTTCAAACAGAGGTAACCCTTGGGATGGGGGGAAACGAAACCTCGCTCTGCAGAAACACCGCTGCTATACATTCGTGTCAAACTGAATTACAGTGGTTTAAGTGGTACCTCTGGTGCTTGACAGTGAATCTAAAAGTTTTCAGAAATGTTGCTATTTTTTCTAATTTGTAGATAGGAGAAAAACCATGAAGAAATGTTAATTCTGATGTATAAAGAACCCCTTATTTCCTAGCCTACTCTTTTTCTTTCCTTTTTTTTTTTCTTTTACCCATGGACAAGTATGACTCAAGCTTCTTGCCAGTCAACACCCACTCACCAGTCACAGGAATCAGAAGCTGTATCTGCTGTAAGATTATTTCCTAACATTTTATCTATAGACAAACCTATCCCTTCATACATTCTACCAACATCAGTTTCACCCCTTCCATCTCATTTTCGCTGTATTATTTTGCCAGCTCCAGTTCTAGTCCCATCAGTATCATGACACATTCACGCCCATCTATTTTTAAAGCTACTAAATATGTGGCATTATTTGTGCAATGATGGCTAATTATTTTATGCTTCAAAATATGGAAGAAATACATGCGTATGTCTGTCTACATACTTGTATTTTATCCTCCACAAAATCCTGCTGATAAAAATGAGTCTTTGAAAGAACAGGCCCTATAACTGTAAACATCTTTGTTAGATGACACTTCCATCTGCCTTTTTTATCGCCTAGATTATTATCAGTATATCATTACTTTCACCCCGATGCAAGTCCTACCAGCTAAGGAACGCATGAAGGATTTTTTTATTATTTGTTTTACTCAAATTACTTCAGGGAAAACCACCAACATACCTCCAGCTGTTTGCTGGCTTCTTCATTTCTCAGTATCAGGGATAACTTGGTGCGAAGACTCCGAAAGTGCATATCAATCAGCATGTTCGCCCGCTTTGTGGTTACATCGTTGATTGACTGAATTATTAAGAAAGAGAACAGTGGTTTACACATGGACTCTTGAAACAAACCACTGCCAACGGTACTGTAAGACATTTGTACTCACCAAAATAATAAGCTGGTGGTTTTCAGAATCATATGTTACAGAAAAAGCTCCAACTGCCTTTTTGAAGTCCTTATGTGCAGATTCTTTGGCACACCTAGGAATAAAAATGTTACAAAGTCAAAAATAGTAGCCACTGCATTTAAGGTTAATAGCCAAAAAGAATAATTCCTTAATACAAAGAATGTAAATAAAGACTTCCAGGCTCTCTCTTTCAAGGTAGATGTTATTTTATTCTGTTATTTGTTTTACTCATTTTTCTTTCATTTGTTTTCACATGAGCAGGATTAGAAATATTTCAGAAATTTTCTGTATGTGTACCTGTGAAAAAACAAGTTAAGCAAAACTACCTTAAAAAGCTATAATCACTATAATCAGCAAGTTCAAGATTGCAAACACATCATGAACCAGTGAAACGTGTGATTTCATTGTAACCCCTGCAGCATTCTAAGGACCTTATGCTCATCTCATGCTGTGCTTGGCTTCTCCAGGTTTCCCGTCCACTCACCACCGAGTGAACTTGTGTATGCTGTAACACTAACTTCAGAAAGTTTTAGTCTAACCTGAATTTATAACTCATTCCACACTAAGGCAATAACAGGCATCTCAAGAAAAGCATAAAGTGACCGGAAGGTAAACAAGGGGAGTCAGTATTAATCTGAGTTTTAGAGCTGTATCTGTGTGAGAACAACACGCCCATGGTCTAGGAGAAAACCAGCTGGCTTTGTATCAGACTCTGGGAGGTTGCTTTATTGTTCAACTACTCCCAGAGCCATCATCAAATAATAAAAGTTGACCAAGAATGGATTCAGATTAACCTGTGCACATCACTGAACAGCTGTAAGACTAAAAATCTTTATCTGTACCACACGCAAACCTTAAAATTTTGCAGAAAGTGTTTCCTCCTCCAGGACTAAACAGCAATTTAAAAATCATCTTTTCTATTTTTGAAGTATGACCATAGCAACATTTGCATTTTTTACATTCTTATATTTCAGAAAGTTAATTTAGAGTGATTAAAAAACATTTTTATTCCTCTTGTCTCAGGCTTAAGAAATTACCCACAATCTGAAACAAGTTATAAAGAAACGCTTGTACTTACATTTGCCTTAAATCTTCAGGAACTGCCAGTTTGATTTTATGAAAAGTATCTTTTGTTGCGGGTTTATTGGGGTTCACAGATCTCAAACGCTCAATTGTGACAATTTCGTTGTATGTAGCATCACAGGCTGCATATTCTATTACGTAGAACTGATATAGAAATAATAAAATCATCCAAGCCACATATTTTATGACATGAGTGAGCATTACACTATTAAGGAAAAGGTACTTTTTTTAACTGTACAAGTCAAATTTGACTTCTCAGGTTGAGGTTAATGGTAATTGCAACTGTCCTGATCAATAAACTTTTAAAAAATGAAGAAAGATTAGTTCAAACCACAGTGCACATCAATATATAAACAGAAAAGAAAGAAAAAAGTGTAAGTAAATATAAAATATATATATGTATATATGCATACTCCTACCTCACCCTTTATCATTCTCACTTTAGCCAACCACCAACAGCAGGGTTCTTTTTCATTTGCCCTGGAATAAACCTAAACAAAATACATAGATTATGTTCTTAAAAGACATCACAACAGCTGACACTAATATGATCAGGAACTCCATAGGAACAAAATCCAGCAAAACACCTTAGTACATAAAGTCTCTGAGCACAACATAGAAAGCATGTAACAGCAAGACTGTACAGATAAATAATAATAAATAATACAGTACCCAGTCTACTGGCATTTAGCTGCTTCAGTCTTGCATGCAGTCAAAAGAGAGGTAATTCAGACTTTTACATCTGTTAATATTTAATCAACAGTATTTCTAATTGTGTGTAGGTCTGATGAGGTCCTACCAGTGGGTGAGAGAGAGGACATACATCTACACTTCTTCAGCACATATACGGTATCAGCCACATCCACATTACAGAAGCTTTGCCACTTTCTTATCTTTCAAATGAAAAACTTACAGAGCATGCAAGCAAAATGCAAATCTTGTTATAATTTTATAAATTAAGGAGGCTTTAGGAATGTGCTGCTTTAAAGTCAATCTCTTTCTATATACACATAAGTATTTACACATACACATATACTTCCATGTTTTATGCATACACACTATATATATGCATATTATAATGCATATTATCTGATTCAGCTAGAAGCTTTGGTAACAGAGACACTACCTTACAACTTAAGAACTACAGTTCATAATCTATTTCTGAATTAATCCAGTTCTAATAAAGAACTGATCTGTAATCAATGCAACATTGATCATGTTTGTAAATCAGCATATTTGTAACTCAGCATGGAAGACACAGTACATGGACTTTACATGGCCATTTGTGGTACATGGAATTTGCATGGGTTACAACTGTCAGACTCCGGCTTTGGTGATGTGCCCGACACGGTGTTTTCTGGAGTACTTGGAATCAAAAAACGTGACAGCACCTAACAGGGAAGCAAACCTTCCAGTGGCTTGGCTGACATTTTTCACAGTGCGTTCTCTCACTTCTCAAGACAAGAGATGTTAATGGAGCATACACACCTCTACTTCATCACTTTCATTTATATCTTTATTATAGCCTGCAGGTGGTGGGAACCTCACATCATGGAATGGGATTTGTCTCTCTGGTTGCCAGCTACAAACAAAAACACAGTGAATGGTCTAAACATTCTCATCTTCTTTGTAAATAGAAATCAAACATTCTTAACCATTAATTTTATATTTTCAAATTCTGTGGAGCTTTTGTGCATAGATGTATTAAAGGTAATGTGATCCAGTGTATGCATAATAAGAAAAAACACATCTAAATAACATCTTAAATGAAACCCTGATGTCACCTGCAGTCTTTTGAATCTTTCAGCAGAAGTTCTTCCTCCATTTACAGTTACAAGTTTTAACCCCAACATTAGAAACACAGATTAAAAAACATTTCAAAACACACTTAGACACTTCCTTCAAAACAAGCCTGTATCTTCCTTTTCTTTGGTTCTACTATAGGTTATGAAAACTTGATCAGGATCCAGTCTAAATACAATTTTAATTTTCAGTTTCTTTAATGGAGACTGGATAAATTTGGTTTCTAGATTAGAAAACTGGTATTCATCACTTATCTACAGAACAAATTTTGTAATAATGTAATCTTCTAAAACTAAGGCAAGACATTCACATGAGAAAGTCATGTGACTTACTGAAACAAAGGTTGTCAGGTAAATTCAGTAACAACATGATTATCTTCCCAGTAAAACCCATATTACTATCGTTTTGCACTTAAAAGTATTTAAACCATTAAAAGCATTTATATAGAAATGCACAAAATAGTAGATACTAAATATAACTTTAAAACATGCCAGCAGCAAGTTTAGTGTATCTAAAAACGCTTCTCTGCATGAAGCCGTATTTAGGTCAATCAAATGCAAGGTTGATACTCTGTCATTTACAGGTACAACACCAGCAATACACTTACTTGTTTTCAAATGAAACTGTTATTGAATCTTCATGCACATCCTTTACAAATGCCTGTGGAGGAAACAAAGTATAATTATGGTATGCTTATGGACATTTTGAGAAATAATTTTTAGCCTGTAAAACACCTCCTTTTCACAAATATTGATGAATCTCACAATGTAAGTATGTTTTAAAGTCAGCCTTTTAAATTTTGCAGTAGACTTACATAAAACACATACTGAAAGCCAATAACCTCCTTGGGTTCATGACTGCCAGTGCACTGATACATAAAACAGAATGCTCGAGCTATGAAGACATTATTCCTACTTTTTAGAAGTAACAGGAGAGGTTAGTAGGAAATGACAAGATCGTTCAGGAGTTTAAAATGTTTGATTTTATAATCACATTTAATGCATAGACAGGCATAGAAATTAAGCATCAGTATTCCTAAAAAACAAACGAAACCAAAGCCCACAAAACCACCAAGTCCTGTCTTTTTTCTCTTTTACCTCAAAGTACATTTGAACGTGGCACTAGCAAAACTCATCTATATCAAGTTCAGCAGAATCTTCCCCACATTTACTTCATCACACTTTAATTCTGTAGAGCACAAACTTTAGATAAATGCCTTGCAGCCTTCCTTTCCTTTTTTCCTGGGGGATGAACAGCAGTTGTGCTCTCCCATGCCACCACGAAGCAGAGGACAGAACCAGAATTCAGCACCTGCCTTATGCGCTCAACTGACTGATGTTTATTTGATCAATGCTTAAAGCCCCACATGTCCCCCCCCCCACTCCCCATCTACAAAACAGCAACACCAATACTCAAAGAACTCTGAGATTTACCAACGAAAATATTTTTCTTAGCCTCAAACGATGGAGGCCACAGGTTAACCAGGGATGAAAAGATTGTGGGGTTTTTTTCTTTATTTTTCAAGTACCTCTATGAACTTCTGAAACAAGTTGCTGAAGTGCTGAGTATTCCACTAATATTAGTCCACACATAGTATCATTGCAAGGTAGGTAGATAAAAGCCCATCGGCAAGAAAGAATAAAGAAGGTTGTTCTACTAATGAAGATCCACCTTAACAGATCAAAAAATTCTTAGGAAATTGAAAAGAATTTAGCAGCAACTACCACTTCTGTAGAAGAATTAGTTAATGAAGTATGGAACATTTCATTATTCTCCATTTTATTATTCTTGCCCTTGCAAGTTTCCAAGAAAAGATGAGATCTTATCTCTTACAAGAAGGTAAAAGTTTCTCTTATATGGAACCTAAATGGTTTTTAAAAAATTCTTTTGCTATTTTTGCTTTATAAAGTATTCCAAAGTACTTCCTGAGTTGCAGAAGTATCTCAGTAAGAAGAGCAACACCTGATGATTGATACAGAGTTCCAAGAACTGGCTATACTAAAATTAAATGGTACATGCACATGAATATCATCACTCAGAGTCATCCAGTACAAGGAAGAAAACACCATCTGAGTTGATAATTGAAATATAACCAATGCCACTGAGAATAGAAGTTGAAGGAAAGCCACAGTGACGACAGCAAAAAATTATTTTACACCTCTCAATAATCTTAAGAACAAGACTATTATTGCCAGCAAGGCAAGGAGATGTAAAAAAGTCTTCAAAAGTATTTGCATAATCATGTATTTCAAAATTCCATATTCCTTCAAAGGGGATTACAAGCACAGCTGATGTTTTTCAAAGGTATAAAGAAGCCTTAAGACCACATCTCAAGATCATGTTGATAGCAGTACAGAAACGGTATTTACATAAAGAGGCAACAGAGCCCTCAGTTGATCATTATGGATACTGAACATTTAGCTTATGTTTCATATGACAGCATCTTCTGTAAGAAGATTCCAGAACTGGATATGCATTTGAACAATACAGTGGTAGTCCTGACTCATTTCACAACATTACACATATCACCTTCAAAGGCTTCACCCACATTTCTTCCAATGGTTGTCATGTGCAACTTAGAAGCACCTATTCTTACAGATGCAGCTGAAATGCATGCCTTTAATACCTGGAAAACACTATGATCACTACCAGATATTAGGTATGGCTCCTTTGTGCAACAGAGTGGACAAGGATTAATAGTAATACTTGAGTATGTAAAAGCAGAGATTATTTTACAAAGCAAATTCAACAGATATGATACCACCAACACTTAATAGCCTTCAGGAAAACAGGTAAGAGTAACACAAGCCATGCCCTGAGAAAGAATTTTTGACACTTAATTTTCTCATATTTATACAATGTCAAAAAAATCACCTTTCTTTGTATGAAAGATACTTTGGGAGAAGTCATCACCTCTGTGGTGATGAAAACACCAAAAGGTGCCCTAAACAGCGCTCTGAAAAAATGTCAGGAAATGGCAGAAAAATTCACAAGCACAGCAGCAAAGAGCAAAACTACATCTCATATCGAGAGAGAGATGGAAGAGAGCTCCCAACATCCAACTCATCTTGAGCAGAATCCTAGGGACTACAGCAATACACCTAATTAAAGGTAATAATGCTAAAACCTACCATTAATAAGTAAACCAAGATGTGCAACAAATAAATCTAAGTTAAGCTGAAGACTAGCCTGGACCTTCAAACAGTTTAGCAATTATGTTATCTGGAAAAAGTAAAACTTGAGACACACAGCCGGCTGAAAGAGGAATGAACGACGCTGTCCTGTTTAAGCTCTCCTTAAACAGTTCTTCCACACTGCTTTGGTCACAACCCAGAAATCTGAGGGAACCTGAACCAGGACCTAAGTTAAACTACTGACCTAACACAGGCAGCATCAATACAGACACTGCCAGGGAAAATGACAAATCTGAATTTCTTTAGCTTACACCAGGTTCAGAAGAGTCAACCACAGAAACAGATAAATACCTGGTTTTCACCTCAGCCTGGCCAAAAATTGCTGATGTCATTACACTGTGGTTTGTCTTTTAATTTAAAGGCTTGCAAAATTAAAAAACTTCGTTGGAATAAATTTTTAATTAATTACAAAGTGAACTACGCCTTGCCAAATATCTAATTTCAAGTATGCAATATATGAAACACTTCTGCGCACCTCTCTGTGATATTTATGCTTAAAAACAATCATTCAAAATACATTAATGACTACTAATACAGTCCTTAATATCTGGTTGTCTGGTCCTATCTATCCACAGAAAGGGGGTTTTCCTTGTTTTTCAGTTACTTGTGACACAGAAAAATGTCAGATACTTATCACATCGGCTTTCCATTGTCTGTACCACACCATTATGTCAATTTTCCTCCAATATAAATATTTAAACAGATCTGTAGAACAAAAATGTATTTGGACCCTCTAGCACTATATATTTCAATTTGTACACTTCCAAGTACAAATAGAAGAGGTCTGAAACATTTCTAAGTTTTCCTTAAAAAATTAATATTTATGCAGAAATGCCTTTGGAAAACCAAAATTAATGCTTATAAGAACTGTTTGGTTGTCTTGCTTTTGTAACACTTGCAAAATTACACATGATGCTAAAAAGAAATGAAGCCTTTAACACCATAATCCAAATTCACAGACACAGGACAAGCCAGCCTCAGATGTCAGTAAAGGTAAAGAAGAGGCTCTGATCTCACACAAAGTATCACAAGAAATACAATAATCATTCATCAGCGTTTTTTAGATAAAGAGCGTAAGTAGGCATGGAAATTCAAACATAAAGGTGCAGATATGTGAGTTTAAAATGCACCCCCATGAAGGGACAGAACAGTGGCTCTGATGAATTTGGACACAGAGATGAAATGTCTTAAAAACAAAGTGAAACTGGATGGAAGCAAAATGAGGTAACAGGACATTGAAAGACTGCAGAAGCTGAGACACCACTATTGCTAACAGCAGAAATACCAAGAAAGAGTACACAAAAAATTATCTGTGAACAGAAGCCCATTTTATAATGGCAAAGGTTGATTCTTCTCTAATGTGGAAAAAAAGTCAGATGTGATTAGTTTTCTACACCAAATTTCACTCTGAGTCACATAGTCCATTTCAGTTCTCTTCATGCTTCAGATACAATTAAGTAAAAAAGTTTACAGCATGGCATTTCTCAAATACATAAGCATTCACGTTCTAAGAATGGTTATATGCTGAATATATGGTCTAAATTTTACAAAATATTTGTTATAAAAAAAGAATTATTGAAAACACTAGCATATTTTTTTATTTTTATGCTAAATGGAATGACAGACACTTCAAAGGAAAAAATAAAGGCTTCAGCTGCCATGAAATTTTGCTGCTTTTTTTAAAGTCTGCTCACATCATCAGATGTGAGCATTGTCAACCATTTTAATAAAGGAGGATAATTAACTGTAAGAAGGCGAAGTAGGGAAAATACGATTTTTAACATAAAAAAGCTATGTTGATAACAAACGTGCATCTACTGTTAGTGTAACAGTTCTGTAACATTGCATACCTGTTGGAAGGAGAATGTCAAAAGGGAACTCGGTGGATAATCAAGTCTGAGAAAGGCTGGACATACAAAGGAACAGAATAGGGAAAGAAAAATAGTCACAGAAATGGTCACCAGACGAGGGAAAAGGGTACAGGCGGTCACCCTCAGAAGGACTGGGCAGACAGGCTCATGAATGTACAAAGAGACTGGAGATATTGGCTGAGGGTGTCTGTATGGAACAGTGAAAGAAAAAAAATGAATACAGAGGGCCACAGGAACAGCTGCTAATAGTGAAACCTGGAGTAATAAAGTAGTAAGAAAGATGAATTCTTTTATCAGCTGTAGCTTCAATAAAGTTATCTATAAAACCAAGCAAACAACAGCAAGGCGCTGAAACTACTCGGATAAAAAGTGGAAGATTTTCGCAAGGTTATAGAGCAAGAATTGGCAAAAATTGGGTTACACACAACATATAGATGTTAACAACAAACACCATTCCAAAACCATCTGCCTCATGAACAGGATGCTTTCCATCTTTAGCAGAGGACACAAGAGAGAATCACTCCCAAACTGGAAAAGAAAAATCAATCCCATGTTGGAAAGGCATCCAGCATGTCCCCTTTTAGAGGGAAATACCTAAAGCTAATCCCAAAAACATTAGACAAAGGCTGTCTATTAGTCCTCTGTGAATCAGACAAGAACTTCAAAACCCAATTTACTACTCCTATGCAAGAAAAAATCTGAGAAGATATGTCCTAATACTGCACATCCTCTAGATTTAGTTACTTGGCTGGGAGCTGCAAAAAGGCAGTTCCCACCCCTTGGATTCACAGTCCTGGTGGTTTGCTGGACCAGTCTTCATAAAATAAGTAAGGAAATCTAACATTTTCTTTCCAAGGATTCTGGGCCCAACCACATAGCAAGTCATGACTAAGCATCTCTAGGTACCAGGTTGTCAATTATCCCTGAATCATGCCCATTGACTGCACTGTGCTTTCCATGGAATAATTCATCCTTGGCAAGGAGGAAAAAAATCATGAAAGTACAAAGTATTCACTATGCAGTGTTTTAATTCCATTCAGAAAGAATTAGCCTCCACTACAGGAGTCACATCAACACTCTCCAGTATTCCAGTGCACCTGACCAGGACAAAAATTTAATTCAAATCTTACAGCTGGGTATGAAGGCATCCTCAAACCATCTCCTATGTTTTGTGTGGAACATGAATCCCCTGGACATATCTCAGAAACCACTGGTTTATCACTTTTAGCAGGGCTTAGGTGGGCAGTTTTGTACCGTCAAGATCCAGATGCTGCTGGGTACAGTCAAAAATGCTCAGGTCCTCAAAGAGACCTACAATGAGGATATGAGAACCTGAAGCCACAATTAGGTGCCTACTTGAGCCACTTAGTCCCATCCTGACTATAGCAGCCTCATACTCCTCCCCTTCCATGTCTTAGTATCAAGAGAGGTGTATTTTTCCAAAAAATTTACATATTTTCATTAAGATCTTCAGAATTATTCAAAGCCAAAGAAATTTTCACCAGTTATCAGTAAATCATGAGATTGGATAAAATAATTGTTTTGGTTTTGATTTGTTTGAAACATTACTGCTGTAAATCACTTCTCAGGAAGCTGCTTCAAGAAACTTTTTAAAAGAAAAAAATAAGACCATCTTGAAATTAAATTCACACCTGACATCACAGTACACTTCTTGTTATGCTGGGTCAACACTCATTTTTTACAACCAAACTGCCCACCTATAAGATCGGCATAAAACTTGCAAGAAAAATTTCAGATAAATTACTTTACAACAGAGTGATACTCAGACGTTACAATGAAAGAAAAATCTGTAACTAGAATTCAAGTAATTCAAACCAGGGGAAAACTAGAGGAACGTTGATGGTTTAGACTCAGCATTATTGCATGAGAGTGTAAAACAACTCCCACTTTTTTATTTTCTTTAAAAAAATCTGTTGCATTTATCTTAAGTGTGATGCTCCATCTAAAGAGGTAATTCAGGTGAAGGCAGATAAATCCATATGCCCACTTTTCCCTTTAGACAATTTAACCAAGTCTTCTTGGTTAGTGATTAAGAGGAAACAAAAAAATTCCTGTCAAAATTTCTAAAAGTTAAAAAACAAACATACAACTTGGGGCAATGTCTGAGTTAGAACTTGGGTACACTAAACCATGAATAAGCTTCCATGAACATATGCTCAAGTGAAGCTTTCACCTACACACAGGGGTGAAAGGGTCCCATGGCATCAACCTGAACATAAACAATAAAAGTTCCAGAAGCTTTCAATTCTCCCAGGTTCCTTTGATAATATTTATGACTAAAGAATGCACCGTATCATTACTAACATCATCTTTCACGTCATTGTGTAACTTCTCTAACTTGATAAAAGCCTCATTAAAGTTCTTCTGTGCAATGTATTTACTCCTTCTGCTTCTTTCTGACCAAATACTGTACCTTTAAAAACATAAAACTGATTTTTAAAAGTGCAAGATAATTTAATTCCAGGAAGCAATATACAGATCCAGAACTTTGACTACAACACTGTGAGCTCACAGGATGCTTATTTGCCACTGATTTGTATCATACATACTTAAACAAAAAAATATTTTCAGAATAAGATACTAACACATGTATTTTAAAAATAACCTTTTAAGAGGTCTTTCTTTCTCAGAAAAACTCGGAGGTGTTGGAACTGTATCATTCGGATATCTACCTGGCTTATCCCAGGAACATGTGAGTGTGAAACTCTAGCCGGTCCTTCATTGCTAACATAAATATTGGATGTCGCACAATAACTAGGCCCAATTTTTAAAGTCCTAGGAACATTTAAACCATGAGAGACTTGCAGAAACTGATCCATGGCTGTTCCTGGTATGCTGATAACAGATCAATGATAGTAGGCCCAAACCCACCATACCCGAATTTTATTTTCTGTAAAACTACAAATTATACCCTATTAATAAGGTGATTAATACAACCTAACTCATGCAAAGCCACACAATACTACACGGTATTAATAAAACATATTCAGTGCTCAGAATATATGTTCAAAGCTCAGTGATGGCTTTATTAAGCACAAGGGCTTGGAAACAAACATGGAATGCCACTAAGTAATTTCAGTAAGAAGTACATTTGAGAACTACGTGTATTTAGCGACTCAGCACAGATATATTTCGCCAAGCAATGCTCTCTTGAATATCACTAGGCAGCTTCCCCTGCCATGGCATTAGGAGCAAGAATCCACCACAGCATTTTATCAGGAATGTGTACTGACAAGGGCCCCCCTCCTCGCCGCCTTGCAGGCCGTGCTCATGCAGTGCAGCTCTCCTGGAAACCCGGACGGCGAGAGAGACTTTCCTTAAGTAGCGACAAAAGCTGAGGATTTAGCAATTAATGCCCCATCCCAGCGCTGATCCTCGCTCAGCGCCGGGACAAGGCGGACCCGGGCGCCCCTTCCCACAAAGGAGGAAGGCCCGAGGCCTCCCCGCTCTCCCTCCTCATCGGGCCTCCAGTCCCCTCAGTCCCGGCGGCCCCCGGCTCGCTCTGCGCGGCCACCGCGAGGGACCCGCCGCGGCCTCCACCCCTGCCCGGTTCTCTCTCCTCCTTCCTGCCCCGGGGCCTCCGCTNGTACCTTGTAGAAGGCCCCGTTGGAGCCCCGCACCTCCACCACCAGCTCCTCCATGTTGTGCGCGGTGCGGGAGACCCGGGCCCGGCGCCGCCTCCCTTCCCTTTCTCTGTGCCGGCGCAGGCGGGGGAGGAGCGGTGTGTGTGTGCGGGGCGGGGGCGCTCGGTTCACGCCGAGCCCGGGGGTGTGGCCGCCCTGGGCGGCAGGGGGGGGCAGCTCCGGGGGCTCCGCTCGGCTCCGCCGCT
>VXBT01013709.1:0-111105 GCA_013400235.1 Oriolus oriolus | reverse complement strand
CTCGTCGCGCGCCGGAGTGACCGCCCTGATGGCCAATCGGGTCGGGCAGTGCCGCGCCGCGCGCCTGAGTGACCGGCACTGCCGGCCAATCACATCGCGCGGCCCGACCGGGGCTGGTCGGGGCGCCCGGCGCCCTCAGCCAGGCCCGTGTGGCGGGGGATGTGTGTCTGTGTGTGTCCGCGTCCCCGTGTTGGTGTGCCCGCACCGGCCCGGCCCGGGGCCGCGCTCAGCCGGGGGCGGCGGGGGTGGTGCTGAGGCCCCAAACGGCGCCGAGTAACGGCCCCGGGGAGCGATGTCGTGCGGGGCCTGGGGAGAGGCGAAGGGAATGACGGGCCGAGCAGCGCGGGGGCTGCTGGGACGGAGGGGGACATGGCGGCCGGGCCTATGGGGCCCGGGATCGGTCTCTGAAGCGCTGCCCTTGCTGGGGGAAGGCTCAGCCGTGCAGTGGGCTTTGCCTGCCTGGACATGGCCAGGAGTTAACAATAAATGTTAACTGAACACACACCTTGAGTCCTTTGAGCAGTTTTGTGCACCAGAGTATAAGAAAGAGCTAGAGCTGTTAGCGTCTGAAGGAGGCCACGAGGATGGTGAAGGCCGTTGAGGGGAAGCCGTATGAGGAGCGGCTGAGGGCACTTGGTCTGTTCAGCCTGGAGGAGATTGTGGGGAGACCCGATCCCAGTCTGCAGCTTCCTCATGAGGGACAGACACTGCTCTCGGTGGTGACCGGTGATAGGATCAGGTGGAATGGCCTGAGGCTGAATCAAGGAAGGTTGAGGTTGGATATCAGGAAAAGGTTCTTCATCCAGAGGGTGGTCGAGCACTCCAGGGCAGTGAACAGGCTCTCCAGGGCAGTGGTCACAGCGCCAAGGCTGCCAGGGCTCGAGAAGTGTTTGTACAATGCTCAGGCACGCAGTGGGATCCTTGGGGCTGTCCTGTAGAGGGCCAGGAGTTGGAGTTTGGTGATCTCTGTGAGTCCTTTCCAACTCAGGACATTTGTGATTCTGTGAATTGTGACTCTGTGTTAAGAATGGTCCTGCTCCTGCTGTGGTGGTTTTGCTGAAGACCTGAACACTTCCCAAGGGATCTGGCACCAGACGAGTTTAGCTGGAGGGATGACTCCTCTTCCTTGCCCTGTAGCAGTTCCTTTGTTGAACACACAAGTTCCCCGTGTAACACATACTGTTATTTTATGACTGTAGATTCAGTAATGTTGGAAAAGACCTCCAAGATCATCGACTGCAGCCTTCAGCTGCGCTTAAACCCTCACAGACATTTCAACATGACATTGCACAGAGTTCACTGTAGAACCTGGTGGTGAATAAAGAGCTCCAATTTGATGGACCGTCTACAGCGTGAAGTGCACTGGCACAAAAGCTGCTTGTTCAGCCTTACATTAGGCCTGCACAAATGTTTACATCTTCATGTTTTCTAACATAACTACAAAGAATCAGAGAAGGAAAAAAATCCCAACTGTTACACCTTTACGCTCAAAAATCACAATGTATTACTATGGCTGTGATTTCTCTGAATATGTGATCCTCTCCTTACATGAGTCATGTGGTGAAATTCTGCACCCACTGCACTCACTAGACAGACAGTCACAGGACTGACCTGCTTGGGGATGGTAGAGGGTCCAAGAGGAACTGAAGAAAGAAAAATTTAAAGATAAGGAGCAGAGGAGCAATGACACAAGTTTTTTGTATGGATAAAACCCCACCAGACAGAGATTAGATCTTAACAGACTCTCCATGAAGAAATTTAGATACAATGGATCACGCTTGTGACTTGGTTCATTTTAGAAATACTTTTTTTTAAAACTAGACATTATATAAATGATTCAACTCAACATTTCAACAGTCTGCCAGGAGTGATGATGCCCAGCTCTGAAAGTTAGCTGAAATTTTGTTGTTTGGTTTTTTTTTTTGCATTCATTATTTGTCATAATTATTCTCTTTTTAATCAAATGAGTTGCTGTCACGAAGGCAGATTATCTCTGAGCAGACAGAATATAAAGGTGTCTAATTTAGCTCTGTCTTCCAGTGATGATTTCACTACTCTCCCCAAGATAAAAGCTGCTATACTGTATAATCTTCCCTAATGCTTAACTTAAACTTTCACTGCCATTGCTTAAATTTAACATTTTTTGTTTTGACCTAAGGGATGTTCTAATCCTTGTCTACTTAATGAGACCATGTACCTATCTCCAGAGCACACTCTCAAGTTTTTCTGCTCATTTACTCCTAACCTTTCCTCTTGCTTTTCAAATTACTTAGTGTTTTTCCTATTTTACTTTGATTTTTACTGTGAACTATCTTCAGACCAAGCTGTCCATGCCTTCTGCAGTGTCTTCACAAATTAAGTAACTAGTTCTTAGACTTACAGTAAACTAGATCTTTTCCAATGTGTCTTCATTTCAAATGCAGTGACGCTATAAAAATAACATCTCAGTAATTCCATTAAAGTCTTTTACTATTAAAGGTAAAACGTTATTTAATTGAAATATTAGACTTCACTTATATATAATTACAGAATCACAGAAGGTTTAGGGTTGGAAGGGACCTGAAAGATCATCTAGTTTCAACCCCGATGGGTGCAGTGACATTTATAATTCAGCCAAAATTCCCCACGCCGTCACCTCCTTGAATTCTTTCAGGTTTCCCAGTAATCTCTACTGACCTGTTCCAAGTCCTGGATGTGGTCCCGAGGATAGAATAGAATAGAAACCCAGTGCTTCTATTTCTTACTCAGATCTACACAGCTCGGTGCTTGCAGGCTGAGCTGCTGACTGGATTTGTGGCACTCTGGTTTGGAATACCTCTTTTCATCATCCAAATGGTTAAAAGGCAAAATAAAGCAACTTTGACTTTTGTTTACTAATTGATTTACTCAAATGCCTTCTTAAATAGTTATAGAGAATATAAGAAAAAGGTCCCTTCCCATCTCCTTAGGAAAGTTGAATGACAGAAGGCACAGGTAAATGACACTTCTCGATCATATCCGAGTCCTTAATCCTTGATCGCTGGTACCAGTTTAGCTAATACTTTAATCCGAGGATTCGTATCTTAGATGTTCCAATTGTTCGTGGACCTTCACCAAGAAATGCCAGTTTTGATTCCATACATTGAAGGAGTTAAGGATTTAAAATGTAGCCATCAGTGCCAACCTTTCAGAACAGCAGCAACCGTCAGAGCCTTCCCCAACATCCTGGTCTGTGAAAGACCCTTCCTGTAGACACTGGGATATGAGTGACAGGAACTACTGAGTATTTTCCTCACCTGGTGGGATTTGCCTAAAGGGATGGTCAGGAACTACAGATAAGAGTTACTCATGAAATATTCTTTTTTAAAAGATGATAATCCAATTAACTATCAAAGTCTCTTAATGGAATTTTATACTGTTCTCTTTATTTACTCACCTATTTTGGGCTTCAGTCTTGATGAGATTCATAGAGATTTTAACTCAACCTTTCAAATTTCTATCTGCTGATTTTCCTTGTACATCACTTCACATGCTCTCCTGGGCTGACTCCTTGTCCCCTCCATTATGATTTCCAGCATGTCATACAGGTGATACTTAGACCTCTGTACTTCCATTTAAGGCTGGTAGTCACAATATATACATATCTTATTTCTGACACGGTGATACTGAGACAAAGGGACTTTGTATTCATGTGGGATACATAGGATTTTGAGTTGTTTCAATTAGACTAAACAATTCAGGCTGTTGTCCTGTCAGTTTAAAGCTATAGCCAAAAGTTTCAGGGGGCAGAAGACTATTTTACTCTTCTGAAGATGGTCAGATGCTCTTTTCTTGTTAGTTTGCATGATATTCTCAATAAAGGCTTTTCAATAACCTCACTGAAATGGTGATGTTATAATAACCAGATCAGCACTTGGAAGAAGCAGTTGCAGTTAATAGAGATACAAAGATGAAAAGCTTCTTAGGCATTGCTTTATGAATAATCAATAATAGCTGAAGGTTAAATATAATCAAAGTATTGTGGTTTTATTAGCTTGTCCTTGGCTGAAGTGATATACAGAAATGACAGATATCCCAATCAGGGTGTAGAGCAGTGGGCATTCCCAGGACTTGTGAAGAGAAGCTGAACTAAACCAGGGATGATTTGGAGTGTTACTGTGTGTGGACAAGAAATCAGATTATGCTATGCCTGTTTGTTCAGTTCATTGAATAGTTAATGTGAACTTTATCTTGGAGTGCTGATAAAATACTCTATGAGGTAGTGTTCACATGGAGAGGCAAGAAAAGTATAACAATTGCAAAAAGACAAACTTGAATATTGCAAAATGATTAAACCCAAAAATCCTTCATTACATGTATTAGGATGGTGGGTTATCTTTAACCTTGTAAAAATATATGTTAGTGAGAAGAGCCAACTAGTCTATTGATTTTCTGTCTTAATTACTTAAGCTGACCTTCCATGAAACGTGACTGTTTCTCTGTTTCTTTTATAAGTCATTAGTTCACCTCTGCCTCCAAATATATAGGTTTTTGTGTAGTAGCCAGGGAGTAGGTAGCCATCCAAGGTTCATTTTTGCCACAGATTCTAATTTAGTGTAGATATATGTTTCCACTAGTGGTTTTCAGTTTCTTCAGTATACTGTGTCTTCCTGACCTGAATATGGAAGGAAGGCTGAGGGATTTAAGACTACTTTGTCCCTGGAGTACAGAAGCCTCCCAGTTTCACAGAGGAAAGTCAAAGAAGTAAACACTGGAATCTGAACTTCAGGAGGTTATTAAAATGTGTAGCTTACACAGATATAATTTTCTAAAAATAATGTGTTTTAAAAATACTACCTATTAAACTATCAAGCTCTGGCTCAGTTTGCATATTCAAAAAACAACATTGTCATTCAACTCACCTGTGAAATTATTGTCTAGATGGGTAACCTCTTTCTTATTTGCTCCATGTTATGTTATTTGTTGGAATAACAGGTCTCATTTAAAATTAATAGTAATTTCTGCATTCTTCCAGAACAATGACTGTATATCCTGTTGTTGGTCCACAAATCTCAGTAGCAGATTTCCTTTTTTCTTTTCGCATGTCAGTGAATTTGAAAATGTACCACGTAGCATTTTGCTGCTTAATTATTCAGTTTCACCTTCCACTCATGAATTTCCATCCACTTCTCTTCGTAACTCCACAAATGCATTTATCATTATATTAAACCTGCATGTTATTTCCTCTGCAGAAGCATATTGGTATTTAAACAGTCCTTTCTAATAGACTACACTCACATTCATATGGAAAACTTCATGTTCATTTATTCAGCTAATTTTTTTTTTAATCACTAACCAAATAACATGAGATGAAAATGAAAAGATTCCTTGAATTATGTCTTGAAAATGGATGACTTTAAACAGAAAAATCCTCCAGAAAATCTGGGATATCACTGGTTAGAATGCAACACGAGAGAAACGTTCTGTTGTTTTCACGTGGTCAGACACAGCCATAACCACCCCTTGCAGAGGCCCTGTGTGCAGTGTGTGTGCTGGGTCACACAGCAGCCCTCCAGTCAGGTGAGGGAGTTCTAGTATGAACATACAGCTTTTGAATAAGAGTTTTTATCTCTGGGAACTATAACTTAATGTTCTGTGATCATCGTGAATATAGGCGTTGATGCTGTGATTAGAAAAGGAAAGATTGGTGCGTTAGGAGTTAATCTACTTGGGGTGGCTTTCATTCACAGAATTAGGAATTGTATGCAAAAGTTACTGGCATCAAAATGGCTCTGATTCTCTTAAATGTCTTGAGAGGGAGGCAGGTGCAGCTGTACACTGTAAGCAGAACCTTGGACAGCAATGCAGATGGGGGTGGCTGCACTGTGGTCAGCTACACTTTGATGGATTCCACAAGGGTCTTCAGTGAGTTTTCAGCCAGCCCCTGTGTATGTGTTGAAGGGCAGCGTTCGTCAGTGAGCTGGGTTTGCCTGGCCAGGCTTTGGTGGAGTGTGTGGGGAGGGGATCACAGGGGTGGCAGGTGAGAAGCTGCCAGAAGCTTCCCCCGTGTCTGACAGGGCCAATGACCACCGGCTGCAGGATGGAGCTGCCACTGGTGCCAAGGCCAAGCCCATCAGGCATGGTTGTAGTGCTTCTATGATAACGTATTTAAGAAGGGAAAAAAAAATTCTGGGTGGAAGTAATTGTGGCCAGAGAAGAGAGAAGTGAGAATATGTGAGAGAAAGAGCCCTGCAGAAACCCAAGTCAGGGCAGGAGGGGCAGGAGGTGCTCGAGGTGCCCGAGCAGAGATTCCCCTGCAGCCCCTGGTGCTGCCCATGGAGAGGCAGCTGTGCCCCTGCAGCCCATGGGGGTCCGTGGGGAGCAGAGATGCAGCTGCAGCCCAGGGAGGAGCGCACACCCGAGCAGGGGGATGCCCGGAGGAGGCTGTGACCCCATGGGATGACTGTGCTGGGGCAAGACTGTGGTAGGGATCTGGCCCTGTGGAGTGAGAAGCCCGTGCTGGAACATGTTTGCCTGCAGGACTTGTGACTGTACAGGGGACCCACTCTGGAGCAGCCTGTGCCTGGAGGACTGCACCCCGTGGGAGGGACATTGGAGAAGTTCATGGAGTGCTGTCTCCCATAGGGAAGAACCCATGCTGGAGCAGGGGAAGAAGTTCTCATCCTGAGGGGAGAGCAGCAGCAGGAACATCAAGTGATGACCTGACCATAACCCCCTTTCCCTGTTCCTTGGCATCTTTGGGGGCAGGAGGCAGAGAATCAGGAATAAAGTTAAAGCCCATGAAGGAAAGAGGGGTGGGGGGAAGGTGTTTTTAGCATTTTTTTTACTGCTCATTTTCCTGCTCTGATTTTGATTGGTAATAAATTCAGCTAATTTCCCTAAGTTGAGTCTGCAGATTCAGCATCAATGTCAAAGATGGAGCTCGTGATCTTAGAAAATCTACATTTCTAGTCAATCTAAACTAGAAGATTATAGACATTTAAATATAGACATTTATAGAATACTCAGCTGAGTGTGTAACACAGAACATGGGCATGTTTTTCCAGCACCCATCATAAATCAATTGAGCGACCATCAGGCCATTGTTTTGCTGTGTGCAGGAGCAGGAGGCTTCAGTCTGAAGCTGATACAGAGATTTATGAAGGTTGATGACTGCCTCTCTTGAACATACTGCACTTTTAGCTGAGATTAATCTGAAAACATCACCTGACTCTTTCCAATCCATAGCAGAATTCCCAGTGATGTCAAGGAGCAGTAAGTCGGTATTTCAAAGGCTATATATGCCAGTACATTTATATGGCCTTAACGTTATTTGTATTGACCCTGATGGGAACTGCTATGGAACTACTATATAAAATGTCATTCTCCTGACAGACTGTGATATTTAACTTCCTATTAGAAGCATATATAACTTAAATGATTTGTATTTTCCCGCTAAATTGTTATAGAACAAAATGCTGTAATCTTATGCTGTGGCAACAGATGAATAGTGTGGGGAAAAAAAGCAAAAGAAAAAATTACCCTGCGATAATAGTTTTTCATTTGTGCTTTTTGTTGTAGTTGGTTTTGGTTTTTTTTCTTGGCTGACATAGCTGACATTTTTGTCCCAGTAGCTAATGTTTTATTCTTTACTAGTTCGAAACACAGTCTTTGACATACCATTTATAGATTTATATCCTGAACGTAGCTATGCTTTCCCGTTTTATTTTTCCCTGTGTCTTTCAACCATCACTTCATATTAACTGGCGTTTTCTGTGCCCTCTAAGCCCGCGGGAAGGGCGCGGTGTTTGTGGCCCCGCGGGGTGAGGCTGCCGGAGCGCGCAGGCGGCCGCTGCAGTACCGGGGTGCGGCCACAGGAGGGCCCCCCAGGACAAGGCGTGTTTTATGTAACCCAGGAGAAATACTTGAAACCAATCAAACACTAAGAACTGTAATACCTTTTATTTTTGTTTTTGTTAATAGTAAATTTAGACTCTTATAAAGGATTTTTTTTTTGTTATGCTGAATGAATGAATTTTAATTTTGAGAGCTGTCTTATATACCATGACCTAGAGGGTTCTTCCATTACCTTCAGGCCCTCAGAAGACGGTCAAGCACTTGTGCAGTACATGTGTCAAATCCTGAAGTTCCCTTATGAACCCTTTAACTGGACTAAACCTATTTTACTTTAATGGTCCTGCTCCTTTCAGCTTAAAGTTCTTTTTCATTTTCACAGCCTTTCAAGGAAAATCATATGTACTGAAAGTGGAGAGTGAGGTTATGCTCTCTTGGGTTGTAATAAAAAGTCAACTAAATATTCTCATTCTACAGGAAGAACTTTGGTGCTGTACTCCTTACTCTTGGAAAGGCTCCACTTCAATAATGTATTGGTTAACCAGATGAAATAAGATTTTCAGCAAAACCATCACGACATTAAAGGGAAGGTTGCTAAAGTAGAGTTTTGGCAGAACTAATTTGTCTCCCCACTTTATACATCTTCTGCTTTTGTTAATATTGTTGCAAAAACATCTAGTCCTGTACTGGATGTTAGTAGTAGTTAGATTGACAATTCACACCTTTACAAAAGATTTGGCAGAACTCCAGTGTTTTGATGTCAGTTGTGATTATTGATTTACATTTTGAAGAGATGTGATTCACTCGATGCATCAGCTTTCCTTTTGTACATGTAACATTTTTCAGAAGAGATTGAAAACAAGACCAATATATTTATTTTATGAGTGCTCTCCGAATCTCTTGGAATAAGAAAAATTGCTGAGCCTGGGAGCTGGTGAAAGGAGTGTTTTAACTGTGGAAGGAAAACTTCAGATTTCAGCGAGTGAAAGACAGGGCTCCTCTTGCAGAGGTGCTGTGCCTCTGCACCAGCTGCAGTGGAGGTTTTCTTGTTGGCTGCCTGAGAGTGTGGGCAGCTTGGCATCCCCTGGTCTGCCAAACAAAAGCTTGGGTTGGTGACATGCAAAAAGTCATCACTAAGAATCACAGGTTATTTTCTTGCTCTAGAGTCACCAGCTATGCCTCACCACCAACAGTGAAGTCCTGTGACAAGGTTGTTTTGGTGCAGGGCTCTGCTGGGCAGAAGTACCCCAGAGCTTTGCTACTGAGGTCAAGGTTCCTCCTGTCATCTCCTGCTTCAGTCTGCAGGATCTGAGCTGCCCAGCTAAGAACAGAGTTGCACTGCATGACCTTCAGACATGCCTTCCAATATAAATTATTCTGTGATTCTGTAATGGTGCAGTAATTCTGCATTTCAAGCATGTTCAGATATTCATGCTATTTGATGGAACAAGAAGTGATGTCCATGTCCGGTTTTCATTAAATATTAAAGTGCCACATCTGTGGTTAAAAATAAACCTTAAGAGGCACTATTTCTCTTCTTTATTGACTCTTTCAGTACCTTGTTAAAACTCATCTGCTGAGTACCTTGCAGCAGATGTCTGAGTTGGAAACTATACCAAAGAAAGGTTGGAGTGTGGACACAGGTTCTGCCACACAGGATTTATAGGGATGTCAGGTATTGACAAAAAGTAGCTGATGAACATGGAAGGATAAAATAACAGAAGATACAGTTAACCAGCTGCTGAGAAGAGCATCTCTGAAAAAAGAAAAATGTCTCTGAAATGGCTGTCTAACATTTCCCAGGAAGAGACAAGCATTCTCAGTCAGAACCACAAGAGACCAATTGTTCTTATATGACATTGTGATGATAGGCATCCTGCTCCCTGAAGGAATTTGTCTTAATGAAGTAGTGTGGCAGTTCCATGTAAAACAGCTTCCAACTCCTATAAATACAAATTGTTGTACCAAAATTCATACGAACAAAAAACTTCCTATAGTAAACTGTAAATTCTATTAAAGCCTTTAGTTATGTCACTCATAAAAGAGAAGAAAATGAAAGTAGTCAAAGCTTTTGGCCCATTGAAAACTCATTACATGCTTTACAACAGCCTGAGAAAGAACAGCAGGACTGTGGTTACTTGAGGAGAGAAAATGAAACAGTATTGCTCATCAGGTAGTCTCTCAAGTATTTGTTATTGATTGGACAAAGAATAAATAAATCTCAGCCTCTGGGCTAAAGCATTAGGGAATATGACTCTATTACCAAAATGATAGTAAGAGTTTTATAGACAAGACAGAAAAAACTCTGGATGATGCAACTGAGAGGAGGTTTAAAGGCCAAAGAGAAGATATCACTGAAACAGATGAAAATCTGATTCTGTAGATGAAAAGAATTACGTACTGGTGATCAAGCAGCTGTATGAGCCAACAATTTGTTGATGGTGAAGCTGTATGAAGTGAAAAAGTCACAATACTCACTGAAAAGAGCAATGACATAGAGTCTGTTTCCCCATTCTCCCTGCCCCATGTCCTGCAAGGGGAGGACAGCAGGAGAAGCCACCGAGTGTGGTCCTGCAGGAGGACAGCAGGGGTGGGCAGCCTGTGGGCACAGCATCTTTCTGACTTATCTCTGAGGTCTGTCTTAATTAAGCACTCCAGTAAGACAAATATCGACTGAGAATGATTCCTAGTAAAGTCAAGAACAGTTTTGTTTGTTACCTGAATAGGAGCAGAGTAGACCCAACAATATTCTGTGCGTGAAATAGGTCTGTCAAACCTCAGCACTGCTTGGGTGTGTAGTAATTAGCTGTTGCTGATGTATTCACTTGCTTTGATTTTAACTTTGACAGCTTCCCAACATGAAAAGGAGTTATTAATAAGTCATTCAGAGATTCTGTTTAATGAAAAAAGGTGATTGAGAGGTTGTGTGTGCCCCTGTGGTTGACAAAATTGTACATCAGAACTGATCAAGAATTACCCAAGGAGAAAAGTGAGGGTCTAAGTTTAGATAAAAATTACCTAGGGCATTAGGAGGACAAAGAAAGAACCACAAGTGAGATCTCTCTTTTAAGTCTGTTTTCAGTCTAAATTAAGTAAACAGTGATCAGACTAACATCCTTCTTGGACCAGTGAGAGACATTTCCAGCTCTCTCAGAGCCTGAAGCACGTGCTGTGCGAACCATTCAACCCTCTCAGCAACTGCACATCTTTTTTGGTTTCCACAGACATGAAGACAAGTTTCCCAGTGATTTTGATGAAAACTAGAAAGACACTGACCAAAAAAAGGTAGAAAAATACTCAAACTTTACCACATAAAATAACAGAACTTAGACTGTTAGGGTTTGGGGGGGATTTTTTTTTTTCAGGATATGAATCTATATCGATAGAAGAAAATCAGTAGGATGTTCTTCAATAGCTATTCTTAGGGAGGTACATATATTAATAAAAATCTGAGCTCCCTGAAAACTTTACTCTGCTTGGTCTATGTCAAATTAATCACCATTAAGAACTTATCCAAACTGATTAAAACAGTATGTCTGTCAAAACATGAATCTTTGGTTCCTAACATGTATTGTTGGTCTCTTGGAAAATGGGTGCTTATCAGATGACAGTCTCAATAAAACAATAATAGGTATTCATTTTTAACTCTCTAGCTACTATACAGAAGACTAAAAATACAATTTTCCCAGGAAAGAATTTGTGTTACAGTTGTTTTCTATCTCCTAGAAATGCTTGCTTGACCAGCTATTCTTGTGCAAAGAGAAAAAGAAAAGCTTTTTCAGCTAGAAAACAAGAGTAAATTTTCTTTTTGGTCAGTACTATAAAACAGAACAGCTTACATTAGTTCCCATTTTCCCTTATCACACCGTAGTTTCAGATGCACCGTAGTGTAAAAACATCAGGTTTCTTATCTCAGTGTGAAAGCCTGTCATTAACAAGTGATTATTCAATTTATTTTTTTCTTTTTTTTCCCCTAAAATATGGCATGAGCCTTCTAATCTTTCAGTCACATAAAACAGAATAATTATAACTTCTTTAGAAGCACTGCTGAAGGTATTTTGTCCTGTTTGATAGGCTAGGGGTGATTGACACTTGGAGGTTTGGGGATTTTTTTTAGAAGTTGGATTAATTTATGGATTTTTGGTCACTCTCCACTGTGAGCTTTGATAATAGAGGCTAAACACAGGAAGGTTTTATCCCTGTTAGGACTAAAAAATGTAAAACAGAATTTTTCTTTTTATTAGAGTTTGTCTCCTAAGCCAGAGGCTACAGTATTAACAATAAGGGAGATAATTTCGTAAGCATTATCTGTAGGAAATGTAATAAAATAGCTACAAGAGGAAATGTGTTTGGAATTATCTTGTTGAAAATGTTATTCAGTATGTTAGAGATTAGAAACAATAACATCTTGTTTCCTGTGGTAAAAATGTGCTAATAAGAATGGTTATATTAATAGCCTTGTTGCAGGCAGCCTGTATTGTTGGAGTTTGACATGCACTAAAAAGGCCTGGCTTTTTCAGACTACTTATATTTAGATTTTGCCATTGGAAGGAATAATCAAGTTTTCTTCCTTTTTATCCTAAGTTTTCTTTGCAGTTGGCTTTGAGAGCCATAAAGTTTGAGATTTCACTTTGCAGACTGCATCTGTAGCTGAAATTCTTTTAAGGGCGGTGTTGGTTGATCTGTTTGATCCCACCCGAAGGCTTCAAGCTGCTGTCCCTCCCATGGAGTACACAGGACACTGGGTGAGTGTGGGTGGTGGTCCTTTGCTGTGCTGGTATCACCAAAACAATTCATTGCACCAGATACCAGCTTGGTTTTCTGAGTGCATGGTTGAGGTTGTGGCTTATAAAAGAGAAAGACGAGCTCAGGGTAAAACAACAAGCCTTGCTTGGTAGAAAGAATGTAAAAGCCAAAGAAATAAAATAATTGGAAGAATCAAAGAAATAGGAATGATCGGTGCTGGACTGCATCTAGAATACTGTAAGAATATTTAGTATTCAGCAAGTACTTCAGGTTTAACATACTGACTTTCCAGATCTCTTTGTCAGGTTCTTCATTTCTGCTGCTTTCTTTGGTCCATCATTCCATATTTCCTTTTCTCTTACATTTTCTATTTCTATTTTCTCTTTTAGACTTCTTTCAAACTTAGCTGCAAAATAGATTGCCTTTATTTTTGGTTTTGTTCTTCCTGGCAACCAGCTGCTCAGACATTTCCTGCATTTTCCTCTTACTACCTGTGCTGCCTTATTGCATCAGAGAGAGCCTGGAGTGGGAGCTCACTTGGCTGGTGTAGTAAAGTCAGAGTGTGTTGTCCTTGCTCCAAATCATTGACAACAGGAGTACGCAAAATGATTTTACAGAAAGGGTATAGGGCATATGCAATGTAAGCTACATGATTCCTGCATCTATTAAATTTATGCCATAACTTGGAAAGAAGGAGTTCTGAGTGTGTTAAGTTACATTAAATAGAAAGTGGGGGGGAAAAAAGGAGCTGCTAAAGGAGGCAGATAATAGAAAACCTTTTTATCACTTTTCACAGTTGTAGAGCTTAAAGTCTTTCAGACAGCGAGGCATTCAGAGACTTTGAGGCTGAGCATGGTACTTGTGGAAATCGTTGAGTAGAAGTGATATTTTATCAGGAAAGACAAATGGAAAAGAATGAAAACTGCAAACCACCTTAATGGTTTCCCACATGGTCAGTGTTCACTAAGGCAGTATTCAGTGCTTTCTGAACAGAAGGACAGAGTAAACAGAGACATTGGTGGGCTTGTGTCTCTGAAGTTTGTAATGAATAATGAGGCCAAGTTTGGGGCATGTGGAGTCAAAATTTTAAGGTGCTCTCAACCTTAAACCTGTAGCCTTAGGCTCCAATTTCAGGTAGTTATTGACAGTGTCACAGTGGTTGCAGTACAGGCATATTAATTTGAGCAGTCCAAGACCTATTTGACCATAACAGAGAACTTCTCATGGGTAACCTGAAATACTTCCTGGAAAGTGAGTACTAGAACTCACCTACTGTTATGGTTTTGCCATGTAGCTCTGAGTCCTACATCTCCCCTGTGTTAGAAGTGCAGGACTTCCTGTTTGTGTGGAGTCAAATCAGAGCGATATAAAAACCAACGACTCCTCAGCTCCTGTGTGGTAGGTAGGAAAACAGATGCAGTGTAAGCATTCTAATCCACTCGATCAAAACCCCCTGAGTTTGCTTAAACTAGAATTGAAGCTGCTTCTAGTTTAAACATACAGGCTGTCATCAAGTACTGCCTGTACAGGTTGCAGGTAGTGGTACAACATAGCAGGTAGCAAGACTGACAGCAAAACTTGTTGCTAAATGGTGCTGTAAATTTAAAGCCAATGAGTGGCATAACAAATTAAGAAGTCTGTTAGATGTTCTGTTTGTGAAGACCCAAATTTAAAAATAACTAGTCTGAGCATCAGCTTGTTTCTTGGGCTGAGTGACATGTTTTGAAATTTCCTCTGTACACAGAAAATGGAAAAAGCTGACTAAAGAGTTCCTATTGACCTATAAGGCAGAGATGTTTCAGGCACTAAATGGCTTGCTTATCTGAAAATCCAAAATATCTTCTACTGCATGAATTGTTGAGCTTGTCCTAGAAGGCAGAAAGTAGCAACGTGTTCAGAAGTATAAATTTAAATAGGTCTTCAAGATTGACTGCCACGCCATTAGGAACAAATGTGCAGCTCTCTTTTCCAAGGCAGTAGGGGCATTGTGGACTTCAGGGTGATCCAAGCTGAAGATGTTTATCCAGCCTTTATGTACGTGGTTTTATGCATACAAATTGCATATTATCCTGAATTTCCTGCTGGGTTTTAGTTTCCTCCAAGGAAAGAGAGCTAAGGCTATTAATTTTAAACAGTGTGCATTGCTCCTTCTGATTATTCACTGAAGGGCTAGGTGATTATTGAAAAGAACCTCTTTCTAATTCTCTACCTAATATGAGCAGGCTGGGGTGTTCAGACACCTCTAGAATTCAGAAAGACTCTGTTTAGTACCATTAATCCTTATATTCATTACAACAGTTATTTACATGAATTGCAGTCTTCTAACATGACTACACGCAGAAAAGTGTGAAAAGAGCACCAAAAATCACTGCACTGTTTCACCTTTTATTGCACACTTCTCTCTGCCATGCTTCCAAAGCCAGTATTATTCACAGCCAATGGATTTTTATATAAGCACGTGCCAGAAGCAAGCAGCAGTTCCCTGCTAGGCTCTTTATGCTTCCCCTCCCAATTTTGACATCTCTCAGTTCAAAATTGTGCCTTCTGGGGGTGCTGTGCCACCTAAAATAAATTGCATTGCATTACACTCTGAAAGGCCTCTATAGATCAGAATAATATAGTGACACATATCTGAAGACATTTCCTTTCCTTCCCCCCAACCACCCTTCAGCATATTCTGTTCTTTTATTTCCCACAGGATTCTAAGAGCAACTCTACAACTGAATTTCTCTTCAAATAAAGTTTCTCTGAATTTCTCTGAGTTTTCAAATAAAAAATAGATTTTTCTTTTCAGAATAAAGTAGCACCTTTCTACATGTAAGTGAAAAACTTCCCCAGGTAAAAAAAGGAGAAATGTATACTTCAAGAAATGGACTTTTCTAAATCATACCAAGATAAATAGTTTTAACAGATTTCAGAGATTATACTAAAGATTTACATCTGCTTGTGTGATTAGCATCCGGCTCTACAAGGTAGAAAACCAAAAGCTAGCTTTGATGGTACCTATTTAGGACATTATTTGAAGTATTTTCCCATCTTTTTCCGACTAACCTACAGCCTTCTTCTGTTCAAGTGATATCAAGTGATAATTCATAAGGAATAAGTCACACTAACAATTCCTAGGACACTTTTACTTCTTAAAGGCACCAAAAAGAATCTGTGTAACTTACAGATTTTCCTCCCATGATAAGGAAAACATGCAAGTATGCTATGGACCTTAAAAACAAGCAGATGCTTCAATGACAATAATAATCTGTTTTTAATATATGTGCCAGTCAAGAGCGTGCTCATGCTCAGAGCCGGAGAGCTCTATTGATTTGGGAACTATACTTTTTGTCTTCAAGAAATCTGCAATAAAGTCTTTGTCTATTCCTTCACTTGAATCCTTCTAGTTTTCTTAAAATCTTTCCATTTGATGCTGAACTTTCAGTGCAGGGTGAATGCATTCAAAGTCTCAAAAAAGTAATTTAGATACTTTGGAACAGCAAAACAGAAAGCAGGTTTTGTATTTAGAGGAAAATGAGGTTGTGTAAGGCTTTGTGCAATTGTCACTCATTTTTTTGTTGTTTGCTGCTAGTCTCAGGCTGGCAGAACAAAATCATTCCAGGGTTGATATGTAGTTAAAAATTGCTTTTTGAACTTAGGAAGAGAAGTCTGTGTTTCATTCAAAGCACACTAAGGTTTTAAACAGAAAATATCTTGCTGCTTCTGTCACGTTGCAAGGGCTTCCTTTACATTCTCCCTCAGCAGCCTGAGAGCTGCTCGTTTCAGGTTGCTACTGTGAAATGTAAAGGCCTTACTCAAAGCAATAAAGCAATGTCCTAAAGAAATTCCTCAACTTCACTGAGAAAAACATGTAAATGGAAAGAATAGGTTTTGCAGTAAGATCTGTCATTTAGAAAATATAGGAGTGAAGCAATTTAAGTTTTTCAAATACATAATTTTGAAAATCTGGTATCAATATAAGCTGGAAAATGCTTTTGTCCATTTTCCAGGCAGAATTATTTACTGAAGTTAACTGGAATTCATAAATAATTTTGATCCCTCACACTCCAGTAGCACGGGACCACGAGGTATTTCAGGCAGGAAGGGATCCCAGGAACTCATCTATCCAGCCTCTTGCTGAAAGCGGGGTCAGTTCTTAGGTCAGACCACGCTGCTCAGAGCAAATCAAAACCAGCCAAACCTGAGGTCAGATTCCTCAGTGTCAAGAGATTTACTGTGTATCAAGACATAACTAAATGAATCTGAATCTACCTGATACCACTGAGCTTTGGATCTAAATTCTCAAAATAGCTCAGCTAAAGAGCATCTGTAGTTGGGGAGTTGTGTCAAGGGGCAATTCTAAGGCAGCGCACAGAAATTAACCCAACCTGTTTATTTAATGCAACCTGTGCCCAACCTTTCTGGTGCCTTTTGTCTGTGCTGGGTTGTGGGTTCCTCACTGCACACCAGGCTGGGCCACAGACTTTGTTAACTCTGTGCTTCCAGCGTTCCCAGCGTTCACTGTGCAGCCATCAACACATCCTGAAAAGTTGTTACTTTCATAACCGCCCAAATTTACTGAGAAATTTTACACATGTGAGTACAAGTTCCCTTCATTTTTAATGGAAACAGACATTCAGACTAAAAATAAGGAGTCACCTGTCTCAGCAGAGTGTGAGTCCAGTGACTGTGTGCCCATGAAGGGGAGTACAGTGAGGAGCAACAGCCACTGCAGGGTGGAAATCAAGCAGGTATGAAGGAGAAAGCTGCAGTGTCTGTAGTGCTTTACCTGGGAGCTGGTAAGTGGCAACAAAGCAGGTACAGCCCCACTCAGGGCCTTGCCATTGTTTCTGCTGTGTGCAGGTCCGTGAACAGAAGCCCTGGTAGCCAGCATAATACAAATTAAGTTTGATCTTCTCCCAGCAGCTCGGGGGCAAGTTGAGCACTCAAACAAAGTTTCAACATGTAGGCTGAAAAGCAGATTTTGTTTAGGGAGGTATTACCTGTACCCTCTAAAACTAATTTCTCCTTCTCAGACTTTAAATTGACTGGATTTTCAGTGCATGTTGTAAGTCTTTGTAATGTACTTTAATGGGAGAAAATGATTTCCTTGCTTTCTTAGATTCTCCAGGAATTAAATGTCCTGCAAGACCTGCCCTTTTTGTTTTGTTTTTTTTTTCCCCCCAGACAATGTGTGCTACTTTTACTATCTAACAGCAAATTTATTAAGAAGATATTATTAAGAGAAACACCGTTGGAACAGTAAAAAGCTTAGAAAAAGGAACAAAATTAATCATTCCTGTAAGACAAACTTAGGGCTTTTAGGAATCAATTTTTCTACCTTAAAATTCAGTTTCTCAGTCTGCTGCAGCACTTTACCCTGCCAGAACTTGACTTTACCTGGAAGCCTGGCTACCTGTGTTTGTTTAGCTGCAGGAGGCAACACCTCCTCAAGTGCTTGACCCACAGGCATTTTACTTTGAGAAGAGCTAACGAGCATCACTGTATGATCCTTCCTTTTCTATTTTGTTATGTGAAAGAGCTAGTGATGGGCACATTCGAGAAAATCACTGTGTGGAATTGCCCCTCATTAATGGAGCAGTCAACATTAATGTAGAATATGAATGAATATAGATTCAGGCTCCTTGGAAGGATGAAATCCATTGTTTGTTTGCTATTCCCTTCCCCAATCCCTATCAGGGCTAATTCATCTTGTATAAATTAAAACAGTGCATGACTTAGTGGTGCAACAGGAGCTCGGTTCCACGATCAGCCCTCATGTACTTTGAAGTTGGTTCTGTAGGAAGTTTCACTGGTGCAGAACAGCACAGAGCAGATGAAAAGCTAAGAATGCAAGATTATTAGAACAAGAGTGAAGGATAGGGGAATCCAAATCACCTGATGTTCTGATTTTTCATTTAGGGTCTCAGCGATCCTCCTACCAAAGTAAAAACCATTGTTGCATAGGATTCCGATAGGTGGTTGTGAAGCTAAGGAAAAGATACCCTGAAAGCAGAGTGAATGCAAATGGATGTTATTAGGTTTACATCTCTCAAAAAAGAAGAAGAGTGAACATGAGTATAAACAGTCACACACCAAACCACAGAAGCACTGAAGAATTCCCATGAAAGGATGTGGATTTTAACCTGAGAAAAGTCTACAACCTTTTTGAGAAATAGTGCTGTAAATTAAAGATGCTTTTTTTTCCTAGAAATGAAAAATCTCCCTTTGCTCCACTGCAAGTTCATCACTTCTGCAACAGAGCTGATAAAGTCTGAGGAAAATGTATCAGTGTTTGTGTCTCAAGCAGCAATGTTCACAAGCCTCTCAAATCCAGTTACTCATAAAGCAATACCTTGTGCTTCTTCCAAACATTGGTATAACCATAAAAGACTCTGCATTTAGTGTTTTTAAAACAGCACATAGAAAATACTTATCAGTGAAAGCCCTCAGATGCTTATCTTTGTCTGCAAAAGCTCAACATGGGAATTCTGTTATTTACTTCTTTACTTCTTTCATTCCTTATCTTCTTTTTCTTAATCCACTATCTCTTTCACTGAAAAATACTATCTTTTTTTTTTTTTTTTTTTTTTTTTTTTTTGGGCCCCTGCCGGGAATGAAANTTTTTTTTTTTTTTTGTGGGGCACCTGCAGAGAATGAGAAATATTTTGCACTTTAGTATTTAGTGATGCAAGCATTGCTTCTCTTCAGAGGCAGGTTTTGTTAAGAGAAAACACACAGAAGTTTCCCCCAGCTGCCCTATCCGCTACTAAGCAGCTCCTCCTTTGCCTGTGGAAGTTTGGTTTGGCGGGCCTGAGGCAGACAGGATGAGTTGTTCAGTATTTTACTCCTTTCTACATGCTTGTTAGGAACAGAGTGTTAATTGTACTGAGGTAAATGCTGCCCTCAGGACTTCTCCTGCCACTCCTTCAGCAGTGATAGACGCAGACCTCTACCCCAAAGCCCTTAGATGTCATGGGGGAGGCAGAGGAAGGTTGTTTCTGGATTCTGCCTCTCTGTGTGACCAGCCTGTTTCTGGAGCACCCAGAAGATACTTCAGAGTCAATGTTGTTGGCTTGCTTCTTCAGGTTTCTAAGGCACTGTAGCACTACAAAAAGGGACAAGGGGCCCTTTCCTCTAAGGGCCAGGCAGTGCTCCATAGCTTTGGAGAGAGGTCAGTTAGCACAGTGCCAAGTCAGACAGCAGAACCACAGAGGTGCAGTGCTGGGGGTGGGCTGTGGTGGTTGTCACTACTGCTGCTTATTACCTGACCAACTCAAGCCAAATAATTGCCTGAATGAGTTCTTAAACAGTGAGTTTTGCATTTGAGCAGTTTAAAATCAGCAACCTGATTTAGACTTTTATGGCAATAAACCTTTGAAAGTTTCCAAACACCGGTAATCACAATAACCATTCCTCAGGGCTTCCTAAAAGATGGACTAATATATTTATTAACTTTCCCCATGACCACAGCCTCATATTCCTGGGATGTGTGGATGTATCAAAGTTGGAATACTCTCAGATCAAGAGATTTGACTTGTTTAGCTCTGTTGAATATCACCACTTCAACAAAAGGACAAAGTAGAAAAGCAGGAGAGATTCTGTAAGTAGCAGCTATTGATATGGCAAGTGTCTCAGACTGAGACGTTATTTTTGTCCAAAGAAACAGAGTTCAACACAGCACTTACATTATAAGTGCCACATATTCTATCAAGCATTCGTGGCTTCTGAGTAGTTTCATAGGTAAAAAGATCAGGCTTCTTTTCTTTCTCTCCTGCCAGGGCAGCTTTTGCATTGTTGAGCTTTAGTACTGCAAACACATCCTAGACTTTACTACCCCGAGCAATCCCAAAAGAATGGCTTTTGAAGCTATTCTCTTTTGCTCAGCATACATCAGCTGCACTCGGTCAGGTTCTGCAGGGTCAGGTAAGACAACACTTGCCTTCCTACAAATGCTGCATGTCTGTGTCAGCCAGGCTTCTCTCTGGGACTAAATCACATTTTCCCTGCCCTACCCCTGTGCACTGACTCAGTTCATGTGCACATTGCTGTATTTTCAGTATTTTCATGAGAGTGAGGGGCACTGAGCTCATGATATCCCACCTCTCATTCCAGCAGCAAGCTGTTTCCCAGTAAATAAGTAAGATACCAGAGCACATAAATGGTCTGTAAGGAGGAAGGAAAGAAAAGTTAAAATTCAGGTCAACTTGAAAGAGTTTTGGATGAAAATATTGTCAGATCAATAAAGTTTTGGGATTTGTATTTTATTTTAAAAAGTTGATTCATATGTGAAAGTTTGAGGAAGTGTTAAAACTCTCCAAAAAAAGGTCTGCCAGGTCAAACAGTTAATTTAATTTAATCAGGACCTTCTTCTTCATGCCCCAGGTCAGTTATTTGCATAGATCTGATTTCTTTATTTACAGAGATTTGTATTCTTACAGCTCCTTCAGACTGTGTTATCTCAATTATATACATTATATAAATAAAAACCCCTGGAGTTTATCTGTGTCTTGTCTGTCTTTATTTAACCAGCAATTTAGGGACGGTTCAATATTACGATATAATCAAGCTAACAGCTCCTGCTCATGCAAATAGTTCCTAATCTCTGGAGAAGAACTTGCTGACATGAAATCTGCATTTCTGTGTTTATATATTTAGTTTTCATAGGGGGAAATCTTTTGCAGTGAAGCAGATGGTAGCAGATACTGTGAAATTTACCACTGAACAAAGTGCATGAACATTTTATCATCAAAACTTTGGAGAGAAAAAATAGCTTTTAATAGGGTGGAAAGTTTTATGAAAAAAACCTCAGTGTCTGGGGTAGAGGCTGACAAACAAGACAGAGCAATTTTTCCCCTGTCTTTGGCAATAAAATTTTTGTGGGTTTTTTGACTGCTGAAGGCACAAGAAAATTTGTTTTCTAGTAACTTGATAAAAACCTCCAAACATACTGGGAAGAGTTCAAATAACTGACAAAAAAAAAAAAAAGAGGCAAAACTAATTTGTTTTCAGAGCAAAAAAGCATCCAGGCTTTCCCAAATCAGTGCGAGCCTATGCATTAGGCTCTCCTTCCTTAGGAGGGCAGCTCTCAGAATTTGGGAAGGCTGCATGTTGGCGAGACTCAGGACAGCTCTGAGGGTGCAGTGTGCTCACATCTGTTCCTGGGCTTTGCTCTGAGGAGATGGTTGGTAAATGCCCCCACATGTACCTGTTACCAGCAGCATCAAAGCCCTGCTGAAGAGCTGGCTGTGACTAATCAGAGCAAACTGCAGTGTGGACATAATAGGCTCCCCTTGGCTTGTCCTACCTCATAACTGTCTGCCATCTCTCATCCCCATCAAAGCTGCTATGACTGAGCTTCTTACCCTGGCACAAATAAGGAATAATCCAGGCGAGAGCTGTCACAGGCCTGGATGGCTGCAGCCAACTCTCTGCAGGACAGCAAAGGGCAGATTTACCAGTCACTGATTAATGTGTTTTCTTTTCTTACAATTAGTTCACCACCCTAAAGAGGGAGATAAGAAGCTGATGACTTTGGATGTCCTTTTTATCCCCAAACTAGTGCTTCAGCTGAACCCCCAGCTTGCACTCTGAGCTGAAAAAAGCTGGGATTTTCTACCTAAACTGGTGCAGAAGATACAATTTCCATCCCTCCTAAATGGAGGTCATAAACTTAACCATGAATTACCATGGGCAGAAAAGCTAAACATCAGTCTTTTCCTGACAAGGAGCAGAACCAAACCATGTAAGGGTACAAATACCTTCTAAGAAAGCATCAGGGGATAGCAGGGGCTGGCTGCTCTGTGCAGGATGGGGAGCTGGTAGATAAGAGAGTTGGCAGGGCAGCACCCACCCCAGAGTACCTGAGAGAGTGTGCCCAGGGTGGGCTGAGAGTCCAGACCATCAGATGAGTCCCTGATGATCAGGCAGGTCTGAAGTCTCAGCCCAGAGCCAGCCCACAGGTCGGCAGCAGGTCTGAAGCTGAAGGAGCCAGACCCAGCTGGGCTGGAGACCAGCCCTATTCCAGCAGAGCTCCAGCTGGGACTACATATAACCAAGATTAGTGGTCCCAGGTACTGAATCCTGCACTTGCTGTCATTAAATTTCATACAGGTGGTGATTGCACAGCCCTCTGGTCTATGCAGATCTCTCTGTGTGGCCTCTCTACCCTCAAAGGAGTCCACAGATTCAACTTGTTTATTGTTATCAAACTTACCCAATGTACATTCAGTTCCTGCATCCGGATCATTTATAAAAGCACCAGCCCTCCTGAGGAAGCCCACTGGTGCCTGGCTGCCAGCCACTTGCTCTAACCTCGAGCCTGACCACTCAGCCCATCATTTTATAGCACTGGAGTTGTCTGAGGCGGTCTCCCGTGTATCCAAACACACAAAGCGTGCAGCTGGATACTGACACTCTTTTCTGATCTTCAAAACACTCCTGGATTTTTTTGCAGGTCTTTTATTTTGTTGCATTTTACCATGAGTGAAAAGCATGGCCCTTGATCACACAACAAGGGAGCTGTGCTACACACCAGTGCCAGTGCCGGTCCCTCAGATGTCAGCTGCACTGGCCAGTGCCTGGGGATCTTCAACTTTATTGAAAATGACAAGTTTGGCAAGTTTTTTAGTTCAAAACTGAACCTGAGTAGTCAAACTTTTCATGCCCAAGGATTTGGGGCTCAAGCTTTTGAGATGGACAGGCAAAGGTGCAAATGGATGCTGAATTTGTTATAATTAATCTGTTCTTTAATAGGAATATTTTATCGGTTTTGTGTCACACCTTTGAGTTGCATTCCATCAGCCTTAATAACCAGAGCTGGACCACAGGAAGCCCAAGCAGACCAGTTCTTACTGTTCTTTGGGGCACAGTTTAGTGCCAGGGAAGTGATGAGACAGACGTAGTCCTATCAATGAAGGGGGATGTAGGAAACGTGGCATAAATGAACCTTAGTCAGCATTTCTGGAGTTCTCAGGTTGCTTCACAAATCTTATGTAATTAAGCCTTCTAGCACAGCAGTGAGGTACTTGTTAAAACTGTGTGAATACCTCATTTTGCTCTGGTGACTTAACTGCAAAACTAGCAGTAGTTTTCAGAACAGTGAACTCACCCAAAATGAAATGCATTCCTTTTAATTACATGAAAAAAATCTTGGTGTTAGTACCAGTAATAAAAGAAAATAGAGCCAGAGGTTTAAAAAAAGAGGCAGAGAAGTTCACTAACCAGATGTGGTTACAGCATTCTCAATGGACATGGGCATGTTACTGCTTTACATGGTAACCTGTGATCCACACTGAGAGAGTTCACAAACATGGATCAAATCAGAAGGATTTTGACAGTGATTGAGAATGTGAAAAGGCCATGTAATGTCTTTCTATAAGTTCATTAAAAAGCGACATTTTATAAGCCTTTTAAAGGAAACCAACAATGGAAGTTTCTCTAATTCCCTTTTTATGGTGTTTCTAGCAGCACTACTACTTCATTTGCACAGAAGGTCTTGTGCACCTGGATTCCTTGTGGTGGTAGATTCATGCAGGGAAAGAAGGAAGAGGATGGGAAGCTCCTGTCAGTTGGAAATGTCAGGAGCAGCCAGTGCAAGACTGCTCAGCAGGATGAAACCAGCTGGGAGCTGTGCTGATTCTGCTGGTGACAATGCCTGCAGGATCCAAGCAGCATCTCCAAGTCTCCTCCTACCTGGGACTGAATCCTTTCTCCTGTTCAGCAGCCCCTGACCTGCAGAGAAAGGCGAATTTTATCACGCTGCACCCCTCCTTGTAGGTATGGCCCAGAACACAAGCTTGGAAGAACACAACTTACACTTCTTAGTGTTAGTGATAAAAGCTTCTTACCGTACTGAAAGTCAGAAGATGTGCCAAAAGGTTGCAACATAACATAATTCATGGGTAGCAAAACTTCTCAACATTAATGCAAAATGTTCTGACGTGCCAGAACAATTAGAGCAGCTCAGCTGCTGAAGGCAGGCTGGCAGAACACACTCCTCTCGGACGGTGTTCGTGCTATTAAACAAAAGCACTGTTTTATGAAGAGATGACATGAGATATTAAGTTTAGCCTTATATTTGTCACTGGGCTTTAAAATTCTTAGAGAACCAACAAGAAACCTTTATAAAAGGTATTTCTAATGTTCCAGTTAATAATTCACAGTGAATCCATTAAACTTACAAAGGTGCGTTAACAACATCAGGGAACCACTCCTAAAACAAAAGAAAATGAGAATTGCATGTTAAAAAAGCACTATTATGATATCATAGCATGATGAGGATTTAAGGGTTCTTTTTAGTTTCTTTTAAATTTTTTTTGGCCCTGTCATGGCTAGTGTAAAACTTGCATGAAAATATAGCATTTTTAAACACAGCGTGAAAGAGGTGCTGGGGAAATGGAGAAACAGAAAGTTGATGCTGGTCTGAATATCCATTTAGCTTTGTGACTTTCAGTAGCTCTTTTAGAAATAAGAAGATTTTGTTATTGGTCAAAATACTCTGAGTGTAGGTATATGTGTGTGCATAGTCATAAATTCCCAGTGTATGATGCAGAATTCCTTCATTTAAAATTGCTAAAGTGGAATGCTTCAATGGATGTGTGAGAGCTCCACTCTAAACCAGACAGGACACAAACAGAGCTTTATTCACACTGCTCACCTCAACCAAGAAATGAATCTCAAACAGCACACGTGGGACTGCTGGGTTCACTGACCAGGTATAAACTGCTGCCAGCGGGTTTAAGAGATGGGAAAAGAGGCTGGAGAGGGAAAGAGCAGAGTGACACAGGCTATTAGCATTTCCTTTTACAAGACACATCCTCACATTCCAATTAAGCAGAGCAGAAGCTTGCTGCTCTGAGATTTCCCCTCAGCGGATAACTTTGCCCGGTTGCACCGTGGCACAGGGTGTTTGCTGTGTGTGCTGGGGCTGCCCTGGGGGAGCCCTGCAGATGTGGCAGAGGTGCTCAGGGCTGGGCATGAGATGCGCTGCCAGAGCTGCACTCACAACTCTCCGTATTCAGGGCACGTGCCTGTGTTATGCCTCCCTCCTGCCAGGGCACTTTGGTTTCCGTGAGTAAAGCAGTACATTCAGCTATCAAAGGGAAAGGGTGAAGGCAAAGAAAAGGCCAGGAAGTTCCGATGTTTAATGAACCTTTCATTCAGTATATACAGCTTCTCACGTAAACCGAGTGTGTGGAGAGATCCCATGGAATTCAGACCAGGCACTGTGTGGGCTAAATCGTTGAACAGGAAAGTAAGCAAAGAGTGTAAAAGGCTTATTTAGTTATCAAATTCAGTCCTTGTTATTTTGGGCAATCCTATTCTATAATACAACTCATAAAATGATGCATGATTCACAACAATTTTGTTGTGAAAAAGAGAATGGGGGATAATTAACCTCTTCTAATATTCTGTATGACCTTAGCATTTAGCATGAAGAGTGAAAAAGAGGATGATGACCACCACTCTTCTTTCCTCCACCATAAAGCTGCATGAAGTAGGATGCAATTGCTCATCAGTATAGACTGCTAAAAGCCTGACCAATAATGATGGTCACTATGAAACAGTGTATTACTTACCCTGCTTCTTCATTTCTCCCCTATGCTGGGAAGAAGAATCTAAGAGATATCTGTCTTACTGGGTTCAGCTGAAGCACTAGTCTCACTGGGCTTTGAATTGTGTAAGAATCTTTGGTTCCGTAAAACTGAAATGCCAGTGTTCTGTATTTTTCCTTAAATCCAAGTTGAACTTGCAGAACTTTTGTCCCTTTGCAGTATAAGAGTTAGTGAGAACTCAGAGTCACTATATTATTTATACACTCTGTGTGTTCTCTGAGGATACAGCTGTGAGATGGTACCTAGATTACAGAAATTGTGTAGTACTATTCATTCTGTGTTGGATCATGTAACAGAAGCTCTCACCATGAGTAGGTGATCTGATTCGAAGTGAGGGGGATGTGGGCCAGTGCCTTGCTTCTGCTGATGACTTTCCCTGGTCTTAAAATTAAGAGCTAAACACGGTTAAGAGGAAAAAAGGGTTTTACCTCGGTATTTATTTAAGGATCCTCAGGTGCTCCAAAATGCACATCGAAATGCACCCCAAAATGCCCACTGAAGAAATGGCCCCCCACGATGTGATGTGTGTGCAATTATAGGCCTTGCTAATTAGCACATCTATCAAAGATTCCCCAGTGAGGGACTCCAGCCAGACCCCTCAGCGAGGAACCTTCCCCCTGGCTGGGCCTGGCTTTGTTTACAGAATGTGTTCTGGAGAGGCCCTCGGGGTCTGGGGTTTCCAGGGTGTTTGGTCTCTTGGCTTAACGGGATATTGGGTCTAAGGGAAGTTACCAAACTTAAAGAATTATAACTATGTGGGCTAAAAGCACTAAGAATACATAAAAGCTAGATAAAAGAGTGTATAAAAGGGGTATAAAAGAAAAAGCAAAAATCATCATGGCATCACTGCTTTCTCATCATGGCACTGAAAATGAGCTGGCTCCCATGCCTGTGGCTGGGTAGAGCTATAGAATGTCCCCTGTCCAGGACAAGGACACAGCATGTTGTCAGAAGAGGCACAAGCAAAGGCACAATTACAGCTCCGTGTCTGTGCCAGCGTCGCCAGCCTGGCGAGAACCAGGCAGCCAAGGCCCAGCATCGCAGCCTCCACCATCTGACAGGGCTGCCAGAATAAGTGGCCTGTGCTGCTCTGCCTCATCTAGCTGGCACTGAAGCCGCTGTTTCCATGACTTCATTGTCACGGGTGGGCGCTGAGGGGAAGGAGAGGATGCTCAAATGTGCCTGTCCAGGCTGCAGCAAACGCTCTGTGGTGCACAGACAAATCTACAGCTACTCTCACCCTTAGCAGAGGCTCAATATGACGCCCACTCCTCCTAACTTTTAATTCCTAAACTAGGTTTTACACAGGATTTGAGCAGCCCACACAAGGTTTTGCTGGTCCTCTTCTTAGGGAGCATTTTGCTTATGCTGAATATATATATAGGAAAGTTATTGACCCTGTTATTACTAATGTAAAACACTTTCTAAACCCAGATTGGTCTTTATAAATATTCAACAGGAGATTTGCTTCTGACTGATAGTTTTACTTTTACATATGACATAGGTAGGTGTTTCTGCTTCATGTTTTATAACAGCATAAACAGAACACTGCACGTACTACGTGTTCTGTATGAGTATGTAAGCAGTGCAGCAAGCTCTGTGCCAGAGCCAAGTGCCATGCAGAGACGAGACGTGACGTAAATTTATCAAAACCAGGAAAGAGAAAGCAAATTTCAGCATGTTGGACAAACTGTACTTGCCTAAAATGTGAGCTTTTCTATCCCACGCTATCATACCTCTTTAATAACCCTCTGTAATAGAAGCTAATAATGAGGCACATTATGATTAAATTAACTCTGCTGAACAAATGGAAATGTGGAATTGCTATGAATTCCAAAGAGTAAATTTGGGTGTGCATATTGGCAGTTGACACCCCACTCCTTGGACTGTGAGTGGGTACTTGATCCCCAGATCTGGGAAGCAGGTTGGCCTCATGCCACTCCTCAGAACTGCAGTGGCTGGGCAAGAGTGTGATTAAAAGAAGTCCATCACAGAACCTCAGAAAATTAGTTTGCCAGGCTGTTTCATCCTATAGCCTGAAGGCTTAGATTAACAACCTGGGTCTAAGCGACAGACTTTGGATCTTCAAAGGCTGTGGAATCCTCCCCATAGGAGGCTCCAGAGCTCCACTGTTTTTATCAGTCTGATAAAATCGCCCTGCTTAGACTGTGGGTGAGATTGAATTTATATCCAGAAATGAACTGATTCAATCTGTAACATTTAAAATGAATAATGAAAATATCTTCTTGGTTAAAAAGAAAAGCAGTGGGTTTTGTTTCTCAAAAATGCATACTATGCTGATCATTAGCTTCATCCTTCTCTAAGGTGTGCCAGCTTTGTGACAAGAGATCCACGAGAATGCCTAATTACTTGCAGATGATTTGTGGCTGGTGTAGCAAGCATATGTCAATGAAATACAAGGTCTGTTTTATAATACCAAGGCACTAATCCTACTCTCTTTGCTAATTAAATGGAATTATACAAGTCAAAAAGTAAGCAATATTTGGCTGTTTTAAGGAAGATGTTTTTTTTTTTTGCCTACATAGGAAGTCCTGTATTCTTATTACACAGGACCCATATTCTACTTTCATTTCACCTACAGTAGTGGACTGAACTTGTGTTATAGAAGTGTGTTCTGTACTGGCTGTTCTCCTGTGGCTGGAGTGCTTTCCCATGTTCATGGAAGGTCTCACCTCTGGTTACTGACCCAATATCTTGAGCATTCTATGTGAAGTAAAACTGAAGTAAATTGATGCGAGGGCTTAACATGCTGACCCTTGACAACCTTTGCCCATGCTGTTTGACATACCTGTTAAAGGATTCTTGAAGGAGGCAGCAGTTCATTGTAGCAGTGTGTGCAGTCATCACAGAGGTCAATAATGGCTTTGTTAAGGCTTGACAGGGAAGAGAGTCCAACTCTTGACCTGAACCTTTGCAAAAAATACAGCCAGAGGAGCCTGGTGCAAATCAGTGGGTAGTGCTCATGGTGATGGGATGTGATGAGAGCCACCCATGCTCACAGGGAGGTGGAGGTCTCCCTTTTCACAGGATCCAGCCTCAGTTTGTTTGTTTACAGGCACTCTCATGTACATGCTCAGCATTCCTTACCTGAGTCCCCCTGCCGTGGCTGTGTTCAGGGCTGTGAACAAGCTGGGAACAGGTACAAGTCATGAAAAAGTACAGCACGAGTGTTCCTGGTGTCCAGATGTTCCTTCCCCAGGCTGAAGCATTAGGGACTGGGTGAGCTATACCTAAGTTATAATAAGATTTCTCAATTTTAGATTTGGCAGCTTGCACTGTTTATTTCTCTCCTATACTCACTTGTAGCATTTAAACTAAGCAGTGTTTTCAGGTAATTGAGACACTTGGGAAAACTGGTATTAACAAAATCTATTTTTCTGTGTAAAGCGTTTGGCAGAAAATGACAAGCTTTCAAGTGCTTTTTCCTTTTTAAATGCTTTTGGCTGTTATTAGTGAGGGTTAAAAAAATCTCCAGTGTGAACAATTGGCCGTTCAACCAGCACAGAACGACTGTGGCTGTGTTAGCCTCTGCCCCTGGGGAGAGCTGCAGAGCCATGGTAACAATATCACGGGAGTTTTGGCAAGCACAAATAAAAGGAGAAGGCAAAAGTTGTAAAGAAGGTTTCTGCCCAAAGATAAGCTTGAAACTACTCTAACTGCTGTAACAGGAGCTACTCCTGAGTGCTTCCCCAGCCTGCTGACAGGAGGGATGTGGAATCACTGAGGGCTTTATGCTATCGCTCTGCTGTGAGTCTGGGGACAATCCAGCAAAGTTTCACTTCCATCTTCTTTTTTTCCAGCAAAGTGCAATCTGACAATTTTCTATTCTGTTTAGGAAGTATTTGTGATTGGATGGAACAAGGAAAACCCAAATGATAAATGGCTTTGAAATAAACAGATCCTGGAAGTGAAGGAAGGGTGGGTTCCTGGAGGAGGGAAAAGGATCTGGAAGGAAGTCTAGTAAAGCTGACCAGATTCCAGCCTGGCTTCTGCCACATTTCCCTACAGACCCTGTGTTATTTCCCTGTGTACTGGATCCCCAAACAAAAAGGCATTTGTGCCTTTTAGCACTGCCCTCCCCACACTGTGTGCCCTGTTCCACTGGGGAGGTCACAGTGCTAATTTAGCTGAATCTCATCTCCAGCCTGGGGGTGGAGGTTGTTCTCCACAGGGTTTCATAGCAGATGGAGTAGATCTCAGGGAATAGGAAGTGTCAGAGAGAGAGAGATGTATGGAAAAGCCTGTGTTTAGCTTCCATGTCTATTTAGAGCTGCATCAGAGCTCAAAGGCTGAACTTTATGTGTAGACAATTATTTTGTTCTCCTTTTCTTTGAATATGTGTTCATTTGGTGGGAGGCCTCTATCTCAGGTGTTGCTTGGATTAAGGATGTCTGCAGTGGCAGTTTCTACATCCAGGAGAGTCCTTCCTACAGGGTGATATTCTGGGTGAAAGCCTCCATTCTTACTGAAATGAGGCCAAGGAAGAAGGAATTGCAGCTCAAAAAAAGAAAACCCAAACAAACAAACAAAACCCAACACCAAAATTACCCACAGGCAGCCAGGTTCCCTGCTGTTCCTGAAATGTCCCTGGGACTGTCTCTTGGAAGACCTAACATGCAGGTGTCCCTGTGATGTGACAGCAAAGCCCAAACCTTTATGCTCAGGTTCCTGAGACCATTTCTCCTCTCAAATCCATGACTCTCTTGTTCCCTGAGTTACCTTCAGTTCTGCTGCTCATCCTGCAAGTGGCATTGGACAGCACAGAGCAGCAGTGGGACTCACCAGTCACTCTTCTGCTTCCATGGCTTAGAAGTCATGTCCAGTGGAGACTTACTAAAGGAAGCCACATTTAAAAAAAAAAAAAAGGTAAAAGAGCAACTCATCTCATTACTTTTGTTTGATATCTATAAGATTCAGTAGGATTTGGGAACCCAGCATGACATCAACCCCTGTCTGTTTAAAGTGATTTTCAAGTCTGACTCTGATCTTTTTCAGCAGAACATGTATATTGCTTTCTTAATGTACTATTCTGCCTTTCCCCTCAGGAGCAGCACTTACTGAAGGGCCATCAGATACTGGCAGAGGAACCTTTTCACCCATCTGACTTAGACATATCTTTGCGTATTTAACAACTGGATGCATTTTTTAGCATCGTGAGATATTTCATTAATATAAGCAAAATAGAAACATCAGCCACCATTTGCTGCAGGCACTGTGAGGCATGGTTTATGAATCTCTCATGGACCTGACTTAACATGTAGCAGGAATTAAGTGAAGCAGCCCAGCTTCTTTCAAGGGCTACTTCATGGCAGACCTTGATTATGTATTCATTTATTTGCTCAAAATAATCAAACATTTCTAAGACAGCTGAAAACATGAGTAAGTGTTGACTCAGTGTAGCAAGATGAATGGAATAAAAACCATGTCTTGTGGGTTAACCCACCCAGCAGACAGCTCAGTCCCACCCGGCCGCTCACTCATTCCCCTCCACCAGGATGGTGGAGAGAATTGGAAGGGAAAAGTGAGAAAACTTGTGGGTGAAGATAACAGAGGAGGCCTTCATGCTGTTCAGTAATAGCCAAAACATTGGTATGTAATCAACACTGTTTTGGTCACAATTACAAACCGTGGCACTCTACAAGCTGCTATGAAGAAAATTAACTCCATCTCAGCCTGAGCTGTTACACTGCTGAAAAGTTTTTGTTACTAATTTAATTGCTAATTGAGAAATAAAAAAATAATTTCTTAACTTGCAGAGTTATTTCTGTGCATGGATAATTTCTAATATGTTGCTTATAGGATGTTTTAATAACTGTATGACAGCTGTTCAAAGCCAATTTTAACAGGAGAGGGAAATCATCATACATTACCTCAAGACTATTTTGTAGCTTAATATGTTTTAAAAATGATGACAGATGTAAATAGCTGCTGTATTTCACTGCAGGAAGCAGTGACCCAGGCAGACTGGCATAGGCTGATGCTCCCTTTGTGCTGTTTCCAGTTGGCAAATGGTTCCTGCTCTGTACTTCTTACTGTATATTCCCTTCATTATTCTAGACTCTCTTTTTAAAAACTACAGTTGAATTTCAAGGGACACATGCTCTTAACATATTTCACCGACTACTCTCCTATTTGGGAAAGTGCTCTGGAACATTGACTGCGCTTGTAAGATTTTAGAGGAGTTCATTATCTTGCTTCAAGCACTTAGACCCATTCCCATGGCATATTGGTTGACATCAGTCTGTTATATCACCAGTTCTAAAGCTTATCTTCAGGAGGAAAGAAGACTTAAGCAATTAGGCCATCTGTATATCTGTTTGTGTTTCCGCTTCCTCACAGTAATATTTTTAACCCATGAGTAAATTTCAGCTGAATTTGTCAGAGTGATACAGGTCCATATAATCATAATTCCATCGGTTTTGTCAGATTATAGGACTAAATAGAGAAGATGGGTCACAGAAGTGACCAAACAAAGATGAAGTCTGCAGGATGATTATTATTAGACAGCAGAGAATCAATATAAACAGCTGCTAATATCTCCATTGCATAGAAATGTTTCAAAACAAATATTGATGTTGGTGTCTGAGAAGCTCTGATCAAGCATATGATAAATTGTATGTTCATATGACACCACATCTCATTCTTTAAAATATTTGTTTTTGTAAATAAATAACAGACATAAAGTAAAGGAGAGTTGTCTGACTTAATGACCTGTCTGCCTGGTCATAATGTCCTCATTTCTGAAGGATATGGAGCCAATAATGTGAATGTTCTCAAATCCAAATTCTGTAACTGACACTGAGCAAGTTAAAACTGGAGAGCTGTCGGATGGGTGTTACTTTTGACTCATTGGGTATTTGCATTTTGTAGGATTAGATATGGATAAGATCTCAAGGTTGTGTTTTCAGTTCCCCATGAATCGGAAAATCTTCAAAGAAATTTTTAAACTCTGACACCAGGTGTTTTGAAAAGGACACACCGTTCTTGTGTCTTGCACTTTCTGGCTGATCATTATGTTGTTTCCAGTTTCCCTACTGGTTTTGCTAGTGGCCACAAAAGCGTTTGGAATTTGGCAATCCTCAGTAGCGGAGATCCCGGTGGCCCCACGAGGGCTGGCCCACATGGCTGGGTCGTCTGTCCTGGAGCCACGTTCCTCCTCTCAGAGGGAGCTTGTGGCAGCAGCATGGTCAGCACTGCTGTGGGGCACAGGGAACACCTGCCCACGGAGAGGTGCAGCCGCTGGGGTGGGTGCAGTCTACAGAACACTGAAACTCAGGAGTTGGTGCAGGCACTGAATGTGTTGGCAGAGCTGTAAAGTCTCTTCAGCATCAACTCTTTGGGTTTATTGCAGTCACTATCCATAAGCTTCTGTTACCTGAACTAAAGCCCTGAATGCTGGCAGCTGGACCAGGTTTTGCAAACTCAAGTATCAAAAACAAAAGCTTGATTAACGCTGGGGCATGACTAATTCAACAGAAAACCTCACCCAATTTTGTTACCCACTGGCTCTCTGCCTACATGCATACTGCCAATGTTGCCACTAATAAAATTCCTGTTAGTGTTGTAAATCTGTTTTGCTCTCTACTGCATATGCTTTGGGAATATCTCGTAATTCAGAGCATCAAGAAAAAATGCTAATTATTGAGTACAACTATTTGAGGTGCTACGCTGCCACGAGACCTCCTATCCCAGATTTTTCTGTTTATTATGGGCCTTTTATATCCATAAGTGAGCAACAAGGAGGTGGGTGGGTATTTTGCAACTTACTCTTGGCTAAGATGTTCATCATTACGTACTGAAATAATTCTGTTTTCTCCTAATCTGTAATTTGAGAAGCTGGGAGGAAGTACACCTTTTTCAGAGCTTTTTAAAAAAAATTCACATAGAATCTAGCAAAGTCCACAGAGCTTTTGTAAACTACAGAAGATTACCAAACCCACCAGTGAGGTCTTAATTGTTTGAATTTCAGCACACAATCAAGAGCTTTGCTGGATGTGTGTCTGGAGCCCTGACCCAGGGCTCTTCTGGGGAGAGGTTCTGGGGCAATTCCTCTTTCCTTACTGACTTTATTGGTCTGAATGGAATAAAGAATTCTATCACACAGGCAAGGCCACCAGGTTTAAATCCTTTATGTGAGGTTAGAACATTGCACAAATTTTGCAGAAAATAATAATTGTTTTGGCTTGGAAGTGTTCATGGGTGGATCTCTTTCAAAGATGCTGTCTGCAAGGAGCTGTGCACAGTGCATAGGTTTGGAGGGAAAGGATGGGCCCACCTCTACAGATACATGTCTGTGCCTATACCTATGCATGGTTACACAGGGACTCTATTTTCATTCACATCACTGTAACTTTGCCCATGGCAAGCCTTCACTTGGAGAAATTACGTTGTGAAAGACCTTTATGAAATACTTCCATCTGTCTCTGAGCTCTGTGATTTTGTCATCACTATGCCAATTTCCTATCATATTTGGAGTCTTGATTTTGGAAAAGAAATCTCAATGAGTAACCAGATATGTGAGCAAGCACTGCTGTTCAGAAGCACCTGAGTAAGGACCAGGGGAGACTTCCCAGTCTCTGTCATCACAGCCACATACCTGCCCAGCTCACAGTCTCACACAGTTTCTCACTATCTCTTATGTTCCCATTAAAGCAGAACCATGTTTCAGTCCAGTCAGTTAGAAACAGCACTATTGGAAGCAAACCAATGATTTGTAAGAAGGAATTAATTGGCAATTACCTCTCTAGAATATGATTGTTAATGCTTGTGGACAGTAGTTAGAAGAAGTATTATTTGAACAGAGATTAATAAATCAAAAAATTGAAAATCCTCATAAAGGATTCCAATAATGCACTTAAGTGCAGAAATTCTGTTTTCCTGCTGCATGGTCACTGTGCCTTTTATTATACTTAGTGTGTTTATGTGAATATAAGCAAACTTTTAGCACCCCAGAAATCACATGTAAGTCCTGTCACATAGCATTTGATGCTTCAGATGAAAAGTTGGGCCAGAAGTGACATGTTACTCATTGAAATGAAGGACACGTCACACACAATTTCCTTTTCATGTCAGGTTGAGTCAGTTTGCCCCACTGTCTGGCGTGTGAGATGTGTCAATGGCAGCGGTTCCTGTTTCATGCACAACATCTGTCTGTAGCTTACTGGTTAGATGAGCAAGTTCTCATATCATCCCTGCCAGCTGTCTTCTGTACTATTTCAAACTGCTGTGAAACATGAGGTTAACGATAATATGGGACATGTCATGGGCTCTGCTCATTTGGCTTTGCTCAGCTTGAACCTTTGACATTGCCTGGAATTCCTCATCATGGCTCGCCCTCGTTCTGCTGTGGATTAGGCTGTGTCTCAAGTAGGTTACTTTCAGAATAAGGGAGGGATGTGCTACCAGTCTTACTTTCCTAACATGAACAGATGTGAAAATTGGCATGATGCTGAGATGGGGCTTATGAAAAGCAAATAGAAATTTGCATCAAACTTTGGCTCGGCAATAATTTTCGGAGTGTAATTTTAATCTAGTCTAATTAGACTAATTTCTGTGACTACGGAGTTTTCAGCATGTGTGGCTAAAGAACCATATTTGGAAAACAGTAGCAAAACTTGCAGTTGTGAGAGCAGATGCAGTGCCAGTCCATCTGAATAAGGAAAATGGTAGATTCTCAATTTGATATCACTTTTGGAGGAAAAAGATTATGGGATAAACAGCAAATACACTGACATAAACCCTTGCATTATGTTTGTCCTTTATGAGGTGAAGCCAAGCATTATTCTTAGGTGTAAGTAGGATATAAAATTGGTCTCTGTCTGAGACTCAGCACTTTTTCAGCATCACTGTGGATGGGGATCAATTACCTGTGTTTTTCTTAGCCTATGAGGCCCAAGATGATATAATGCTGCAGCCACAGTAGAAATCTCCCCATCCCGCTGTTCTTCACTGCTAAAAAGATCCTTTGGGAAATGTAATTTGAGAGTCTGAAGTTTTTTGAGTCCTGGGTAAGAGATCCATGAGAGCTCTTACATATGAAATCTGCTTTCACTGCTCCCAGGTAGGTTCTGAATGTCGTGATTGCACAGGGGCACTACATGTTATTCCTGGGACAGACTGGGAAAGATTTGCTGGTGAAATACATCAGTTCAGCTCAAGCTCCTTGTGATATTCCTTTGTGGAATCACCCAGACAGGATGATGAGCATATTTAATAAACTCTGAAATATATAAATAAATAAAAATGATAATCAGAACTGCCTGAAATATTGAAGAGCATTGATAAATAAATTACGACATTTTCAACTTGGGTCCCTTTCTGAAACATGTTTTTAAAATAGCTGTAAATAACTGCAACTATATTCTGACTCAAGGACTGGTTGGTGGATTTAATCTACAATTTAATTTGCCTCAGAAAAACATAACAGCAATGAGAAAGAATTGGTCAATCAACTGGTGACATGATATTGTATCAATGCTAGTGATCAATCCAATGCTTCACAGGCACATACATCACTGTAAAACTGTGAATTCCTTAACTTCATTTATATTACCCTTGGTTTGCACAGTCGCCAGTGAAAGAATATTAGACCTTCTGATTTCTCCTCCTGCCCTTGCTCAAAACACCTGAACCTCTCATTCCAGGTTTTGTTGTGTAAGGATTGAAAAGAAACCCCTAGGCTTTGACCAAGGGAATAAATAACTCTGTCATCTGTGAACAGAAGTGAGAAGACAAGATGAAATGTCACCTGGGAATTATTATGCAAAATAGAAGGAATGCACAAGGCAAAACAATGTTAAAATTAAATTTGTGTGTTTTAATATTATTGTCTTTCTATGTTTTAAAGGCACAATATAAAAATAAATATGACAAAAGGATAAATGAATGTAGCATAATTAGCAAGAAAATTACACCTCATTTGTTTTCTGGATATTGCTTTGTCTGTATTATAAATGGCATGTGGATACAGTAGAAAGTGGAATAACTCAGAATATTAAGTTCTTTTAAGATTGTGCCATGGGGGCCTTAATATCTTGTTCCATTCCTGCCTCTAATTTACTGTTCTTGTGTTGTCAGCAATAACCCTTGCACAAAAATGTCTCACTGCCCCAGCTCTGGGCTCTGCTGGTTTCTAGAGCAGGGTCTGCAGTGAAGGCTGCTGGGCATTTACAGTGTGCAAACCAGGCTCCCTCACTGCAGCGTTCCCAGGTAGGAGCTGGGACAGAGCCCATTCCTCTACTTTATGAAATGCCAGCAGGCATTCACACACTGGGAGCTGTAACAACCCTTTACAGCAACAGCTTTCTAATGAGCTGTGTTACAGTTTGTGGTGATGTGAGCTTTGATAGAAGTCTGAAAAGAAAATGTGGTCAACTGTGTGATATTTGGGTATTATCCAGTGACCCCAAATGGGTGGCTGGGCATTACTCAGGACAGTGTTTCCTTGTCCAAGGTAGTGTGTAGAGGCATGTTTTCATAAACATCAATGTAACACCAAAAATGATGATTCACTAGAGGGTCTCTGATACAGGTCAAAATCTAAGGGTCTGTTTTTGTTTTAGCACTGCTCTGCCCAAACCTACATGTTAGAGGGACTGCATATGGCAGATTGGGAAAGATTTGGTAGTGAGATACATCAGTTCAGCTTAAGTTCCTTTGGCATCAGTTTTGTAGAATCACCCAGAGAGGATGATGGGCATAAAACTCTCCTAAGAGACCTTGAGAGATCATTGAATCCATCTCTTCTCCCTTAGGCAGAATGAACTATACCTAAAGAATTGTCAAGAGTAATTTATCATTCTAAGCTCTTCTTAAAAACTTAAAATGATGGTAAGGCTATAACCTTACAGTCTGATCCTGTTCTTGATATTCTTGGCATTACAATATTTTTCTTCTGTTCAACTTAAATCTTCTCTATAGCATTCTAAGCCCATTATTTTTGTCCTATGCACAGTGGGCAAGAATACAGTGGAGCTCTTTCCCATCTTCTGGCTCAGGGTGCTCAAGCTGTCTGCAAGCTGTCGTGAACTCTAAAATAATTTTATTCCACATATGCTGATCTCATAGTGTTAGATTTTTACCATGGTGTCTAGACACTCTAGATAATTAGCATTTTTACTTATTAATAGGAATCAAGGAGCCATGCTGACGTAAGAAGATATTTTTTTAAGCCTAGAGTTGGATAATAGCTTGTCCGTGCAAATGGTATTGGGTTAGCTAACATGGATTTCCATGTTTCCTGTAATATGGCACTAACCTTGCTGCAGAGACATCTTGTGAACTCTTGGGGACTTCCAGCAAGGAATCATTTGAAGTGGCTGAAAATCTTGGCTTTTTTCTTTGCTCCTTCTCCATCCATGACTGGATAAATATCTGAGCAAGCCAGGAGACATCTTTTGCAGGTTTTACAGTTAATGTCACCAGCTGACATTGACTCTATGAAGTGGGAACTAAGTAATGTGAGGGAAATGGATTTGAAATATCAGGAATACTATCTGGATGTACCCTTAGCTTAGCACAGTATCCATCCTTCAGTTTCATTAATGATTTCCCTTTTGTTAAATGTGACTAACATATCTGCTCAGTGCATGAATACTCAAAGTGAGGCCTCAGAGAACTCATTTGTTACAAAAATCCAAACTCATTATTTTTAAGAAATTAAGCTGGATAATGAAATGATAATGTTGATGTTATTATCCTCCAACATCATAATTTTAGAATTGAACATAAAGTCTACTCCAATTAAAACTGTTGCATGGAACATAAAACCAGAATGCCGTGATACTGGAAACATTTAGACATGCACATAAGCTTTTAAAAAAGTTCCCAGGCACAAGAACAAAGCTTTTATTCATTGCAAGGATAAGTCAGCTGAAGTGATCTTTATACATTAAAATTACTGGTTGCACATTGTGCTAAAGAGGACACACTCATCACAGGAGGCTGAGCACAATAAACCAGAGAATGATCAGGCTTGAAAGAAAATGTAGTAGCATTTTAATAAGAAACACAGTTTCTTTATGCGGCCAAAATGCTAAATAAGTTAGCAGTGGGCTTTCATGCGAATGTTAAATTGGGAACAAAGACTGAGATGAGAAACATCTATATACCAATTTTACATACAAATTTCACTCTGTTCTCTGAAGTCTTACTTGTGGCATAGTAAAGACCAACATCAATCCCAAATTACAAACATTATGAAAGACAGCATTTCCCACTGCAACTTGCTCTCACTAAGAATAAAATTTTGTTGCAGAATCCTGATTCCAATCTTACATTTTTAAAGGGAGAGAGTGAGTAATCCTTGTCCAAATAATAAAGCCTTTAATTTCCGTGGGAAGAGCATTTTGCAGAATAGAACATGTGCGGTTTTGTCTCCCTTTAAAATAAATCCTTCATTTTCATCTTATCCACTGGAAAACCAATCCACAGGATGACATCAGGTTACTAGCGCACTTATTTGAAGTGGGAGCGAGAACATCAGTCACCTGCAGGTGAGAGAGAAAGGTGGGAGTGAAAAATCAATGGAATGAACAATCCTTTGGTGTGTTCAAGGGCAGGATCTGTCTGTCCGTGCTCCTCATTCCCCTTCTGTCTGGCACTTAGCAGGATCAAATCCCCTCAGTGCCTCTGCCAAGCAGGAATGTTCTGGGAGCAGCCGAGGGAATGTGGCTGCCAGCACAGAAACCTCTGCTTCTCTTGACAGCCCTCCTCTGCTCTGGGAGAGCAGCAGACTGCTTTTCCAGCTCCTTGATGTGTTAAAAGCGAGCAGATCAAATCACGATTGGCTACTGAACTTTATATTAGAAGGACAGTGAATTTATCTCATGTAGTCACTTTGGAATATCAGATTTCTCCTTGGTTTCCAGACTGATGGTGAGACTTAGCTGCCTCCGAGGAGTAGCTCCAGGAGCTCCAGTCAGGTACAGGGAGAGGCCAGCACCAGCTACAGGAAAGCACCAGTTCTCCAGGGAAAAATTCTCCTTCGGAATGCTGGACCACCTCCCAGAGAGCACGTGAGAGCACTTTGCGGTGTGTTTTTGCAGCACATCTCAGCTCTAATCCTTGCTCCAGTTTCGAGCTGCCTCACCCCTCCCAAAAATTCCTCACCATGGTCAGTGTGTGCCAGACAAGGCATCAGGGCAGAGGTAGTGCTCAGTTCCTCCCTAAATGATTTTTTTCCCCAAACAGAAGCTCTGAGTGAAATTTGAGATGCCTTCTTGCAGAACCCCCATGGGCAGATGTTGAAGCACTAGCTGGCAAATTTTCTAAGTACTTTTGTTTTCTAAATAAGTATTTCCTTTTGCTTTTTGGGCATTGTTCACAAACCTAATGCTAGTGTTCTTTCTGTCAGTTAAGATCACTGCTATAGTCCACTTTAGAGGAAGAAAAGTATGTCAGGGAGCACGTATTTCAGCAGATTTTAGCTGTGTTTCAAGTTGCACACAGGGTTGTAGAGCTGGTTGCAGTACATAAACAAAAGCTAGAGCCGGATGTTTTGTTTTTGTCACAGTTTTGACTTCACTCACTGTGACAGCAGTCAGATACAAAGTCTACCTTCAGATGTTGTAGCCCAGAGTAAATAATGAGACTCACCAAGAACCTGACATCTATTTTTTAAAGAACCCTTTTCAAAGAGACAATCACTCAGACATGTGAGGGTCTATTTCACCAAATGTCTTGAATAAATTGGCAGCAGAAGCCAGTGGCTTTGGCAATTGTTTGTCACAGAGGTGTGCACAGCATCAGTATTTGTAATAATTAGGCTTTATGTTTCAAAACATCTCAACAACTACAAAGGAAATCCCATTAAAAAGAAGGATGGCTATACTCCTGACTGGATCTTCAGTGAAAATATCCCTTCCTCCTAGTCCCCCATACCTGATTGCTTTTGGTTGCCAGAAAATCCTTGGCATTTGGCAGAATCCTGGAACTCCTTCGAGGGGAGGTTAACATCATTGATGCTGACTTGTTCGGTGCATATAGCCATTGGGAAATACGGTTGAAAAATACAATGGATCCCTAAAAGCAAAAGGCTCAGAGAAGGAATGGTCTGCTCTTCTGCTTTGAGAAAATAATGTTTGGCAGCATGCACAGCAGTTAGTGGAAGGTACTACTGCTTATTTGCTGTGTAACATTTGCTTCTTCAAAGGAGTTTTAGTGATGTGCTCTCTCTCATTGTTTTTTTCATAGTGAAGCTTCTGTACAGTGCATGAAATCTGTGCAAGAGCTTAGCTCCCCATGACCACAAGAGCAGGACCAAGCCGATTAATTCTGCTTATGCAAAATACTCTCTCAGACTGAAGCTTTTATTCAGGAAAATGTGTGAGTGGCTGGGTGAGACATGGCCCTTTCCCCAAATCCACACTGCCCAGAAAGGTAATTATTCAAAGAGCACAGGTTAGGGTACCAGTCACACTATCTTTGCTCCTGAAGCCAGAGATACAGGAGAGCGTAAGGAAAGAACACACATATGTAGTGAGAAATTTTTTTCAGCTATTATCAGTAGTAAAGCAAACTGAAAAGTCTTTGGCAGAACAGGGGCTGTTGTGAGTTTCCAGTTCTCAAGCTCTGTATCTCAACTGGTGTCCGGAGCACGCGACAGGACACCTGCCCTTGCCCCAGGAGTGCTCCCTGGGCCAGGGAGGCAGTGGCTGCTGATGGACAGCCAGGGCCCAGAGGAGTAGCAAGGATGAACAGGGGCTTCAGCTTCACAGCCCAGCTGAGAATTCTCTCTGATCTAGTATTAACTGAAAACTCACAGGCAGAGCCGAGTAGCAGAAGCTCTTCCGGCTGCAGCTCTGCCTGAGTGAGAGAGGAATTTGGGATTTCTGCAGGAGCAATGCTGAGGAGTTCTCTCTGGTTCAGGGCAGAGATAAATTCTTGTCTTCCCCCTGAAAACCTTGGGAGTTTGTGTTCATGGCAAGTTGAATATGAGTCAACACTGTGCCCTGGCATCCAGAAGAACTCATAGTTCTATGATTTTATGTCATTTCCCTGCAGGAAGGCAGGATGGCTAACTTCCCTGGACTCTTATGGGACACCCAATAGCCCCGTGATCCTTTGTGCCTGCCTCTTCTTTTATGGCTCTCTACTCGTGCATCACTCTTCCTTTCATTAGCCTCATCATTCCTTTCATTATCCAAAAATCATTAGCCTCTTATGCTACAGAAACTCAATCCTGCTAAATCACCAGGAAAGGTACCCAAGCAACAGAGAGACAAGTCCGCAAGCAAATCAGCTATAAAATTTTTGAAGTAAGCTACCTCTTCCTCCAAAAGCAATATAGGGAACAAAAATGAAAACACACAAAATGTAGAGAGGGATAAAGAGACGAAAGCAGCTTGTATTCACTTGAAATAATTTCATATTAATATGAAGGGGATCTTATATTTTTAGATTTCTTCAGGTTGCATTTTTAAAAAATTTGATAAAATAAAACAGAATCTGCTGCATGGAAATATCACAGAAATATCTTGGAAGTCTGGTAAATAATGCATTTCTGCAATAGCAATAGCAAAGAAAAACACTTAATTGAATCTTTTTAAAGCCTAACTCCCCTCCTTTTCTTCGGGTTTTGCAAGTCGTAAGAGAGAAGTTTTCTGAGGTGTGCTGTTCTCACTCTATTAAGGAACACATACATAAATGCACCTAGCAAAAACATAGAAAGTGAAGATGGTCCAGTTACAATACAATTTAAGTTTCATTTTCATACGGTTACCAAGCTTTCAGCTGCAATTCTTTTAATTGAGGAACCTCACTCCTACTGCGTACTACTTTCTTATAAAGGGAGCTGGACACATTTAGGGACCAAAGCTGAAGTTAAAGATGCAGGATTGTTTTTTCTCTGTGGAAATGATTTATTGCATATTTTTTCACTTCTTCAAGCAACAGAATGAAATTTCACTCTGCTCTGGGAGTGGTAGAGACAAAATACTTAAAAATGATTGAAGTGGCCAAAGTGTGTTCATGTGTTACTTTGTAGTAGTGACCTTCACTGGAAATTGCAGCTGTTGCCTCGGGCTGAGTTTCTGATCACCTCCCAATGAACACTGGAGCCTGTGGCCTCAGGCAGACCTGCAGGACTCGGATTTGAGAGGGAGGTTGGGTGCTGCCAGTCCACGGGGCCTCTCAGGGACAGCGCTAAGCACAGACCTGTGCTGGGTGGTGTGTGTAGATTTCTCCGAATTTCTTCATATGAAAAGGTGCAGGCAGCAAGTGCTTTGCACAGTGTTCTGCCAACTGGTGGGGGCGATTTGAAGAATGCAGACACAGTGGAAAGAATGGTCTTATTTTACTATGAATGTAAAGACAACACAAAAGTAAAATGACACACCCAATAAATCTACGTTCTTGGCTTTAGCAACAAGCAAAAATAAGCAAGGTAATGTACCTAATCATTACTATATGAGAGAAAGGATAGTGATTGAGAAAGGTACATCTGATGCCTTAGGTTTTAGCTCTTATATTTTTTCAGAATTCTGCATTCCCAGTGTGTGACTCTGAGCTGCCTTGCAGCCTGTCAGCTGCTGCTCTCTCATGCTCACACAGACATAACAAAGCCTCTCCAGGCCTGCTCTCCAAGGACACCCAGCCCGTCCTAAGCCCAAAAGGTGTAACCCAGCATCTTGAGGAAGGGGGGCGAGCTGAGGGGCAGTTCCATCATTAGCTAAAGTTTAATTGGTGAATTTATGCTGATCTGCAAATGGCCCAAACCTGTAACAGTGTGAAGAACTCGTGACTTGTCATCCATCTCGGGTGCAGCCTTTGGCCTGCCCAGGGTGTGCCTCCGAAGGCCTTTTGAATAAATACCCACCTTTATTTCCTTACTCCTGTCTAGTCTCTGTTTCCAGGTTGGCCTCTTTAGGCATCACATCACTAATTGCTTAAATATTTAATCAACATCCACAGCCCACAGTCGCTGGGGAGCCGTGTTTTGCAGCGAGGGCCTGGAGAACCTTTCCCAGCAACTGGGAAAATCCTACGCGGTGTGTCCACCCACAGGTGACGTCTCCAAACTGGGCCCGAAAGTGGGTCCAGCTTTTACAGGCCCAAATCAGCAAGTCAGAGTGACCTGATTATATTTTTAGCACAGAAACTCCTGGATCTGATGGCACACTTCCCAAATAGCCAGGGCCAGGGCTTGGCCAGAGCCCAGGCCTCGGCTAGGAGGGTTTTCCCCTAAAATACCCTCAAAACAAGCCCCTATTCATGTCAGCTGAGAAAGTTTCTTAAAATGATACATTTCTTGCAGATAACTACACAAGGTTATACCGAGCTAGCATAAGCGTCTTTGCCATCTATTTTTAGCCAAATAATACTAATGGTGTTAATCACCCAGTGCCCAGGATTCATCTTGTAAGTCAGCTCAGGCTGAGGCCGGCTGCTCAGGCCTCAGCACATCACACAGCCGGACTGAACCGCAGTGAGACATTTCCTTTTCAGCACAGAGGTGGTTTCCACTTTCCAGCATTAAGGCACCAGCTGGAGAAAGCATTAACTTAACTAACTCCCTTTAGGAGCCCGCTAGACATCTGTGGGATTAGTTCAAAGGAGTGAGAGTTCAATTGCATGACAAAGAATTACATGCTCATGCCCGTGGAAAAAACATATTGGTAGAGCTGAAATATGGAAATAAAATGCAATACATGAAGATCCTTATGCACAGTTCCCACCTGCAGACTTTTCTGGTGCCAGCCTGTGAGTCTGAATGAGAAGAATTCAGATTCCTCCTTCCCTTCCCCTTTCCAAAACATATAGGAAAGAACCTATGTAAGATGTAGAGCAAAGCCCATTGTTTGTACTGAGAAAGAGCAGGACTGAAGTTTTCTTTAAAAGCCCCTGCCAGGCTGGGTAGTAAATCCTGATTTAGGATCCCGCCATCTATCCCAATTTGTAATGGATGAGTGGAATGCAACCCACTCAAAGAAGAGAAGCAACAGTGTCTTTTATTGAGGTAAAATACTTATTTGTCAGAGTTCAGTAAATTAGATGGAATTTAACACAGTTTAACAGTGGTTTGACAAGATTTAATAACTGTGTTGGCAAGGTTCACTCTATTAATTACTGCATGAAAATTGAGTTAGAATGGTTCAGCAGAGACCAGAGATGCAAAGAATAAGGAAGACCTTCACCCTGAGTCATGAGTTTCATGGACCCCCTAAAACTTCTAGAATCCTTATGGAGCCTGGATGCAGCTGGATCCAATCTTAGTCTCAGTCTTGGACAATGGTTTATGTCTGATGTAATTGTCTGTACCAACTTTATAATAATTACTATTGATGCAGTCCAAGAGTAGCTAAAATAGGTTGAAATTGAATTAATTTGTTAAAAAACCTGAGAAGTTGATTGTCTCCAAAAGGCATGAGTGACTTTTGGGCTGCTAATACCTGGTTCATGCCTGAGCAGTGACCAAGGACAGGTTGGGGGTGGCAGCTGTGTCCTTCCAGCCTTTGGTGCTTCTCTGGTGGAGCCTCACTCCTGTGAAACAGAGATGTTTCTGAGAGGGAGAGGCTGTGTCTGGATCCACAAACAGTAGAGCTATAGCACACTGACATGGAGCTTTGGGATATGTCCTGCTTCTTCCACCAGAAACATAAAAGTGGTTGGAAAAGAAAAAAAAGAAAGGCAGTATTTTAAGGATGATGGAAGCAATTAAAGTTCACGTCTGTTAAAATCCTGTGACAGATGTGGTCAAAACCTGTCTGCTGATGGTGCACCTGAGTCTGACTGTGCTTAACTCAGCTTGCACAGAAATTTGGGAATGGGCTATCATGTCTCCTGTACCTTCCAAAGAGGCAGGCATAAGACCTCCAAAATGGGGAAAACCACAGCAAAATATTATGTAAATCCAGTGTCATGTAGCTCTCTATCCCCCTGGGAAATTTTAGCTATATCCCCTAAGTAAAATCATCACGTATTTAACACAACTCACTGCATTTCCTCAAGAGGTAGAGGGCTGACAAAACACAGAGCCTGAAGAACCTACTGGCCCCTCTGCAGCAGCTCCCTGTGTGGCAGAAAAATCTTCACAGCGTCTGCTCAGAGTATATTACTCCCTTGGCCTCGTATTCCTCATCTAAACTGAGCATTAAATTCAGACTGATTTCATCAGCAAAAGAAGGAACAAAACAAGAAAAAAAATGTCAGAAATGTTACAACATGCTTAATTTAATTGGATTTTCTGTTCTGAATCAGGAGAATGAAAGAAACATTAGACAGAACATGCCCAAATGTTAAGGCAGCATGAACAGCACCATCTGTCACAATATTTCTCTAGTTATTTTTAATCTCTTACACAGTTAAAATTATGTTTTCTTAGTGAGAGGCATTATTGTAGAACATTTATCTATTATAAACAGATGCTAAAGTATTCATTATTCCCAGGATCCATTAAAAAGAATAAATGACTAGAAGAGAGGTAATTGTACACTTTTCATGCTCTGCACCACTCAATATTTGATAGAAATGGTGGAATTGTGATATTAGAACATACTTGAAGGTCTAGTGAGTTTTTAATCCTTCCTTCAGAGGTGGCCACCCCCATGTATGTGAGGGGACCTCATGATAAAATATCTTACAGAATAAACTGGCTTGGAGGAAAAAATTCTTCTTAAGCCCTAAGTGGTTACCAGTGAATGAGCTCAGAGAAAACACGTTATTTTAGCCCTCTTGTGCTTCTGTAAGCGTGTAAATCTGTTTAAATCCCACTGAATTTTTGGCTCAAAGACCATACGTGGTCTGACCATCATCACACTCATGAAAGGGCTCAGAAGGGGCTCGAGTGGATGCACAGGTACCTCAGTGGGACTGACTCCTGCACTGGGAGGTCACCTCCGGGCAGCTGTAGGCATTTGTGGCCAAACAGTGAAAGGCAGCCCTCTCACATGAGTGGCCTGCAGATATATTAGTGCAGACATGTAGCTGGGGTGTATCAGCAGAGCTCCACTGACGTCAGGGATTTTTACCAACCGAGCATCTGACCTGCTCTGTGCAACATGCACAGCTTCAAATTTTGCATTTCCCTGTTGATACAATAATCAAAGAATAAAAAGCAGATAAAAAGGCTTCTGCAGAGAAGCACTTTTCCAACATATATAAAGAACAGTTTCTGTTAGTACAACTGGGTTGATTTCAGTCTCTCTAGCTCTTAACTTTTCCCTGGATTTTGTGTCAAATTCCTCATTTCTATAGAATCTGGTTTTGCTTTTAGATCTCTTAATGAAGATGCTTTTTGACAAACACACAAGCCGGGAAGCCGAATGTTTAAAACAATTTTATTTGAGCTGCGCTTTAGTGAGTCCATACCTCTAAACAGCCACTCCAGTGACCCTGGGCTGTTAATCCGTGTGAAGCAGAGGATGGGAATGCAGAGCAGCTGCCCGTGTGGCTCAGTGACCAGCTCTGCCTTGATCTGACATATGCTGGCCAGCCTGGGCAGTGGCAGCGCTGGCACAGCCTCTGTCCAAGCGAGTCAGTTTCAGCTCTCTCCTTGGTGCTGCCATGCCCGTGTACTGTGATGTAGCCCTGCAGGCTCCCGTGCCTGGCGGTCCCTGTCCCGAGATGCCACCAGGGCCAAGAGCTCAGGCCCTGGGGGTGGGATGTTTCACAGTGCCACACGCCTGATTATAAAATGCTACGATTTAATGCGCTGCCACAGTTCCAGTGTTGCCAATTCTTGTGTTTTTATCATGACTCTCATAACATTTGATGTTGTACTCCAAGCTACAGCATCTGAATATTTGGGGTTTATAGTTGGAGTGTTCACAATTACGCATTTTTTTTTAAGGTTATTTTGTAGCTCCCTAGCTGTGAAGAAAAGCTCAGATTTGTGACCCTAAAGATAGTGTTATCATCTCCAGTTTTGTAAATACTTGCTACAGCCTATATATAATGCCTGCATAAATTTCAGATGCTGTAAGAGATAAAGCCCCTCCTCTGGTGATGATTGCTGTATCTCTGTGGACAGCAATGGCAGCTTAGATGTGAGTTGGTTTGTGCTATGCTGAATCATGCACCAGGGCTGGCAAAAAAAATTTAAAATGTTCCAATCCTTTATAAATTTGCTCAATAGAAATTGGGCCCAGGCTCAAACACCTGCTGTTTTACATGGACAGTGCTACAGAGATGGAAATAAAAATATCGGGAACTTGACCTATCATATCCAGAGGCAAGCCTCTCTTCCTTTCTGTGTTAGTTACTCAGTTCCCATGTTTATCCCAGTGGGAAGGAGAGTGCACAGCTGAGACAGCCTCCTGTCCCCACCTGTGTGGCAGAAAACCCCGGCTCAAATCAGCCCCCCCAGTTCTCCTCAGCTGTCCCAGGAAAGGCAAAATTTACCTAAAGCCAGATTTATTCAGCTCTTTGTGATGTGGGCCACAGTTGCTGCTTACTGTAAACCTGTGGGTAAATAAGCTCTAGATCTTTTTGTTGTTGTTGTTAAAATTATCTTACGTCTCTTCAAACAGCCGCTGCTGAAGCTGGGCAGACACAAGTGTGTTTTAAGTCCTGTAGGTACGTGTGCCATGGCATTCCTAGAGCTGGGAAACAGCTGAAATGCTGGGAAATACAGGAGTCCACTGACTGAACCAGAGGGCTAAGGGAAAAGGCACAACCCAAAATCTGTTGCTGAAGGTGTTTAATTCTTGGTTGTTCTGTTTCTGGAGATGATGGGATTCAGCTGGGAAACCTTTCACATAATGAAACCTTCTGTAAAAACTTTTATGACTTTAATACATTAAGTAATAATTTTTTTCTCGTAACTTTGAACACAACATTTATGTTAAGTATTTTGATATGCAGCTATATGGAAAGACACATCGGTTAACATGCCGTCACTTTCTACTGTAGAAGTAGAAAGACAAAGAAAGGACACTGGAAGAAATGTCCTACCTGACAAGAAAGGCAAAGCAGAAACCAGTTGCAAGATAGCTGCTTTAAAAATCCCTTCTCTGGACATTGGGGAATTTAAAGAATCAGTCAAAAAATACTCTGTAAGAAGGTCTGTATGCATTGGCAGCAGTCTCTAAATGTAAGTAACCAGCAGAGAAAAATCTTCTGCTGGGAAGGGGTTTTTCTGAATCTTGTTCTTTGCTCCTTTTTCACAAACAGGTTTTTTTGTTGACATCACGTCTCCTTTATAAGAATTAATATGGATTGCAAACATAACTAATGTGGTTATTGCTTAGCCAATGTGGATGCTTATCCAATTACTGCCAGCAAAACAGTTATGTCACAAATAATCTGGAGAGCAAGCCTGAAACCCTGACCATGCTGAAGTCAATGTAATTTTTCTGTGTGCTGAGTGAGGTCAGGATTTTTTCGGAAGCCCTTTACAGTAGCAAAAATGACTGTGGTCAGGAATGGGTTTCTGTTTTCAGGTAAGGGAAAACCACCAAATCCTCTTGGCAAACAAGTGGTCTTAAAATACAAAATAACATTCCTTTGTATAAGCACCCTTTTAAAGTACACAATCAGCACTAGAAGACATCAGTCTCACTTCTGCATTAATAACCTAGTCAGGGATTTGTGGGGGAAACATACAGTGTTGGGGAAAGTGTCAGTCAACAGAACAGATGTTGAAAGCTGTAAGAGGCTTATATGGAGATTATATTCACAATGTGTTTCAGGAATACATGTATATTCTGTCTTCAAATTCTATTAGCTGACGAGTGTCCATCAGCTTATGGGCACTAAGACTCATCTTTGAGGCTCAGGCCACAAACCCTGCGGAAACAGAGCCAGGAAATGAGGAGGCTCCTGTCTATCCCATGCCATTGGTGCCCATGCACAAATAGCTTCATTTAAAACTCTTGAAGAAGGAGAGAAACAGATCACCTCCCTGCCTGCTACTGGCACATCACAAGAATCTATAAGTGCTGGCTGAAGACATGGAAAACTTACAGTGGCAAATAGACCAATTGAATACAGGCTCTTAACTACCGTGCAAGGTCACCACGGGAGATGTGAATTTTGAGCAGTGTGCAGTTTAAAAAAAGGGCAGCAGTGGCGTGGCCCAGCAGCCACTGTTGAAGTCCCACTGCAAGACAGAAGAGCAGATCAACTACTCTGAATATTAATAGCCTTGAAAAAGCAGGAGTACAAGAAATAGGAAAAAGGAAAGAAGCCAATTGGTGATTGAGATGAAGTAGTTTAAAAAGAGAAAAACAAGGGATGAAGAATAAACTAGTGTCCATTGCCTCACAATAAAAGTGCTGTGTTTTCCCTCTGCCATGACTTGTTTACGTGTTAAAGACATCAGTTTGAAAAGCAGACCAAACCAGGGGCTGTGTTAATTTGTTATGCTTTTCCCTGCAGAGAGAAAACAATTTGTCAAATCATGCCCTGTCTACTTTGTCATGGTTTGTCTCTCATTTCCCAGTTTGGTCTGATGCTGGAGTTTCATCAGGATGTAGCCCCTGACAAAAACACCCAAAAAACCAAACCAAACCAAAAATTTTCTTTCCTTATAAAGATTGGGTATGGTTTATTTAGATGTATTCACCTATGTATTGATACAATGTATTATCATTATATAAACATTATCTTTCAATTCCACTGCTCCTCTGTAGCCAGAATGGTCAGTGTCTATGGAGGGACTTTATAATGTCTTATAAGGTCTATTAATTGTAATAGAATAATATTCAGTACCTTGTGATAGGTACTATTTAATAAAAAATCTTGACTGCTTAGATTTTGTGGTTGAGTTATTATTCATGGTGGTAAATTGCAGACAGCTGCTGAAATAATAAATAGATCTGATTCATGTGATTCTCTTTTTTGAATCTCTTTTTTGCTTGTGTCTACTACTCAGCTTCTTATTCAGCTTTGGCTGATTTCTGTCTTGTTATCTTGAACTACTAAAATTAGACTTTATTCTTGGATCCCATCAACACAATAGACAGATGCAGACCTCTGTTCATCAGCAGCAAGAATATCTTGGGACAAAAGCTAAAAACTTCTGTTGATGTACTGAATACACACAAGAAGGATATTTAGACCTAGATGCTGCTAAACCATGGGGTTAGGTCTGAATGCTTGGGCCCCACTGAACTCAGTCAGGCTCATTACACAGTGGGTACTTCAAAAAAAACACCTCAGCTTGCAGCAAGCACTGAAAAAACAGGAGCAAACCAAGATACTACAATGCTGGTCAGATGTAGCTTACTGGACATAATGAACAGAGCAAGGAAAATATTTTAATTGTAGAAAATGAATTACAGACAGTTAAATATCAAATTCAAGGTTGCTATATATATTTATTGGCATAATTTTAGGAGAAGTTCTGTAGTGCTTTTCAAGGATAAACCAAAATATTTCAGTGCTGACTGAAAGATACTGCAGACCACTTCTTATGAGTAGCTAGTAGTTAGGCAGACGTTTTAAAAGCAAGGTGGAAATCTGTGAGTGGATTGACATAAGCTGTTGAGGAACATGAAAAGGACAGAGTTACTGAGTGAGCTGTAATAGTGAGTGAGCTGATGCCTTCAGTGTGTCCTTAAAGCGTGGATCCTCTACATGATTTGTGTCCAAGTGAAACTGGACACAAATCTATTCAGAAAAGCACTGGAAGGAGCTCATGGGTTACTTTGCAACAGGCCAGTCATTGCTGCATTTTACAAAGTGATGCTTAGGGAGTCCTTATTACATGTACCTTACCATTTTCACCTTTTCTGAGTGAAAGATTTCTTACCTTTCTTTATGACATTTAAAAACCTCCTTACTCAGGAAGTGTCTGTAGAAGAACAGGTGCTGTTTTTCCTTTGTGGAAAACAGAGTTGTTTTTGCACACTCAGTTCTATTAACTCACACTGTCCAGGCTGTCAGCTTCCAATGAATTCCATTTCTGCTGAAGCAGAATGGTAACATCCTTTTAGGGTTTATGTTTAATGCACTTTCTGAATTTCATGTTGATGCAATGCTTCAGCTGAGGCTTTTTCAGACTATACTAAATTTATGAAGTAGAATGACAGCGCTTAAGGTTGCTCTGAAGTCCATGGAAAAACATCCATTAATTTCAATTGCTCCTGGTCTAAGCCTTTAATGACAATGGAAAAACACATCAAGAATAGAGAAGGCACTGCTCTTCTGGTGTGTTTTCAAGCTTTCTGTATATTTCGTGCTGTGTTTCTCATTGCTCTGTACAACACAGGAATCTGCTGCTGCATTTAACGACAGCTACTGACCTCGTTGCACTTTGCACAGGGTGCCTTTCTCTCTGTAAGATCCTACAGCACTTAGTGAGATATTGATAAGTTGAATTATCTGCAATGAAGACATCCTGTGGGCTCAGGTACCGTAACCCCTCCTCCAGCAGAGTGTCCTGCCCTGGTGCAGGCTCTGGGTCACTCAGCAGGGCGAGGGTTCGCCCCCCATGCACACACAGCAGCTCTCCCTGGCCCCAGGTTACCTCTCCCACTCCAGAAAATCTTCAGCTGCTCACAGCAACTGCACAGCAATAAAATAATTTGGTGCAGCAAGTGGGTGGACATTATTCCATGTGAAACTGCGAAGGGAACATAATTACTGTAGGCAGAATATAATTACTCAGAGTGGGGTCTGGCTTGAGCTTTATGGGCTAAAGCTTTCCTTTAGAGACAAGTGCTATTGAGATTAAAGAGCATAACCAGCCTGTGCTTTTGTTTTAGATTTCAGATGAAGGATGGTTAGTTCATGAGCTCTGAGCACCATGATGGGACGTTGGCTCATTCATCTGTCACCTGCATGAGTGCTGTTTCATGTAGCACTTTCTTGAACATGTGCAGAGATACTCAGCATTCTCCATAAAGCTGTGCCTTTGAAAGCTGCTCAGCCAGCCCCTGCACCCTGTTCTACCACAGCTCATCCTGACCTTCTCCTTTCTGTTGCTCACCTCCCAGAAAGCAGGAGTCTTCAGAGATACTCTAAAACCATTATCCCAGGGTCTTCTGTTTTTTTTTTTTATTGTTTTAATTTACATATTATTTCGTATTACCTCACTCAGCTGGTAGACAATTTATGTTTTATGCTGGTCAATTAGTAAGATATGTTTTTCAAAATTGCTGTGAAATAAATGTTTTCTTTTAGATACTTTGGAAGGTTCTATAATTCTGGTTTAAAGGTCTAATACATTGATAATGTGCCATATTTCCCTCTGATTGCACAGCACGTAGAGTTGTTTTGGTCACAAACACAGAGCCAATTTCCATGTGAAAATTTTGTAAGGAGCTATTGAAGCTGTGCCCTTGTTTTATGCATAGTACTGAAGCTTTCAATTATTTTTATCATGTTTCGGTTTTGATACACCTACTATACATACTTTTAGTATTAGGAATGAAAAAGAATTTCAAGAAAAGACCAAGTTTTCTGGTCCTAAAGTACGGACACAGAATCCATGAAAGCTGGACTTGATGAGAAAATATGGGCATGCAAAAGACATGTGGAGCCTTTATGCTGGCATTTTGTAATGCTGAGTGATTGATTTCACAATCTTGACATTTCTCTGATGTTGATTTTTTTATGAAACTATATATATATATGCTTCTGAAAATGTAGTAAGTGTTTTGAAGATTAAAAGGTAATCTCCTTGCTCCAAAATCATGCTGTCTAATTTGAGGCATGATTAAATACAAGTAACTGACAAGAGATGTGTGGAAACTCAAAAGATTTGGCATTGGCTCTGGGAGATTGGTGGTGGCTGGTGTGGACTAAGGGTTGCCAATTGCAGTGAGGAAGTTGAAGCACAGGTAGGGAAAGAGAACACAGTAGGTGGCATTAACTACAGACCTGCACTGCTGCCTCTGTAATCCCTCTGCAGTGCTCTATTCTCTTTTCCTCTTTTCTTGCTTAAAATGGTTCATTTTCTTTAGCCTAAGTAGCACAGGAAAGGGATTTTTCTGAGTGTGAAGTAAGATAGATAATAAATATTCCTTACAATTAAGCAGTCTTTACAAGAAATGTATTAATTTTCAGTGCAGTTGTCCATTGAACAGCAGTTTCCTTGCCAGTACTGACTGGAGTTACTTTGTGTTGTGGGAAAGTCGGTGACTTTAGGCCTGGAATCCTGTGATGGGAAGGAGGAAAGAGGGAAAGGAGAGATTGTTAAATTAGAGTTGATATAATTTATGGCAATGTTTGTCTACATCATCATTATTTAACTGCTGTGACATTCAGTCAGTGAAAAAAAAATGTGTGGGTTTTAACACCTGAAGTCATGAACAGAAATGTGTTTTTCTTTTTTTTAAATTTTATTTTAGAGCAAGAAAAAGACCAAGATTGGCAGCACCTGGAAAGAACAATGCTTTTCTTAACCACACAAAATATGTAACAGAGGAAGCAGTTGTAGAAACATCCTTGGAAAAGGCCAAAAACATGATGGAGGAGATTTTTTTGGGGGAAAAGAAAGAAATTCACTCCTATGCCATCCGTGTTCCTGATCTCTCTGTTCGGATTGCTAACAAGGGTGTTGAATGACTAAGGCCTGCACATTTCTGCCCATCTGTCTGTAAAGTGCATTAACTCATGTTGCATGAGCCACCACACACTCAACAGATGGTAACAGCTCCCAATCACTTCTAATTTAATTCCGCTTTGGACTGATAACCCAGCGCTCCCATGAAACTTAAAGGGAATCTTTTGTTCGTCGAGCCAATAAAAGTACAAAGCCCTTTAATGCTCCCAGTCTTCTGAACTGTGAACTGTCACAGACTGTTTCTACCAAACTTTCCTTTTGTTTTTTGAGAAAAGAAACACCCTACACTGCACTGATGGAGATTCGTAAGTGTCAGTGAAATTTTATGGTAGATTCATTTTGGTACCTGGAGCAGTGCTCTCATGTCTGCGGGCATCAGGAACCTGTTCTGGGATATTTGCATCACTAATGCCTCCTGTTCCCCTCCACAGCCAGATGCAAGAGTGGGAGTCAGTCCTTAGTGGGTTTCTGTGTAAAATGTGTACCAGTGTCCTCAACATGGGTGAGAGCAGAGCAGCTCATGAAGTGAAACCCAAACTTCAGCCAAACTGCAGTGTCTTGCCATGTCTAATTTTGCTGTCCATGGTAACACAACATACTGTCACTGGCAAATATCTGGGTTATGAACTGACCCTAGTCCTTGGGAAGGGCTTATACCAGCCATATTTCATACAAGAGGCACATGTCAAGAAGCTTGTGGCAGCCCAAAGGGGCACATTTCTATAGAATAGCACAGTTTGGTATCTGTACACCAGCTCTGGTCCCAGGACTGGGTGAATAATGTTTTTGTTTTGGAGCCAGTCTCACATGTTGCAAGATATTGGAGACTTGCAAGATGCTGGAGACCTACAACAGTGATAACTGGAAATGAGTTTGATGTCCTTGGTAGAAATACGAGTATTTAAGTGAAGTTGCCTGTGGGTTTTTTTGTGGTAAACAAGGTAAGAACTAAGTCTCTAAGATTAATATCCAACATGTCTATGATGTACTGAAACCTTAATGATGAGAAAGCAGCCATTCCTCTTGATTGCTTAAATTTCAGACTGTTTAATCTCCTTCTTAAGGAAAAAGTACTGTATTGCAGTGAGCAATATCTTCTTCACATTATTCCAAGAATCCTTCTGTGAAGTTCTGTGATATATTTGTGGGAGGAGCACGGAGACCTCCGGGAACCTGTGAGAAGTCATTGCAGCATCATCATGGTTACCCCTGTTTGTCAGTGTGGGCCATGGTTTTGGTTGTGAATTGAAGTTTTTCTGAGTTTATCATCTGCTTGTACCTCTGTGACAATGTTTTATATCGAATAGGAGGAAAGATTTGTTTAGACCTATTAGCTGGATCTATATTTTATAAAAATAGCACCCCACTTCAAAACATTTTTATCCCTACAAGAGCTTTTGCATTAATAAAATGCCAAGTATAAAGATCATTCAAATGCCTCAAGTAGCCCTTGATATTAAAAAGCTGTATTAGCAGGCTACTTTTTAAAAAATATGTTTTGAGAACTTATGGGCAATCTTAGCATTTCTGGTGTTCTTTAACAGTGAGTTTCAGGGCAGCTACTTGAACTTTTGGGGATGTTGCCCTGAGTTCAGACATAGCGTTATTCTGTTTAATGGTAATTTTTGCTCTGTGTGAAGGAGTTCACGGCACTTCTTTTACCTTCATTTTAACAACGCAGAAACCAAAAGCTCTGCATTCTTCGCATAACTGGATGGAAGATAATATTTTCCATTGCTCAAAAGGGGTGGAAGATTAGTTGTACAGACTTTTTCATTATATTTAAAGTAAACCACGGTTTGATGTACACATGACTTTGCTTACTATCGCTGTGAGAACTGTAGGGCTGTTAATACTCACCATCTGCTATAACATGTGCATGGCAAAAGTAACTTGTTCATAGTATCTTGCAAAAAAGAAAGAGAGAAACAACATTTGTTTGCTATTTATAAATATATATTTATATAAATCTCAGTATCTCAAAAGTATTAACAAATAGGTACAATCAAAATGCAAAAAATTATGTTTTATCCTATACATAAAGATGTTTAGCTGTGATACTGATGCCCCTGGTTCTCTCACTATCATTTCCAGATATCCACCGTGGGGATAACAGAGGAAATCTTCTAAATGCCTCACTCCACCATCTTTTGCATGCCTGCAAGTGGTGTAAAAGCACAGAAACCCACTGTGAGCGAGAAGTTGTAGGATCAGGCCTTAATATGATTTGGACAGTTTAGTTGAAGTAATTACTTTAATCTCTTTTGATTCTGGGTTTTTTTAACTTGACTTTTTTCATAATCACCTTGTCTCTGCAGGAATCCTTGCCTCATCAAGCTTTATTCATCTTTTTTTTCCAGTTCAAATGGGTTGAGACAAGTCAGTCCAAAAGAGAAAGAAAATTAAAAGAATGAAATATTTTTTTTTCCTTTTGGTGAAGTGCAGCATTGTAACACATGCTTAGAGCTCTCAGATGCTTTTATTATCTATGTTTTGGAATATAATAGCTTTCTCGACTAGTGTTCTATCCTACCCTGATAGGCTGAGGTCAGTAATTCACTGGATAATTACAATTGCTTAATGTATAAAGTTTTGGGTAGATGTCATTGATATGGGACTGAGAAGTAGCTTTTTTTTTTTGTTTTGAAAGTCAGACTACATGATCACAGTGGTTTCCAAATGCAAGATCTGTAAAGAAGATAAAATGCACATCTCCCTGATCTGGATCTCAGCTGGAGCTATATTTGAAACATCTCTGATTGTAAGAGATTATTCTATGAAATTATTATCTTTCATTGCTGATTGTGATAGATGGTTCAGTGAAATAATTAAAAACCCCTCTGTTTTCTTGAAATTTCAGCACTGCTGAGAGTCCCACCCTCCGGCCTGTGGGTTGTTTTGTGAGGCACTGAGTGGGCATGGAGTACAAGAATCCCTGACCCCATTTCCTATCGGACAAGGAGTGCTGGGCAGATCACTGCTCCCTTCTTCACCTCCATTCATTTCTGCTCCTGGGCCCTAAAGGGAGCTCCATATCACACAACAGCTCAGCATGGCAATACTTCTCTTATGCCCTTTCCTATATCATGGACAGGTCATTAAACTGTAATTTAAACCAGTTTTGAACAATCAGGGGCAATTGCCAGGGCTTTAGGTTACGAGAGAAGTGCTTTTCTGGGTTAAGTTGAGTAGTAAATAAAATAATTTCACATGAATGTGAGAGACGGAGACATCCAGACCTTGACTAGATGTAACGTGAACATTCTATAAATTACTGCCCAAAACATATGCTTATTTGCTTCCCACTACACATTCCCACTACACAATTCCCTATTTGATATTTTCTTTACCTGGCTTGATGTGGGTTTGGGCAGAGAGCCCCCTGTCTCCGGGTGCTTTTGCAATCTCTGCCCAATTAGTTGTGTCTCTTTCTAGACCAGACTTCACCACAGTACCCTGGGGAATTCTGGTAGATGTGAGAGGTGTCTGTGCTTTGCAAATCGTTATGAAACATCCAGGAAGACAGTACTGGCACCCTGGGTCCTGCTTTAATGATTTGGCTGCTGCACCACGTTAGTCCTCTGAACTCAGCCAACAGTGACAAGTGACTGCCAATTGCTCTGCTTTGCTCCCATGTACAAAACTTCCCTGTACCTGAAAATTAGGAAAAAAATTTCCATAAAATGGTAATTTCAGTTGGGCTGGAAGGACAATTTGCACTGTCGAACTAATTCTGCAGTTCCTGTTCCTCCTCTGAAATAAATCTTCAGCTCTCAAGTGACTTGAACGCAAATACATAAATTTATCTTGTTTAATTTTAAACCTACTGCTTTTGGCCATCTCTTTGGGAAGTATGACTGCACTGATTTTGATGAGAGTTGTAGCTTGCAATGCAAGCACAGCACAATAAGAAAAAAAGGTTCATATTCAGGTTAATACAATTCATGCCTTATTTTTAATTTCACTCCTTAAAGAAAAAAAACACCCATGTTTCCTAATGGACTGTTTCTAAATAAAACAGGAAGAAGCAGAATAAAAAATTATTTTTTTTAATACTTGTTGTTAATGGGCCTGCCAAGCAGTGAATCACTTGCAGAGCGGAAGGTTAAATACACATCATGTAAAACAGCATCTCTAAAATGTTAGGAATAGTAAGATTTAAATACTGAGTGATGTGTCTGGTCGTAGTTGAAGCTCAGAAGAATCAAACAACTGCTGAAACTGTTTGACCTCACTAAGCCTGTAAAAAATATTTTATGTTTAAAAATGTCACCACTTCAACCACTGGCATTAAGAAAGTTTGGCAAGGTGCCTGTAAATGTGAATGTATTGAGCTTGGCCTCTGCCTCCTTGGGAGCCACTGCTACAATTTAAACTAAGAATGAAGCAGAACAGCTGATAATTTTTGAAATACTTATTTGTTCATGTCGCTTGAACTTTCTGAGCCTGCTGTTTTGATGATCCGTTTTTAGATGAGTACATTCTTATTGCACTGACTGTCTTCTTACACTAAATTTTAAATTAAATACTTTGGCTATTAACAATAGTCCAGAGTAGCAGCCCTAGTGCCACCTGGACAAGTTCATTAAACCTCCAAGGCTTCTGTGTGAATCTGTAATTCTTGTCGGGTAGTGCTGAAACACTCAGAGTTGGTATTTCAAACCTTCTTTCCTGGTGTAGCTTAGTGTGATGATTGTGTGCAGTGACTGTCCTTTTGCTTAAGAAAGCAGGGACCACCAGAGTAAAAAGAGTGATTTTTGAGAGTTTTCTCTGCATCAAGGCTGTTAGAGCCTGAGCTGGAATGATTTGCACCTATTGTGGATCATCATAAAGGGATATTTCCTGCTACGTGCCAGTACATTTCATGTGCATATTGCATCAGCCTACATGAGCTGGAAGGTTGTGAAAAAAACCCACTAGAAATAAGGTTTTGAAGACATCATTGTGTATTCTTTTATAGGATTGCACAGGAAGTTCATTATCTGACAAACCCTTTTGAAACCTTCCACTTTCCGTGAATTTTGAATTACAGAGGAGTGCCTGACTTCATAATTTACCTTACATACAAGAGTCAGTGTGTTGGGAGAGGCCAAAGTTCTGGGGAGCCCAGGCACGTGCAGCAGCAGCCCCATGAGCCCCTATCAGCTGTACCTTGCACTGGCTCTCTCCCAGGCAAGGAGCCCACCAACCATGCTGTGACATTCAACCCTCACAGGAAGAAACACCATGGTTCCCACTGCCACAATATGGAGACAAATTGCTGCTATTTTATTCAATAGTGAAAAACTCAGGTGGGAGTGAGTTCTGTGACAGTAGAACAAACACAGCTTCGAAGAGGTGGGAAACAATGAATCAAATGGTAAGTTAGCACAGTGCAGGATGACTGACCTTTCTTGATAGGAAAACAAAACCAAAAAAACCCCAAAACCCCATCCAGGAAATTCTCCAGGAGCCGGTTCACTGAACAGCACATAAAAAGGTCATAGAACCATCTAGGAAGGATTTTCCCCTTAGACTTTGTGAAAAGATTTCAGATATAACCTATCAGATGAGGCATAGCAAGCACTGTGGGGGCAGTTCTTGTTTGCTATGGCCTGTGCATTTTCTCAATAGGTAAATAGATAGGTGGGGCCTGGAGTCATCTTGTATAAAATGGTGTGGCTGCCTTGAGATCAGGGGAGATCTGTCTGTACCAGCAGCTGAGGTTGGCTGTTTATTTCCAAGATTGTTAAGCCTCAAAACCCATTTTTAAAAGTATGTAAAAAGAGGAAATATTTGCATCTCTTTCTCAGCTGTTTTAATAAATACTTAACAAACTTGCCTTCTACGTAAAATATTAATAGCGAAATTACAGACATTACATGCAAAACTGTAACATCTGGGATCTGCCCATCATGGTCTGTAAGGTGATGACAGAACACTGAAATTGAAAAAGACATTGGTGACTTGCAAGTGTTGCAAAACATTGCTTTTCTTGCAAGAGTACCAGCCGACTTTAAAACAGCAAGAGCTTTGCAGGTGGATCCCCACTGTACCAGAGGACTGCTAAAAGCACTGCTACCTAAATGGGAAAACTGGGCAGTAGAAACACAGGCAAGGATGCCTGACCCTGGTTATATTCTCGACTGGACTGGAGTCACTTGGGCCTTGTCCCAGTGTCAGTGATTACAGATTGCTTCCCACAGAAGTCATCAGTTCTGTGGCTTGTGCACAGCATCCTGTTCCTGTGCTCTGCCTGCCTGCTTGCTCTGTTTCAAGTGAAGTACCAAAGAACAGTATTCTGCACATAATTGCCTCTATACGGGCTTCCCTGTGACTCCACATTTGTGGTAGGACTGCTTCATAGATTTTGGTGCAGTCTCATGGCACTACTGGAATGCGAGTCCAGGGTCAGAGGACAGGATATGACAAAGATGATGTCTATCTGCACAAGAAAAAAAAATAAGAAGAGGAGATGGTAAAGAGGAAGGCTTTGGGTAACTACAAATTTTGGATTCCAGACAACTGTAAACCTCCTTTCCTAGCCCTCAGTGTTTTGGAACACTTATGCCCTCATCTGTTCAAAGGCTTCTGGTGACATTCAGTTTGAATATAGAATTTGTGTGATATGTTCCCTCCTTCAAAAAGGTTCTGTATGCTGGAATTCACTCCCTTTTCCCAAAGCGCAGATATTCAGGAATATAACACACACACACAAAGGGGAAAAAAAGCTGACACTAATGACCTGACTTGTAGTATGCAAAATAGCCAGATAAATGAAGGCAATGGGGGTGGCGACAGGGAAGATGACTACTGGGAGACCTGACACAGAGGTGACCTGTTTGCTTCTCTGACTACTGTGGAGCTAATTAAACACAGCATCCCTAGAAATAAAGTGCTGGAGAGAGGGTGAGTAGTCAGTTGCTCTCGTTGCATATGTCACTTGGGATTATGATTATACCCATTGCTAAAAGGCAGTTGAATAAGCAAATGTTGTTTTGCAGGAAGTAGGAAAAAATTCCATCTATCATACTCCACCACGAGACATGAAATGTATAATTCTGGTAATGAGCACTGGAAGTATGAGCTATGTTTTAAGCCATTTGAGTTATATTTTAATCCTTCCTTCCCCTGTTCTCTTTAAAGAGAAGGAAAAATGATTTTATGTAACAAATGCATTTTGTTGCTGTAACCGTGTATCTGGGGCTTTATGCTGAAAACTGTCTCGGTGCTTTAAGGCTTTGGGGCTTTGTTAATTTTGTTCGCAAACTCTTCCATCACTGGCCAAGCTACCTCAGCCCCACACCCCAGGCAGTGCACATCACCCAACTGAGGATTCCTGCAGGGAACATGTTTGAATCACAGAAGATTTCGATTCATTTTTGCTCTTATTTTCCACTACTCACTTATTTTTTGCCCTGGATCTGATGGGACTGCTGCAAAACCCCAAACTTTCCAAACCCCTGTGTCCATAACCATGCCAGTAAAGTGTCTGCTGTTGGTATCACCACTGGTCTGTGAGGTCACACTCATGCTCCTTCAAATCTGGGATGTCCCAAGGGCTTTGATCCAGTGTGGATGCTCCAGCCAAAGGTGGGGATGGGGTTGGAGATGTGCAGGGACTTTGGCTTTCCCCGGGCCAAGCTGAAGGAGGAGGGAGAGAGGAGAAGATGGTCTTGGTCACTGCCTCTTGTCTGGGCTGAGCCTTTGGAGCATGCAGAGGGGTCAGGGGGATCTCTTCATTTTTCCTGTGAGGAAGGTGTGTGGAGCCAGTGTCACGCCAGTGATTCATTCTCCTGGTTTATTCATCTGTTACCTTTGCTGGCCCTCAGTGCCAGCAGCAATCTCTAACTCCCTCCCTGCATGGCTCCAGAAGAGTGACAGAGCCTCATGTCACCCTCAGCCTGTCTCAGGCAACACATTGTACAGTAAACACAGATTTTGGGGTCACTATTCTTGTTGCCCTCTTTGTGTGGGGATCACCTCTTGTTCCTGTCCCCTGCATGGCCCAGCCCTACTCCTCCCCTCAGGTGAACTGAATACAGCAAGGAGCTTCTGTACTTCTCTGCCTAATGACATAAGTTGGTCTTAAACCAAAAAAACCTGTAGTGTGTCCTTCTTCTTTATGTGTTCCTGTTACTGCTGCTGGGACACTGAGCTGGTGTGTGGTTCAGAGCTGTGCTCCCACGCTGTACCAGACACAGAGAGCTGCCTCCTGCCCTGTGCACAGGCTGAAACCTGGAGATGTTTCTTTGTTAAGATCCCCTTCTCTGTTCCCCCGTGTGCTCCACTGCACACACAGTGAGTTCAGGTCCCTGTGCATGGGGCAGGGTGAGCAGTGCAGCCTGACTGGCCTTACCCTGAGTACCCCTGTACCTATGGTTTGTGGCACTGTGCCCTGCAGTGCTGAGGGAGACAGTGTGATGTTTAAAAAGTAGCAATAGATTGGTCCACAGCTGTGGACGCGTGGCATAGAGACCGGAGTTGCCATTCTCGAGTGAGGGAAGTAATGTTCTCTGTGTTTCCCCTGAGCTAACTCACTAGGATGAGATTGAAGCCTGTTTTCTGCTCCTAAACGCTTTCTGATCCTGCGTCGCTGTTGGGGCGGCTGAACAACACACACACACACGGATAATGCCTTGAATAAGGGCCAAAAGCCACTTATTAACAAAGCAGCTTCTTTTTATACACTTCTGTATGTTATCACTCGTGTTACATGGTCATTGGCTGCTAAGTTACTGCAATAGACTCACTGGCTACATCAACTACAATACACTGCCATTGGCTACCTGTGGCATAACTGTTCAAGAGTGCGAAAAATACCAGGTGCAGAAATGTTGCTGTTTTTCTTCTTCTATTGTTTGGATTTCTTGCTTCTGTTAATATTACATTTCAAGGATAGAAACTAACTGTTTTTCTTCTCACGGGCTTTTCTCACCAATAGAAACTAACCATCTTCAACTTAGGATCTGTGAAGCCTTCAGACCAGCTGTTGGCCTCAACAATTCTGCAACTGTTCTCAGCACCCTCCTGGGTGCTCTTCAAATACATATCTAAATCAAACAATCTCTTACCTGTTTGTTGTTGCCTTCCTTTGGCAGTGTTTCTGCTGTGTGGCTCTCCTGGTGCAGCCCCCGTGCTTCCCCTGTCTGTTATCACAGGCCAGCACAGCTCTGAGACCACCAGTGAAACCCCTCTGAGGTTGGAGAGCAAGTGGGAAAGCAGATCAAGAGGCCTGTGAGAGCCACAGATCTCCTGATTAACTGTTTCACATATGGGGCACCACGACCTGAGCTTTTGTTTTACCCCTCTTCTTCTCTTGATGAAATGAAGTAGAGAACAAAAGGCCACTTTTTGCCACATCTTTGGGGCAGACAGTGGCATTCTCACTGTCCAGCTTACACCAGGGTTAGAGCTGCTGCTCAGAAGGTTATCCAGAACACTCTGCGCCCCTGCCACAGGCACTTTCTGCAGTGCATGTTCAGCCAAGCCCATGCCAGACAAACTCCATATGCTAAAATATTTTTCCAATGGCTATTTTAGCTGTGTGTGTGTTCTTTAGCTGCTGTAGTGCAATCAGGTCAGTCTGTGACTGAAGTCTGAGGTCAGCAGTGCCACCTCTTCTTGTTTCAGTCGGTGGAGGGAGCTGATGTGTGCACTATTATTAAGGAAGGAATATATCCTGTTGCATTTCTTACAAAGGAGTAGAATCATGATTTATGTCAACAATTATCTTAATTTTTACGGGAATCTTCCTGGACTACTTTTTCACAGACTGTTCTGTTAAATCTTTCTCATTTTCACAAGTTCACATGAACAGTGGTATGAATTAATTTTTACTGCTAGGCTATATGTAGACACTCAAAAGGTGCTTAATTTCCATTGAAAATATTCATATGCAAATGTTCCATATTTTTGAAGCGGTTGCAGTTCTGCTGAGGAGGTAGATCCGCCTCTATTATACCACACAACAGATTTCTTTTATATTTAGATTTTTACTCTGAGAAGAGAGCAATGTACTCACTGAAAATTGGTTGAATACCAAGATGAAGTGCTAGCTTTGGATTGTCAAAATTAGATATTTTAAAATAAGGAATTAATAGCTCCCAGTTTTTGCCCTGTTGGGGTTGGTGTGAGGCAGAGATGCTGTCAGGCCTGAGGCTGCGGTCTCTGCCAGTTGTCTCTGCCTTGTTGCTTGCCTGGCCCTGCTCTGTCCGTGTATCTTGGTGGGGTGGTGTATTTCTGTCATGTGTTTCAATGAGGGAAGACATCTCTGTATCATGTGGCTCAGTGCTACTGGTCCTGAGGCAATGGAGAGGTCTGTTTAAGAGAATAATACGCTGCCTTTATGAAAAGGAAAAAAACCTGGCACTTTTAAATATCTCTCTGGAGAATGAGTTTGGTTTGGGATTTTTTCAGGGTTTTTTTGGTTTCTTTTTTCTTAAACTAGTGTAAATTTTAGAAGGAGATTTTTGCATTCTTGAAGTTCTCTTCAATGTTTGCAGGATAAATATAATTCAGCAGGAGGCATGGACTTTAAGAAGTATAAATTCTGGGCTGTTGCAAGACTGGAAGTATAATTTTAGTTTTATTTCTTACACTGAACCATTCCTTCTTGGTGGAGGGCTGGCATTGCTGAGTCAGAGTAGTGCTTTGAGCTACTTCCAAACTGGTGGCAGAACCTGCATGATTTAACACAGTTTATAATCTTTAAGGGTCTTTTGTTTTCCATCTAGATGTTTTGAGATACATAGTATTTTGTTTTCTGTTTTTTGCATGCATAGATTTACTTTGCTTTTAAACTGAGTAATTTTCAGGGAGAAAAATATTTCCAAGCTGGAAAAGAGTTAATATTTCTGTAAGAAGAGGAAACTCTGAAAGTGTCTTTATACTATAAATGAATGAGCAGACATTCATTAATTTGGACTGAAATCCTCCATCTGATGCAAAAAACCCTTGTCATGGGTCAGTTTTACAGGCTGCTGAAAGACTGAAAATCAGAATGATTGGAAGCAAAGATATCAACGTAAGGAGATGTGTCAGCTCTTGCAGGGGATGTGATTGCAGATGTTCATAGCAAGAACACTAAACCCCTGTCCTGACATGAATTTTTATAAACCTTTCTGCAAGCATGATGAGACAAATAAGGTAATACACTTGTTTCAGTATTCATCACATTTAGCTCAGCTAAAAGTAGTGATTAAGTATTATAATACATCATAGCATTAGATTTTGTGGGTGGGAAAACAACTTTCCCATCCTATGGAATATGAACTCTGAGAAGTTTCCCTGTTCAGCGACAGAATGACACTGGAGTTATTCATATTCAGAGGGCATTTTCTTTGTGTTTTGTTTGTTTTAAATTGCAATATTGATGGGGAGCACAGAAACAGCAGCAAAAACACCCAGCAGTTGGGGCTCATGGAGTTGGGGTAGTGAATGTTCAGATTTTTGGTTCCTACTCTGAATCATGCACAACATCGGGATTTTGGAGCATGCCAGGTATTCAGAATGGCAGCCTGACAGCCAGATTGGAATGGTTTGCTTCAAAGCGTGATTCTAAATTTTGTTTTTTAGATTTTTGAAGTCCTCATGGTCTCTCTGGATCCTGCTCTCTATGAGACAAGCAGGCCATACTTGTGGGTTATGTGCTTCTTGCAGCATTGTGTGTGTCCATCCATAATGAATGCCTGCAGCAGGACACAAACACAAAATAATCCGAAAATAGAACATACTGGAAATGCTAAGATGGTTCCATGTGCAAATAATTCTTTAAGCTTTTTAAGACAGTCTTTGGTCAGAACTCTTGACCACAATGCCTTGTGCCCTCCCAGTGTAGCCGTGAAACACAGGCTGAAGAGAGATACTGGAACTAAAGTTGCACTAAGAGCTGATGTCATTGCTCTGATTTAGGGAGGTCTAATTAATCAGATTGGTATTTCAGACAACCATAAAACTCTGATTTACTGCCATGAAACACTAGACCCAGTTGTTGCTGCCATGAGTTTTTGGTTTTTAAAGGCTGGGAGCAAAGATTGGAAACTGCACTAGGAGCAGTCTGAGAATGGGATGTAGGAGTAGGAAAAAGCAATACTGGAGCAGCAGTAAGGGAAAAAATCCAGCATGCAGGAGCAGTTCTGTTTATAGTGGAAGGATTAGAGAAAGTAAAGCATACGTGCTGCATGACTGAAGATCAATATGAATTCCATCTCCTTACAGGCATATTGATCTTGGACACGTACATCACTCGTAATCTCCCTGCTGTAACTGGCAAACCAAAGTGTAGAAAACGAGGATGGCAGGGCTGAGTTAGGAGATTAAAGGAGAAAAATGTTATGAAATGTACAGTTTTGATCCCGGGGATGTGAAAAGCACAAGGTCATCTGCTGTTATGACTAGGTTGACTATAAAAGCTAAGTGACTCATTGATTTCATACACCTACCCTGTAAAATATTTTGGTTTATATGATATAATCTTCCTTTCCATTAACCTGAACTGAGTCACTTTATAAGCAGCTTGAGTTTAGCGTATCAGTCAAAGATTGATTGTACCTAGAAACTGTGTCTACGTTTGGGAGGACACTGTTTATGTGGTTTTAAGCATTTTAAGTGTTGAGTAAAAAAAATTGTAGGCATGTCTGTGAATTGGTAAGTGGCTTTTTCCTTGTTGTTTGGTTGTTTGGGGGTTTTTTTCTTTGCTTTGTTTTTTGAAAGTGACATTCAGTAAAGAGCAAAGGTCTGACATTCCTTTTAGTCTTCCCACTTCAAAGAAGTCAGTAATACCAGCAGGAAGAATTGGCCTCGTTTATATCAGTGCCATTCCATGAATAAAACTAAATGACGTCTCTGATCTTCGAGTTGGTTGTGACTAATTGTGCAGTTTGCATGGATGAATATAGGCAGGCAAGTCCTTGTGGTGCAAACACATGTACTTAATCTTTTGTGGAAAGTAAGGAGATTTATTATAGAATTTAAAATCCTTTCTTTTCCAGGGCAAGCAAACCTTGCCCTAAAAATAACTTTTCAACACAAAGTCCAGGGATGTTCACTGACTGTGGAAAGAGTGTACAGGTAACAACTAGAGGTGTGCTGTTGGGTGGAGGTTCTAGGGTAGGACTTGAGCAGCCTGATTTATCTGTGTGCTCAGAGTTACTGTATTGTCCCCATTTCACAGAAAGGAGTCAGATGATGGGGTTATGTCAGTCTGATACTTAAAAAGGATGTGCCAGAGACATATGCAGTGACTGACACATGGATGGTATTCAGAGAATCACTTTGAATAAGAAGTTTAGTGGCATTTCATATTGACACGGGGTCATGTACGAGATTCCCATTAAGAAGCATGAGCAGAGTTTAACTGTGGCTCCTTCCCCCTCCCTATGTATTTCCTTGGTGATATCTGCACTGGTTTCTGGAAAGATTGTCTTTCTGTGCCTCCTGAGAGGCAGGGCACAGGTGAAGTAGGCAATGGAACAAGGCTGATGTGCTGCTCTTGGGTGTCTGGCACCCTTGTACACCCCTTGAGCTATTCCTCTGTGTTCTAAACTGTGAAAGAAAGGGCCTTTATGATTGATTATATATCTATTGCCACTGGCTGCCATCCTGAGCATGCAGTCTGGCAGCTTTTCAGGACTTCTGCCTGGACCATGGCTGCAGCTGCCCTGTCTAAGTCCTGAGTCTTGTACCGAGTGCTGCTCTTTCATAGGCTTTGAAAGCTCCATGTGAAGGATTCACTGAAAAATGCTGTTTAATGACTCTGCCAAGTGCAAAAGGGAAGTTGAGAAAACAGAAAAATGAGGGATGTCAGCAAGTATAGCTCCTCCCTCACTTCTGCAATGGTTTTTTTCTGACTCTGTGGAGATGAAGATGTCTTTTGTTCATGTCTCAGCATTTATTCCCAAGCCAGTGTTTAAGGGGATTACTGAAGTAACTCTTGAGTGCCAGTTTATCCATAGTAGTTGTGTACCTTAACTCCCCCCACCCAGAGTTCACTAGAGTTAGAATTAGTTATCTATGTAAAACAGCATTTAAACATAATTTGTTAAGTACCTAGGTTAAGAGTCTGACTTTTGGTGCTGTTATACAGATCTCTCTGTATTCTCTGTGTTAGTATTTTACTGTCATTGCTCATATTGCAGCATGACACTTTATTGATAACTGATGTTCAGTATTGAGATTGTGTTTTCCTTTGGGGATGGGGACAAGGACAATTAGTTGTAATACACTGGGCTATTTGGGATTGAAATCTTCAAGTCTGACACAGATGGCAAGGACCTATCAGTTTGTTTTACCACAAATTAATCTTTCCGAGCTATGCTGAAATGAGATTTTTAAATGAACTTTAAAATGCATTGTAATTTGCTGTTTGTTCTGTGGGACGAGTATCTCATCACCTGAAAGTCGTCACTGTGTGAGTGGGGGATTGGAGACATGGCATTACCCTTGCTTTGATTTATCATGATTAAAGACATAGCTAAATTAATTTGCAGTGCTTTACTGCATGCATGGCTGTACATAACACAGAGATGTTCAAATGGATGGGTGAAACTAATAATTCACTTCTGTATCAAGCCCTCCACACAATGTGTTGATGAATGAATAATACTCCATGCACAAAATAATTGTATTCAAAACGTGATTTATTTTGTGGTGAAAGAATTGCTTGAAAAATTCCTTGGGGGAGCATTTTAGTGAAACATTATTTCATCTGAAAGAGCTTCAGAAGTGCCTTGGCCATCACACCACAACTGCTCCTGGCCAGAGCAGTACTTGCTAAAGTGTTTGAAAGTGTTAGGCTGGCACACTTGCACACACCTAAAGCCAATACCCACCTGTGAAACAACATGCCTCACCTGAGAGGAGAGGAGTGCATTTTTGAGTAGTTGGCAATTCTTTCTGTAGTGGCCATTGCAGCAGCAAGCATGATTAACCTAAATAGACATGGTTTTGAAAGAAGCTTTTTTCTTCCTTGTTGACAGCCCTACAATCAGAATGATGCCATTCATGTGAAAGAAAGGAGCAGGAAGCATTTCCTAATTGGCTTATAGGTAAATGGAGGAGAAAACAATTAAACACAGACGGGTATAATGACAGCCATCCATCAAAATAAATGATTCTGTAAGTCTGAGAGCTCTGGGTGTCCTGTTAGCTCCTTATTTGAATTTAACCAAGGGCCATGGAGGCCAGCTCTCTCAAGGCACAGACTCCTCTTGATGTTCCTTAGTAAGAGGGCAGTGAGCTCCCAGTACTGTAATGCACAGCACCCAGCCAGCTGGGATTTCAGTTCTTGGTGTCAAACCCAGGCTGTGTGTGCCGTGGCAATGAGCTGTAACGGAGATTGCCAACCTGCTGCTGGGAGACTGCTGGGCTGTGCTGGTCTGGAGGAACCCAAGCAGTGCAGGTGGCTCGGGGTGGGGGCTGAGACCAGAGGGTAACAAAGGGCACCTGTGTCTCAGCTGGGTGAGGGACACTCAGAGGCACAGCAGGAACTCCAGGCCTTCCCTCACTTAGACTGTGAGCAGATGAAAGCCCAGGGAGCCCTTTTTTTGGAGTCCCTACTTGGAGGTATCAGTTTGAGTTGTTATTTTTTTGCGTAGTTTTTGCACGGAGATTAGTTTATTTTAAGGATCTGGGCGACTGAGACTCTGCTTGTTGAAGCCAGGGGTTGAGCCCTGGCTCACCAGGGAACCTGGTGTGACTGAGTTGTGGGGTGGCCTCGGTCCCGGCTCAGGTGGTGCAAGTGTGAGTGCCACGGGCTCCAGGGTGCTGGGAGAGGGAAGTTTCCTTAAAAATGGCATGAAGGACGTAACGAGCAATAGCGACCCACAAGAGGAGCATGAGGTGATGCTGTGGTGTGGTGCACCAGAAAATATAGGGAGGCACAGGAGATGGTGCTGATGGAGCAGCACGGAAGGTGAGGAGGGGACAGGGGAGAGAGCCTGGGATGTGGCAGGAACTTCACCTGGGCAAGGGAACAAATCCTGCCTTGGAGCAAATCTGAGTCCTGCGCCTCTCTTAAATGCTTGGTGCAAGAACAGGAATCTCGCTGGTTGTTAGCAGCAAACCAATTCATAGTTCCTGAAATATGTGCTTCCCACTGGGAAGTTAACTTATTAGAATGCAGCAAAATAAGGTCAATTGCTCAAAAACTGAGCAAGGGTATTTGTTTGTTGGTTTGCTTTTGCATTTGTCAGTAAAATTAAAACATCTTTCAGAACTAGACAGAATCGAAGTATATTAGCTTAATTGGCACATTATGTAGATTAATAAAGTTTAATGCTTGAAGGTTGTGAGTATATTTAGAGTTTATTACAACTGTTAATCAGAATTAAAAAGCTCTGAGGAAATTTCAATGCCATAAGGACTTTTCTACTCATATAGCCCTTTGGTATTAACTTACTGCCAATATATCAGCTTGTCATAAAAATGTAAATGAGGAATGTATTGGTACTGCAATATCCTCTTAGCGCTAATTTCTTATATGTTTTTGCTGAGAGAATCTGATTTGGACACTGACTAGGCCAGAAGTTGAGTGCCTTCGTGGTTTTCTGGGGTTGCTTCTGAGATCCTGAGGCTGCCCCTCTGTGTCCCAGAGCACAAAGAACAGATCCTTGGGATAGGTGATTTGGTTTATTTGCTTTCTTAATTCACACCATATTTTTTAGGAGACTTAGATAGACTGTGAATGTTTTGAATTTGGCACAGTTACATGTTATGGCCTGATGGTTAAAACTGGAGTTCAGTCATGGGATGAGAAAATGTTAAACCTTTCAAGGCAATAGGGAGGACGTTGTTTGTTTTTCAAATCTGCTGCATGGAGTATCGGGTTTTGTGGTGTTGAGAAGTTCTGTTCATGCCTAAATGCAGGATAGTGGAAATATTTTCCACTTTCCTCTTTGAATACCATTAGAAACCCATATTGAGGGCACAGGAGTCAAAAGCAGTTTTAGGAGTTTTGATCATAAATATTTCAAAATATCCAACCTTTTTCAATTCCTTCTTTGATCTCCTAGCTTATAAATTGCAGGATCAACTTTATTTGTGACTAATTCCACAAACTTCGGTGGAATTTTGCCCAAGGATGAATCATCCCAGGATGTTGAATTACATAATTTCTAAACAGGGGTGCTTTCTTAGCAAACCTATAAACCCTGTTAAAGGCAGTGCAGAAGTAAGTGATCCTTGTTGTTTTGTGCTGAAAGGGCAAAAGTAGTCTCTAGAGTTCCTCATCCCTTGCCAGTTTTGTTCCTACTGTGTCTACAGTAAATTTCATAAAATATTAACCTATAGTAAATATTTAATACATAATTTATTTGCATTATATAAGTTCGCTCACCAATATATGAAGTGCTGAATAGATAGTTATATAAATATTTTAAAGTGACAAATATATAAATATTTAAATGGCCAATATAAATATTTTAAATGTAGGAACAAGAGCCACATTCTCCCTTTTTTCTCCTCAGAGTTGAGTAGGTATAATTGCTGACAGCCCTTTGCTCTCCCATTCTGAAGTAAAAGCCTCAGACAAAGAAATGTGTGTTTTCACTTATGTCAGTAAACTTTGGACTAGGTCAGTAAATATAGTAAATTTCAGTATTTGATAAGGACAAAAATTATATTATGGTTTTATGCATTTAATAGAATTTGGGGAATATTAGAAAGAGACAGAGCAAGTATAAGCTTAAATTGAAAATGAAAAAGTGATTATAAATGAATTGGTTTTAGCTGGTTTCATAGAATTGTAAGGATAATGCAAATGAGAAGAGTTGGGTGAGGGAATCAGTTTTTGACTAACAGGAAGTGAGAGGAAAGTTCTTTGAAATTTGGTAGAAATAATACTTGGGGCTTACTTCCTGCACCACAATCAGCTCAGTTTACACAGAACCATGAGCTGAGTTTGTGTAACATAGCTCCCCATCTCCAGCAAAATCCAGCAGGTTCTCTTGGCCTGGGCTGGCAGTGCTATTTTCAGGGGGCAATTCTTTGGGTAAGTCTAGGGCTTGCTTCACCTGCAGGCACAGGTTTTATGCCTTTATGGATGCTCATCAGAGCAGCCTGTGATGTAATAATTTTGTTTTCACTTTGGGTAAAGAATGGCAAATGTGCTAAATAAACTCTCTTTTGTTGTGTTGAGGGCCATGGCTCTGCTCACAGCTCTGTACTTTTTCAGTGTCCTGCTTTAATGTATAAAGTGTCCTGTTGCAAGGCACAGCTGAGTTATGAGTTGCCAGGAAGCTCTCAAAACCCTGCAGTGTGAGGGAGAGACCCAGAAACTGCATCCCTGTACCTTCTCTCCTATTGCTACTGCAGATTTAAAATATCTCTTATCCTATAGGGGAGGATTTTGGGCTTTTTTTTCCCCTAATGACTGAAGATTTTAGGTGATAGCAGAATATAAGGACTGAAGTACATGTGTAGTATTTTTGTTGTCAACTTGTATTTTTTGTTTACTTGTGTGTACACGGTTTGGTTTCTTTTTGTTTTGGGGTTTTTTTTGTTTGTTTTCTTTTTTTAACACTTTCTAGCATAAGAACAGGAAAAAATGCAATAAGACCCAAAACTTGAGAGTTTTTAGTGTCTTGAACTTCTTTGGTTTCGAAGAGAAGTGAGAGATGTGACTAGTGATTTCCCTTTTCTGAATGCCTCGTTTGTAGCACTGCTTTTCTTCAGCTGGGAAGAAGCAGTGAGTGGCCAAACCTTTAGCAGTGAAATTTCTATGACCAACAATAATTCCAAGAGTCACTCTGTGCTTCTGTATTACTACTGAGTTGACTCAGGGAGAAGCTGTAACCCCAGCTGAATCTTACCATGCCAATGCTTAGGTTTGTCAGGGCTGTTTTTCTTAAAATTTGCCCATAGTCAAATCAAATTTATAATATTAAGCCTATTCCACTGAACAAAGAGAGCTGCTATTGAAAATATATCCAGATCAATCCTTCAGCTTGTATTTTTCTATGCAAATAACCCTGCAGGCTATGGGGGAAGGTGGGCAGCATTATGAATTACAAAAATTACGAGGAGACATTAAATGCTGAGTTTGCTAAACTAATTTAATAATTAGTACATGTAAAGGGATATTAGACTTAAAAAGAAATTGGATGAACTTCTTTTGGTCAACCTGATGTGGTTTGATACTTTGTGTCTATATGAAATTTGTCCCAACAAGCAGAACCCAGCAGACATTCTAGGACACTCAAGAGTGTGAAGACTTTAGCAGTTGCCCCTAAAAGAGTGATATTATGTACAGAAGAAGTGACTCATGCATTTGTGAATGAGGCAGGACAGCTAACCATCATTTCCTAGAGGACACAACAAATTCACTTTAGAGAACTTGAGAAACTTGCTCAACAATGTAGTTGTTTATAACCATTGGTGGTGATTGTATTATTTTTCTTTTTCTCCATTTTAATGAAAGTTTCTTTTTCAAATAGTGTGATACAGAAAGAATCAAGTCATTATTTGTTTGGGGCTAATTAAAGCCACAATTATATAAGCTGTCAAACAGTTGAAAATTAGGAAGTTTCTGCTTGACTTCTTTAAAGATATCTCTTATTAACAAGCCTGAATTCCAGTGCACTGTCCAAGAACAAAACCCATCAGCTCTGAATAACTTCTAATTTCTATATTAATTAAGCTTAATCACCCTGCTAAAAAAACTCACACAGATGCTAAAGTTTATCATCAGATCATACGACATTTGTTCGCTCTTGTGGCGTGAAAAACTTATTAAATACATGATGCCGAGCTGTGCTTTCTTTTGTTTAAGCAGAGGTAAAGCAACACACAAAGTCAAACTTTCCTACTTTGAACTGCACTAGACAGCTTTTGTGAACATCCCAACACTTGCACAAAGAAAACTTTATTGTGTGACAACTTATTGCAGAATAGGAATGGCTTGTTTAGCAAAGATGCTTCTGCCAAAGCTGTGCTGGTGCTCTGGTTACTTTCCTGGTGCAAATGAGTGACAAAGGGTGTTTTGAGGGAAGTGCTGCTGAGGGGATGGGGAGAGGTGCGGGGTCAGGCAGGACTTGTGCATCCAGACAGTCTCAGTGACCTGCCAGGAGAGCACTCTGGGCTGCCAGCTGCATGCAAGGAAGCTTGCCGTGCTTGATAGCTTCCTTGGGGGTAGAAAGATCAGGTGAACTTTATTTTAAGTCAAACCAAGCAAAACATGAACTTGTGTGTTGAAACATCTCCTGAGCAGTTTGGCTGCATCCCCTGCAGGCTGCTGTGTGCTGGTGAATTGCACACAGGAGGAACCTAAGTACAAAAATTTCTTCACAGCTCCTCAGAATTGACATGTGTCAGGTTGTGAGCAGCCAAATCTGGCTCAGGACCAAGACAGGTACACCTAAAGGTGGTAAAGAGGTGGATGGAACACTCATGCTGGGGGTGCACACAGGGCATATACACCAGATATGAATGTTATTGTTTTCTAACTTCATGTGGACATTTTATAATGGACTGAAGAAGTTAGAGGGGTTATTTTGTTTTATTTATATTCCAGAGTAGAATTAGAAAGGGAGAATAATTATTTTATCTCCTGAAATGCAGCATGATTGAGTCAAGCTGAATCAAACTTACTGCATAAATTAACACTCTTCTGTTAGCAAATAATAGACAAGTCATGAACCAAATGCTTGAATGTGAATCAGTGGAAATGACCTGCTCACTGCACTAGCAAATAACAATTGTTCATAATAGTTCATTGCAAGCATTCAGAAATTAAAGAATGATTGCTTAATTTCAGTGAAAGACATTCCCAGATGTCTTGGTTTTCTATTATCTGTGAGAGTTATGTGGGTAATATCATAGCAACAATGTCAGGACCTCCTCTTAGAACCACAAATTTACAATGGATGGGAGTTTGAATGAAGTTCACATATTAGTGATCTATTATGCAGCGTTGGCTTGAATTTGCTGGCTCTATTATGTTTGAACTCCTTTCAATCAAAGGCATGATAGAAATACCTTTATCTTCCTACCCCTCCTCATTTTAGTTGATATTGTTTGATTATGCAGATGTTATTTCTATGGTGAAGACAACTGGGATGGCACAGGTTGTTACTTTATTATGCAAGAAAGTGAAGAATATAATCTACTTGTTGAGGAGGAAGGGAAGCAAGATAAGGAAGTTGATAGATGTTGATGTAATTCGTCAGATCTGCAGAGATGCTTTTTAATTACAGCTTGCTTGATTGGAGTTTGTCAAAGCTGATTGCATTTTTCCTCATGAGTATTAGTATTCTTTTGAAGTTAAATGGACTGCACCTTCACATTTTGAACTCGCCCCAGTGGTAGCAGATCCCACAAAGGAAATGTAATCGGACTTAACTCAGTGAGATGGTGCCAAGTACAGGTTGTGCAGTAGCCTTCCTGGGGATTATGCAGCTGCTTAAACTTTAAAAAAATGCTTTAATATCAAATTGAGCCCACTCAGAACTAGGCTTCAAATTAGCCTGAGAGTGCATCAGTGGAAAAAACTGCTTTCCTTAGCCAGGGAAGTATTTCAAGTTCACATAGATGCAGCTTCACAAGAGCTGACAAATATTTCTTGAGTTACTATTAAAGCTACCAAGATCTGTCTTTTGGGTGAAGATGCACTCTTAAAATCCAGATTCCACCAATGGTTTAATCACTTAGCATAATTGTTAAGTGGGTACTCAGGCACGTTTTACAAGAACATACTCATATTTGGGAATGTTTGTGAGACCTTGTTTGTTTTGGCAGAGATAGAGTTTAGTACTGGTTAGATTCCTACAAGATAAATAAAAACACTCTCTGTCCTCTAGTGAAAGACCAGATAGTTGAGCAGCATGAAATATAAATGAAATCTGTACCTTCAGTGCAGACTTAGAAATAGTTTAAATGGGAAAAGAAGTAAAGTAAAAAATGAGGGAGTCTCTGCTGCAGGGAAGCTCCCTGTTTTTTAGCCAGTGCAAAATATCTGTCAAATAACACACCCCAGTCAAATTGCTGTCACTGTTAGATTGCTGCTCCACAGAGGTTTATGTTCTTAGGTTTGAGTTGTTATCGTTTAGAAAAAATGGCATTTCAGAAGTCCAATTTATTGCCAAGTGCTTCAGGGTCCTCTGGGAACAGGTCTTTGTTGTACCAAAGTACTGTATGCGTGTGCTTTAGGGAGAGGTGTTGTGATGTTGATAGCAAGGCAATAGAAACTGCTTGAGGGAATCAAGCTACAGAAAAATTAAGCTCCCTTGGAAACAGCTAGTTGAGATAACTTCAGATCTCTCTTTAGCCCCTTCTTGTATAAACTGGTTATTCTTCCACTTCAGGGAAAACTAGCAATAAATTTTTGCAGCAAAATGAAAAGATGAAGAAAACACTGCCTGTAGTCAGATCTGCCATCATGGAGCTTCAGGACAGCAGAGCAGTGCATCAGATAAGTGTTACTGTCCCAGGGCTGCAGAGATCTCTCCGGACTTCTCACACATCATGAAGCACTGCCAGCATTTTCGAACTGGAAGCAATTTGTAAACACAGTGTGAATGGCAGAGCCACAAGCCTTTGTTTATAAATCTATATAGCATTTTGTTGGGTTTCTATGTTATGTTCTTGTCTTAAATGGAGGGAGTGAAGTTACATTTTTATAAATGTAATTTAAAAAAATATTTCTCTAATAAGGAAATAAGAAAGACAAGTTATTCCATCCAGGAATGCCTGTTAAAAAAAACTCTTGCAACTCCTGTGTGAGGACTGATTCCTGAAGGCTCCTGGGAGAATAAAGGCTATCTGCAAAGGCTGAGTTTCTCCCCAAAAATTTTTTTCTCAGCAAAAGAGAGCCAGTCAGTTGAACAAAGGTCTTCTGGCTTTTTCTGATGCCTGATCTATCTTTGAATATCTGTTAGTACCACATGAGACACTTGAAGAAAGTTCACTGGAATGGGTAAGAAGGGAAAGAAGATTCCCAGTGAGGCTGGACACAATGGCTCCTTTGGCCACTATTGGCACATTCTTCTTTCTAGTGTATCTTAGTTTGTTCAGATGAACTGAAAGCTGCTGTCATGTGCTGTGGCTCCAGGCAAATGTGAGATGCATACTCATTCAGTTTCATGAGACTGACTGGGCCTGATGGCAATCCAGAAAGAAAGGAGGGAGGAAATGCATCAGCTTCACACGGCATCCTTAGAGGGAGTGTGACGTGGATTTGTGTTAAAAGAACAGTTCTGTTCTGCTCATAAATCCTCAAGGGATTTTTCCCACTCCTGTGCTCTGGAGAAATTGGGATGCAATAGTAGAGTGCAAGGGGAGTAGAACTGTACTTGCTTTGTCTAACGTGCATCTTATGCCAATATGAACATTGGGCTAATTACCAGTCCCTTTAGGGTCATATTAGCCTTGGAACTGCAACTGCTTATATTAATATTGAATTTAGTTAACTCCCTTTGCTTTGTAGAGATAGGCACAGAAAGGAAACATTTTAATGTCAGTAGTAAAAGATAAAATAGCTTTATTGATTGTGGGACAGACCATCTCTGCTGGAATTGGGAAAACTTGAAGTGGAAAGATGCTCTGAATAACAATCACACATGGGAGTTTTTTCCTCTTTTTAAGATAAGAGGTCTGGATTTAGGAGGAAATTACTGTATTTTACCATTGAGTGCAGTCCTAGTAGAATGAAATTCAACAAAAAACCCCATAACCCTGGATAAAGTCTAGATAATGCAAGCTGTAGTGTTTTGACAGTCTGGAGTATCTCAGTCTATATAAAGAAACTTGTGCTTTATGAAGGTGAACTTGGTATGTGCCATTTTCTACTGTACAAGCAGGTGTGCAGGACAGGAATTGCCAGTACAGACACACTGGACAGACTCACAGTTGTCTCATAGTGTTCATTCACAGGGTATTGGCAAAAATATGTATTTTTTTTTTTTAATAGGAGTTTAATCTCTTCAGAAGTTTGAAGTGAAATCAAAGCCTAGCAGTGAAGTTGTGTCCATGTTCAGGGCTTTTCCAGCCGGGCTGCCAGCACCCCTGGGATTGCCTACCTGCATGCCTCACTTCCTCCTCTGAGCTCATCTCCCACAAAGGTATTTTGGCACAGATTTCTAGCATAGGTCATTTCTAACTGAGTTTTACATTCCTACATTTACATTTCTATCACAGGCAGCAATTAGTAAGGCGAAATGCCATGGAACAGCAGAAGATACCTGAGTGTCTTGTGCCACCCATATGCAGTACCTCGAAGTAAAAACTTGCTTCCCGTTAAGAAGAAATTGTTGTTTGGATTATTGCTTTTTCATGAAAAGTTATTAATTTGACATGACTTGTCTTTTTTATGCTCATAATTAGTTGCTTTACAGTGGATGTTTAAAATCAGCGGGGCTGAGTGCTTTGTAGAATGGGAGTAGATTTAAAACAAACAAACAGCAAAAACTTGAGGAAAAGAAAGTGGGTCTTGGTATATTTAAGTTCTCAGGAATCTTGATGCTCCGAAAACGATGTTTAGTTTCTTTTGCATTTCAGGGTTCTTCAGGATTTTATTTTTGCTGCGGGATTTAGGATTGAGTAGGACTCATACCTTAAGAGAACTTTTATACTCTTTAGAATAGTGATGCACAGTAAAAGCTGGCAATAATTTTAAGGCCTATTGAATCAATCTTTTAGGATCTATGGCTTATTTTGTTCTAACAATTGGTCGGCAGCTTTGGAGCCAGTATGAAGTGAACATGGTTGACCTAAGATCACAGTATGGTAACACCTTTAATTTGCCACTCCCTAAAAGAGAGGAAGAGAGAGATGTGAAAATCTAATTCCTTACTGAGACTTAAGGGCTCAAAGTAGAGTTGTATTATTGGCAGAGGGATAAAGGAGTGGGTACCTCAGAATTCATTGCGTTTTAGGTTGCATTTTTGGATAGCTGCTTAGAAAAACAGGAAGAAAAAAAGAATTTCAACTTCTAACCTCAGTTAATTGGATTTTTTTTCCTGCAACAAATTTTTACTTGTATTTAAAAGTTGAAAGCTTTATGTTGCACATTCACTTGAAAATAAAGGATCTGGGATTTCAAAATAACTGTCCTCTTTGCTTTTTATGACCTTGTTCTTGGTTATGGCCTGACTAGGCTCTGTCTTTTATGTTCTATCCTGATTCCTTCTGCTGAGAAATCCTGGTGAAGCACAGGAGCCTTGGCTTGTTCTTGTCAGAGTTGTGGTTTGTAAAGCAGGCCATTGAGAGCTGCAGTTCCAGGCACTCCTGCATCAGTGCTTCCAACTAGAAGTGCTTTGATCTCCCTCTTCTGACTTTAATCAAATGCTGACTTTTCCATAGATATAGATGCATCTTTAATTTTTTTTTTAATGAAAAGTGGTTCTGAGGTGAACCAACAATTTTCTTGGAAAAGCAATACTTTAAAAGGGAGAATTTCCTCTAGTTTGAATTTTAACTAGGTTTTCTTTAGTTCCTTCCACAAACATCATACATGTTTTCATGTACCAAGTAATTTATGTGAGTTTCTGCATATATTGTTCTTTCGNTTTTAACTAGGTTTTCTTTAGTTCTTTTGTTCTTTTATTTTAGTTTCTTTTGTTCTTTCATTCTGCCCTACTCTTCTGGCTCTTTGTTCAAGACAGGGAAAAGGAGAAACTTTTTGGGGTTACTTACATTACAGAAAACAACTTTTACTCAGAGAGAAATGCTTTTGTCCAGTGAATATTTTTGATTTTCCTTTTCGTGCCTTGGGAGCAGCTTGTACTTGTATTCTGGTTTTGAAGTGTATCTTATAGTAGCAATAAGCGCCTTTTAAAATTGAATTAAAATGCTTTATCAGTAGGAGTACTAAGAGTGCATTTTTTTCTTGTGACTTGACCTGTAGGCTCAGTGTTACTAAAGATGCATGTACAAAGGCAGATTTTGACTGTATAAGGTTCAAGTTCTTATTGAATTAGTTTAAAAAAAATAAAATCTTACTATTACAGTTGTATCCTGGACTGCTGTCAGTGTTTGGTATCTGAAATATGAGCTGTGAGTCAAATTTGACTTACAGGTGTGTTGTTTCAGTTACATAGATAAATCAGATTGGATTGGAAATGCTTCTTTGTGAATAAAAATTTTACTTTCAATATTCTGCAGTTATTGATTTCTCTTAAATTTCTTGTAATAAAAGAGGACAAAGTTTTGTAGCTGTGGGGAAGCTACGATGGTGGCAATTGGCAAATGCCAGTAGGCAGCGAATGATTAGGTTTCCACAGGGTGGACCTGGGGAAGAAGGGTTCTGAGGTGAACTTCCAGGAGGATCAGGAAGAACAAAATCCCCCTTAAAGATGGGGTTTATTTATTCCGAGATTGAATTATGCAGCATGACTCTGCAGGAGGGGTCCTCTTTCTAGCTTTGTCATTGTGTGATTTGGACTAACTTCCCTACAATGTGTTGGTTAAGCCAGTTCACATTTCCCTTCAGATTCCCAGGAGGTCAGAGAATAAATTGTGCATCAGCCAAAATTTTGCCTTTTTTTTTTTTTCCTCCAGAACTTTTTTGTAGAGGTTTGCAAGCTTGCCTGGTACAAACGTCTGAGAAGTATCTTTTCTTTGACAACAGCTGAATAAGTTTAGCAGTATAAACTACAGAGATGATAACTTATTTTGCTTGCATTTTATTTAGCAAGATTTGTTTTCACAGCAACTGACGTGAGACCTGATAAGAAATGAGGTACCTTCATAGTCTGTGTTTCCCACCAGCTCAGATGCCAAATGCTTCATGAAAATACAAGTTGCATTCGGTGACTATCACTGACTCACTGTCACTTCGATAGTACCACTTCATTTTGATGTTTCACTCTGGCTCTTTTAAAAGAGAAAGTGTCCTATAAAATGTGAGAACTGGGCAATGGGAAATTTGGGGCTCTTCATGCTCTTAGGCTGTGCTGTAAATCATTATTTAGATTGCTTTATAGTTCCTTTTAACAGGCATGTTTTTATTTGCTAACTTGCTCTAACTCTGTGCTAGAAGTGCACCTCCAGCTGAGTTATAGGAAGTTTCTGACAAGTTTCTGAAGATGAAGTTAGGAAAAGTTTTTAGTTTATTAAGCAACGCAAAAACTTTTAAACATAATATAGCACACTTTTACTTTGTAAGAGAAAGAAAATATTTGATGAAGATTTGGATGCACACATCTGAAAATTCTCTGAAACATGGCTTTTGAGCCGAAGCCAAAGGATTCTGCTGAGAAAACTGTTGTTGTGTAATTACACAGTCTCTCATAGTGGGTGCTCCTCCATTCATCATTATAATAACAATATTCATAGAATGAGCAATAACATATATAAGGAAGATGAAAGGGAGATTCATATTTTTTATGCAGGTTACACAGCTTGCAATTGAAAAGCTGGCCTAAGAGCCTGAAGGTATTTCTTCTGCTTAGCAAAGTTGAAAATTGAGAGGTTATCCATGAAATGGAATTACTGATTTCTCATATGTTTCTCCCTTTCTATCTTTTTATGTTAAGAATTAAAAAAGGAACTGAGAATGGAAGAGAAAGAAGATGTAAAAACTTAAAATGAAAACAGGAGAAATGGGAAGAAAATAACAGCTTGCGCTCTCTCTCAAAATCTGATTCTGTAGTGCTTTACAGTTTGTCTGAATATTATCTGCAGCTTTCAATCACCTGGGTTTCTTGATTATTTTCACCAGTACTTTTCGAATTGAGCACCAAGTGTTTTAAAAGAATTGGACTCTAAGGCTCTGTTCCATACAGTTTCCATTAATCTGTGAGTAAAAAATTACTAGATTGTCCCAGGTATCAGCATGACAACAGCCGCTGACAAGGGCTTCCTTTATGCACAGTTATTGGGAAATGCTTTTAAAATGAAAGTCTTTCCTGAGCACTACCTAGTCACCATGATAAATTTCCATTCCCAGCACTGTTTGTAGCATTGTAAGTGCAGCAGTGATTTACATCATTAGAGTGCTGCAGATCAGTGTTAAAAATGCTGATTGATAGGGAAGTGGGTGCATCCTCCAAAACAGCAATTGCTGACAGTTACTTTCTTTATTATCCATGGTGGTTTAGGTAGGTTAGCTAGCATGCTCCAGGGTTTTAGGTATTTAAGCAAAGATGTAAAATAAGTAGTGGAAGGTTCTTCTGTGGTATTTAGAATTCATACTTCAAGTCCTATTTATTTCAGGTAGTCTGATACAAAAACATAAATGTGATAAATCTTTCTGACCCCTTTTGTCTATTTTGGAACCCTCCTTTAAGAAGCTGGTTTTTTGGTTTCCTGATGTTTATTTATTGTGATGCTGGGAAGGATTTTTTTCAGTGCCTAAATCTATTCCTTTTGAAAACAGGCCCTGCACAGGCCAGGACCTTCTGCCTTGTCTTTATAACTTCAGTGGCACTTTGGGCTGCTCTGTGAGAAGCACTTATTGATGAGTTATACACATAACTGCCCCCACTGAGCATGTGTGAAGGTTCAAATTCATTAGAAAATGTTGATATAAGTGGAAGGTGAGAAGATTCAAAGTGATGTACTCTGAGATTGGACGTGGGGTTTTTGCCACAATATTTGTTATTTCCACTTCAGGTAATGTTTTTAATTGTGTTTAGTGTCAAAGAACATAATGGAACTTAGGTCTCTTTGTTGATTGACTACAGCTTCAAAATTAGCTACTTTTCGCTGGTGATTATCAAATATGCCACAGAAATAATATTTTTTTTAATACTACCTGCAGCTGTTGGATATGCTATACTTTGCAGTACTTCTTAAACAGTAAGGAATAGTAAAAACATTTTCCAAGTTCTTCATGGTTGTTTTTATTTATGCTCAAACGCCTTGGTTGTTTTATTTCAGTTGGAGTACTTGTGTACAACACTGGTTTGTGTAGATTTTGAGGATTCTGTGGACTCTGAGGGTTGAATTATAGTTGTGTTGCGAGCTTTTATTCTGCTCCCCCTCCTCACCTCAAAGGGAAGCACAGTGCCCTCCTATTGGTTGGGTGACCTCCAACAAATAAAAGAACAGAATCAGGTGCTAAAATATAAACTTACATAATGTGCCTGCACAATCTGAAATAACAAAGACTAACTGCCAGTGTCTGTTGCATTATCCATGAACAAAAATAGATGGTACTGGACAAAATTATTCTACAAATATATTTAAAAGGCTTTACTTGACAAGAGCATGCTATAGAAGGGAAGCAGTAATCTTTGTTGTAATGACCCTGTCAGTACGGACGTTGGAATTGCTGTGTTGGCTTTCAGTCATGGATATCTAAGAGTGTGAGGGTACATAAATACAGAATCAAATTCTTCTGTCAGACAAAAGCTCAGTGTGTCAGGGTATTTGAGGCCAAAGCTGGAGCTGCCAATCTAATGGATGTCTGGGGTTTGCGTATGGATTTCACTTTGGAACTGCCAGTGACGTGCTGTGAGATAACTGCAAGAGCAAAGCCTGATATTGGTTTGTTTATATGAACCTTCAGTGGATGCTGCAAAAGGTTGAATGAATCCTTATGTTGTGTGGACTTTAGAGTTATTTTACTGAAGCTTGTCTTCTTAAACAAAAGAGCAGCTTGTTTTCGTGAATCTGTGACACCATCAAAAATCAGTGGTCTCAGAATCCACAGTAGCCTGTGTGAACTGCCTCACGAGTAAATTAAATTGCTTGGCCTAGTGGTGTAAGCTGTCTTCAAATAATGCGGGGTGGGATTTAGCTGAAGACAAAAATGCAAGCATTTTCTATTTGAAGAGGGACAAAATCTTTAAAGTGAAAAATTCTCTTAGACTCAGGGCTTAGGCCTTGGTTTCTCTGGGACTGGTTATTTGCTGTTTAGCAGTGCTGCATTGTTCACTCTTCTAGACTTTTTTGTGAAATGCCACTTAGAAATGGGAGAATATTTTAAAAAGTGATGCAGACATGGAGAAACAGAGCTCAGATACACGACACTTGGAAGTACTGCTTTTGCAATATGCCATGGTGACAAAAATAAAGCCATGACTGACATCACTGTGCATTAAACATCAAGATCTTTGAATTAAGCTTATTTGTCATGTGAGAAATGAATCCGCTGGTGGACCAAATGATTTATTAATAGATTATAATCTCTTTTTTAATGTAGGAACTGTGCTTGACTCATATGTTTTACCTATGTGGGACAAGCTCTATCTGTTGCCTTGGTTTTGTCCTTGTCCTTTCAAGATAAGAGGGCAAGAGCTTTTAACAGATCCTATAATTTTTTTGTCCTAATATTGTGGACATATACGAAAAATGTGAAATCATGGGGCCAGTTTGCATGATCATTCCAGTAAGAGAGGCATTTATACTTAATAAATTCAACTTTCATTGCAAAAAAAAAGAGGAAATGGCAGCTGCAAGTAGCTGCTAATTATATCTAGCCCCCAGTAGATGGAAATATTGCTACAACTTTAGTGATTTCAATATCGTGAATCTCCTCTGTTTTGGGGACATCATGATTCTTTCCTTCTATCTTATACATTAACTTGCTGACAACCATAAGTCATCTAAGCTGGTATCATAAATATTATTGCAGAATACAAATCTGATGCCTTTTTTGGCTCTCACTTATTATTCACCTTTGCTGAAGTTGTACAAATGTAGTGGGTAACATGAAAGCAGGCATTTCTAATTAGGGTCAGAATGTGACTAATCTATCTGTAACTGGGCTGGTCATCTGTAATGACAAACTGATACACAAGGAAGGTGAAAAAACTTCATTTTTCATTTTAGTTCTGATTTATACCTCAGTTGTATAACAAATTATTTGGTGAGAGGAGGAGACTGCAGTAGAAATTAGGGGTCATCAAATATTTCAGTTTGTATTATGTGCTGCGGGCCAAAAGTAAAAATGTTGCTGTTACACGAAAATTTAATTGAGGTTTCTTAGAATAATTTGACTGTGGTGACTCTTACTAAAGAAAGCCAAATCAAGGATATACTATATTATGTCCGAATATATGTATATAAACATATATATATAATAGAAGTAGAATAAAAAATAGAAAAAAGATGGATTGGTATGAAAAAATAAAGCAGAAAAATAGATGCAAAGAAATACACATATTTTGCCTGGTATATGCATGTATACTTATATACATATTAGTAAATAAACCTGGAAACTAGAATAATATAGGACAGTTGTAAAAACTAGGACTGGATATTATCTTGTGGGCTTGCCCACAGGCAATTCAACTTGCACTTATTCCTTACAAAGCTTTGTCTGAACTCTTTCTGAAAATATCCAGTGATAGTCCGTGGATTCCCTCACTGTCTGCTCCAGAGCTGTCTTGACCATTAGGTAATTATGGTAATTATCTTGATTCATGACCTGAGTCTTTCTTGATTAACTTCAGCCTGCCTTGAGCCATCCTAACTGCAGCTAACAGAGAACAGAACATGTTCCCATCTCCACTGTGACTGCTCTGACGTACTGAGCTCCACTCTTCAGCCAGTACAATGTGTTTTCGTGGCAAAATAATAACTAAGAGGTCGACCATTGATGTTCTTTCCATGAGTGCTTAATGCCACACATAGAGATTGCAAAGGTATGGGAAGAATAAAATTTTAATTCTGCTGATGCAAAATAAATCCTACGGGAGCCCAGTACTTTTATGTGTATTTTGGATACCAGCTCAGCAGGGGAGGGGAAAGACCTTTCAATAAAAGATATCTCTCAAATGCCCACTTTAAGATTATGAATTCTCCTGGTCTGTTTCACCCTTCCTGCTTAAAATGATGTGACTTCAGATTGGGAATGAAGGCGCTTTTATGCTACATATGATCAGCCTTCCTAAGTGTTATAATAAATACATTTGCAGTAAGCTGTTTGCAGACCACGAGGGAGGATGAGAGGAGAGGCCAGGGGAGCTGTGGAAGAGATTAACTTGCTGATGAAATATTCCATGAACAAAATAAAGGACAAATCTGAATAAATTATTTGCAGAAGTGGCATGGTTTCCAGCTGCACTGGCAAAGAGATAGCATGTTCCAATATCATTTATGAATTCATTTAGAAAGACCTACAGTATTTAAAAAGCTGATGAGAAGGTCACCAGTGTAAAACTGCTTTGAAAAACCCAGCATGATTTTTTCCACAGAGAACATCAGATTCCTACATGATTTTCAAATGCTGTGTTTCTGCGAACACTATTCTCTTGTTAAATTGTTAATAATTTTTCTAAAACTTTAGAACAGAAAAGTATGCTAATGCTAATTAATATTTTAAAGTATGAAAATGCTTTCTATTCCAGTTTTTAAGCCAAAAGAGCAGTGAAATATTGCAAAATGTCTGTACATTAAAATGGTATTTTCGAAATTATTTTGAAATAATTTGAACAGATGCATTAAATTCACACATCAAAGCCTCCTGTGCATTTGTACATTAATCTCTGCTCACAGGTTCTTTCCCCTCCCAGGGAGATCGGTGTTTGTGCATTCCCAGCAAAGTAAACTTTAGGGTCTGTTTCTCAAGCCATTGTTGTGGGCTACTCTATTTTCTGATGGTTTAAGGTTAGGAGTAGTTCAACAGTAAAACAGAGATGCAGTACCTACAGAAAAAAAGAGTGTGCTTTCCCCTAAGGTGTATCTTGCCTTCGGACTTAGAGCCCAAGGTCTGTTAATGTCTTTTGATGTTCAGTTGTGTGCCTGCACTTGGGCTTCTACAGCTCTGTGGATGCTTAGCCAGAAAATGAGCATCTCAGTTCCTCAAGAAAATGAAGACTTGGTCTGCCTTGAGCCAGGACTACTCAGGCCCATTTTAGCTGCTGCCTTTTTTTTTTTTTTTCTTCTTTTTCCCCGATGCATTTTCACTCCGTGCAATCAGACCCTGTGTCTGATTTTTGGGAGCAAGGGGTGATATCAGGCATAGGAGTCTGTGATTTCTTGTAATGGTATCCAGTTCTTGGATTGTTGAAGGAGACAGGGGTAACTGGAATTTTGTTATTTATCTTGTTTTCAGTTATAAGTAGATTCATTTTACACTTTTTAATAGAGTTTACTTAGAGGTATTGGGAATATCTGGGAAAAAACCAAAATGTTTGCATGCAATACTGTAAGCAAAGCAGGTTTTGTCAAGGACTTTATTTATTATGCTGCATCCTGTAAAACCGTAAGCTTCCCCAGGAAGAAGGGAAAAAAACTGGTTGGTTGTGTCTCTAGGCCACAGCTATTTGAGGGAAGTGGAATAGTAAGTGATTGGACAAAATAGTGGTGCAAACTCAGGAGAAAAACATAGGCATGTCTTAAGAAAATATATAAAATTATGCATGCTTCCTCTGTTGGCTTTATGTGTTATCAAGGGGTACCTTAAACAAAGTGGAATTTGTCCTTTCTTGTGGACTACAACTAAGAAGAACTAATTATCAGGAAAAGTTGTCTCCTGTGGACTCAAAATCAGTCTTTAGGTCAGAATAAACTATAATGGAAAAGTATGGCTATTAAGTCTAATGCATGGTTTCTAGAGAATAAATCTGAAAGGTCATTCAATAGGGTATTATCATACAGAAGCTTTCAAGCCTGCAGATTGTGATTTGTTTAATAAAATATGCTGAATATTTAACAAATTTGCATAATGTATGCTTCCCTGATCGCTGTTGAATCGTTAAATGAGAAAATGTAACTCCCAAGGAACTTTAAGATGAGGATAGAAGTGAAACTCTTCCTTCCAAAAAGCCAGTCTGTTTCTGTGAAAAACAAAACGACAACAAATAAGAGCACAAAAAAATCCTCAAAGCCTAATTAAAGTATTTTCCAGTCAGGGAGTGCTGTTAAAGCATTTTGCCTGCAGGATTTGGGAACAGAGAGAGCAGGGTGGTGACTGAGTCTCGAGAACAGCCCGAGGGTGCTGCAGGTGCTGTGGTGGCTCTGCCGCAGGTGGCTCCAGGCTTTTGCTTTTAGTGCCTCCTATTGAACCTGCACACCTGAAGTCACTAGGGGCTGGCAGAGGCTGTTTAGAAAGTTCATCCTCTGCCAGATCAACTGGTAAATGTAACAGAAGAGATGGGTTTTGGGGGATGGGGGTGTGGCAGGAGAAAAAAAAGTGATGAGAGTGATGAAAAGTCTTACCCACTCCCTGCCGTCCAAGACTGGTCATGGACTGGCTTTTGTTTTTTGATTTGGGTGGTTTTTTGTTTGTTTGTTTGTTTTTTTTAAGGTCGTTAAACCTTTGTTTAAAGTGTTTGGACTTTTCTTCTGCTGATTTTTGTTTTGCTTTTTTTTGTTTTTCAAGAAACCTGGGATGAGCTTCCATAGGCTTCATAAGCAAGCCACTGAATTCCTTTCTAGTGGTATTATTAGATGCTTAATTTTAAACCTCTCTGCTGCATAAATAAATGCATTGCATCTGACCATGAAGATCAGTTCATCACCCCACTCACAGAATTTCAGAACCGGGTATTCTTCATTCTTCGTGTCTTTCCTTGCATGCCAGCAGGTATTCCTTATCTAATGATTCTTCTTGTTCCCCTTTGGGCAGTTTCCTACACATTTTTTTGGAAGGGTCCTACCCTGTGAAGGGACTATCTTGAATTGAAATTAGGTTTCAAAGAGATTGAAGGCTTTTATTAAATTTCAGACATATGCTCTTGAATGCCTTTGAAAATTTGAGTCCAGTGGCACACAGAATCCAAAGTGTCTCCTCTACCATCCTGCCTGGTGTAAGTTATTTTAATGGCTTCAGTACATAGGTAGAGTGGAAAAGAAATTATCTACTGTGATTCACTAATAAAATTTTCCTTATTTTTTAAATTTATAGGTTAATGCTTAAGTCTCTATATATAAAAAAGGTTTTTTTCTTGTTTTCCTTCCCTTCCTTTGACAAAGAGTGAATGTGTCACAACTCCCTCTGATTTTGCAGAGGTGTTGGAAGGAGAAAAAAACATTTTTCTTTGCTGAAGGGAGAAAGTTTTAGAACACTTTATAACAATTGATTCAAATAGAAAAGCATGTTAAATAACAAAAAAAGAGTATATTTAAACCATAGTTTTTCTTTTAGCAAAGGATCAAATAAGAAATAACCTAGGGAGGCAACATTCATTTAAAATTAAGGTGCTTCACTTAAATTTAGAAAAATTAGAGGTTTTATTCTTGAGCTTTTCTAAGAGCTGTGGTGTGATTTGAGTGGCGAGTTTTTATGCCTCTCTTTTCTCACTGTGAAAATGGCCATATTCCTGTAAATTGATTTTATGAAATTTCATCTTCTTTTGGAATGAAATTTTGATTTGAAGTATATTCTTCGAGCAGCTCTTTTTATGAAAACTTGACAAAGAACAAAAATGAACTAAAGAGCATAACATTGGCTGGGATGTCCTGGATTGTGGCATGCAAGTGGATGACAACTCAAGTTCGTTTTCGTTACTTCTCAAATAATTCTTCTGGTGCCCTGAGGTATTTAAAAGGAAGGATTGATGTATTCCTGGGGAGTTCTAGGTGGCTGGAAGGTTGGAATTGTTTAACTCTTTTGTTTTAATGATTGTAAGAAAGTGAATCTGGGTGAGTGTTGTCTTTCGAGCTGTAAAGGGAGGCCTCAAACTTGACCGAAAGTTTTGAAGCTGAAGAATCTCTGTAGGTACAGGGAAAGCAGTCGGAGCTGTGCTGCCCTGCCAGCCCAAAACATTTCCATAGCCTTGTCTGCTACAGTCTGTGCTGGAACAACGAAAATAATGTTAAAGTCTTATGTACAGAGTGCAGACTTCTTGCTGCAGGCTGTATCAGATGAGAGTTCATTCATGGTTCAGTTCTGGATCTAGTTCTTTTTGATGTCAATGTTTAATTTTGTCAAGGGAATATGAGAGTATGCCACTGCCAAATCCAAGGATGCTGTCGGTGTTTCTGTTGATCTCTAGCATCTTGTTGTAAATGCAAATCTTTGGCAGACATGACTGGCATTGAATGAGTATAATACATCCTATTTGCATTTTGGGATGCTGTGGTGATAAGAAAATGGCAAAATAGAAGCCTGATTTGGACATCAGGTTTGTATTCTTTTGAAGGAAGTAATGCTAGATCTCTCTGGAATTTTAGTTAATTTTCCCCAGCAGTGTATTACCAACTGGGAGAAAACTTCCATGAGTGTCAGTGCTCCACATTGTGTAAAACCAAATGTGGTGTTCAGTGTACCTTTTGGGTGGGGAACCAGTCTAATACAGATTTTGCTGGTAGTAGCATCTCTACTAAGTTTTCCTACCTTTTCCTTCCACTTCATCTTCTTAAAAGCACTTTGGAATTTGAACTATTTGGAGCAAAGTTTGGCTTCTCAGGTGGACTTAAGAAGACAAAAGTTCCAGTGATGATGCCATCAGAGGACAGAGACAGATTAGTTGACATACCTCATTAAATTTTGGGATTGAGGATATCTAATACCAGGGTTGAGTGAGGATCAGAAAAGGGAGTGGTGGTTGCTGGGACGAGGAGGAGGCAGAGGGAGCTCTGAGGTCCATCCCTGTCCATGTGCCCTCTGTGCTTGCACAGACCTGCTCTGCTCCAGGGGTGTGCAGAGCAGGAGCAGGGAGCTACAGACAGGATCACAGGGTGGGACAGCCCGGGCTCACTGCTGACCCAGTTCCATCCACAGCTGGACTTTCTAAACTCTACTTTCAGCAGTTTTGTGGCACTTCTGATTATTTATGCCTTTAATATTTTAAAAACCATTAATTACTACAGTAAATATCTATCTACATAATGTATTTCCAATAGGTGATGCTTGTGATATCCCTGAATAATCAGATTTTTTTGGTAGATGTTATAGTTTCATGATAGAAAACATATTTTGAATGAAAATCCTGGCTGCCCTGGACCAAATTTCCTAAAATGACCAGTATGAATATATGTATACATAGGGGTGTGTGAACAGCTGGGCTCAATGTGTATTTTTAGATGTACATTACATAAACTTATTGAACAAGATGCCAGTTGTATGGACTTCAACAAGGTTAAGTGCACTTCTCAGAATCTAACAAATCTTTGTCGTCATAAAATTAAGATTCATGAGAAGATACAACTTTCTGACAAATCAAAAATGTGCAGAACTAGCTGAAGATAAAATTCCTGACAAAAGGGCTTTGTAAATTAAAATTCTTAATAAATTGTGGAGTTTTTGCAAGATTTTTTGTTTTTACTGTTGAGAACAAATATTCTACAAAGCAGTAATGATACTCCTGCGCACTGGAGCAAAGAGGTTCTTGCATTTCAGTGTTTGAAAGCTGTTAGAAGTGTTATTTGTTAGTTGTCTGAGATAAAAAATAGAAACCATTAGAGCAAATGAGCTCCTAATTAAAAGAAGGCAAATTGTTGTTGTTGGGTATTGAAAGGGGAGAAACCTAGCATAAAACTGTACAGAAAAATAAATCTGAGTTGTACTGGATGTGCTAGAAAGAAAGCGGTTATTGGCCTTAGAAACCCTGAGACCAAGGCCACAAGTTTTAATTAACAAAACCAAATCAGTTGTTAATTTTTGCTGTTATAAATACCAAAGACTGACTTCTGAAGTTCTAGAAAATTAACTTAAAAATTGACTAGAAAATTAACTAGAAAATTTTTATGGTTTGGTTTTAAAGAGAACATTCTGGGCATCTAAGCTAACTTTCCACACCAAGTTTGAGATTAGTGCAGGTTCATTCCAAGAAGTGGAGAGTGTACAACTGGAAGGATCATATGTCATTAAAGAAATACTTTATGTTTACAGGTAATTGTGTAGTAGATAATTAGCTCAGAATTCAGGTAGTTTTTGTCCCTGTGCCTCATAACCAGGAGAGTTTTTATTGTGCCTTATTAAAAACTATAGTGGAATGAAGTCTGCTAAACCACCACCCCAAGCCCCAAAATGTCAGTGTCCTAAGATATTCCTGAGACAGCAAGAGACTTACGTGAAGCCGTTCAAAAATTGGTTTTTGTTTTTTCTTCTACTCTGAAATAGTTTGAGAGGTATGTTTGATGTGCTTTAAAATGATTAAAAGGGATTAATATAAACATTTCAATTGACTATTTGCTTTTTCTGTCAATCCTCATGTCAGTAAGCTCTGGTTTAGTGCTGAATCAGAAAAAAAAATCACTTTGACTTGTGGTTACCAGGGTTTTGCCACCTTCAGTCCTATTCTGCTGTCAGCTTTTGTACAGGCAGAAGCTGATGTGCAGCATGAATTTGTTGCCACTACTTTATGCCAACTCTCCTTGTGTGTCCTGTTGCTGCTCACTTTTACAAGGTAGTTGTTTGTTTCAGAGGAGTTATAGCAGTGTAATGTTAATTTAAACCTTACCTTATTGTTGTGGTAACTCTTTCATATGGGCAAATGATGGGAAGGATTGTAAATTGAGGCTTAATTGTTATTTAGATAATAAAATTTGAATGTATTAAAGTACACTGCGGCATTTTAGCACTTTGTTCTTGCCCGCAAACAGGAATTTTTAAAAATCTCTGTTTGCAGTTGGACTTAAGCGGTTTAATAGTAATTCCTAGTGTTTCTTCAAAGTCCCTGTGCTTGCTGTAATGAGCTCCAGCCTGGCACAATCAGTTTGATCCAAGTCTGGCAGCCTCGTTAAGGGATGCTGTGCTATCCACACAGGGCTGTGCAGGTTTAGGAGGCAGCTTTGCACGAATCTGCCTTGCATGCTGCAAGAATATGGAGATCTGCTTCAGTAGAATAGGTTTTCATCCTATTACCATCATTTATTCAAGGGACGAATAATGGACCCTCATTTGTTACACAGCATAATGAGAGAGAAAGCAGACTTCTATTTAAACATTTATTGAAAATGAAGTACGTGTTTTTATTTCTACTATTTCTCCACACTGACTGTTTCAGAAACTTTTTTCTTTTGTCAGTTGGTTTTTTTCCTCAGTTTCTGCTTTCCACTTCTGCTTATATTTCCTCAAACTTAAAGCTACAATGAGAACAGTTCCCCTCAGTAATAAAAGGGGTCTACTGGTGACTGGTTAGGTCTGTCTGCCAGAGAAGGGAAAGCAAATCTTTGCTTGTAGGCTTGACAACCTGGTAATGAGGGCTTTAAAGGTGCCTGTGAAGGGGAATCTCAACCCACCCCACTCCTACCAGTTTGAATCCAGTGCCAGCGAGAGATGCTCAGAGGAAAAAAGGAAATACAACTCCCATTTTGAAGAAGGGAGAAAAAGGAAGACTCCAGGAACTACAGGCCGGTCAGTCTCACCTCTGTGCCTGGCAAAATGATGGAGTAGATCCTCCTGGAAGCTGAGAAGGCACATGATAAATAAGGAGTTGTTTAGTGACAGCTGACATGGCTTCACTGGGGCCGAATTGTGCCTGACAAATTTGGTGACCTTTTGTGATGGGGTTACAGCATTGGTGCTTAATGGAAGAGTCACTGGCACCTTCTGCTTGGGCTTGTACAAAGCACCTGACGCCGTCCTGCTCAACATCCTTGTCTCTAAACTGGAGAGACTTGATGGATGTGGGAGGTCTGGGGTGACCTTAGAGCCCTTTCCAGTGCCTAACAGGGCTCCAGGACAGCTGGACAGGGACTTTTGGCAAGGGCACGGAGTGATAGCACAGGAGAGAATGGCTTTAAACTGGAAAAAGGCAGGTTTAGATTAAATATTAGGAAGAAATTCTTCCCTTTGAGAGTGGTGAGGCACTGGAACAGTTTGCCCAGAAAGGTTCTGGGCTTCCCATCCCTGGAAGTGTTCAAGGCCAGGCTGGATGGGGCTTTGAGCCACCTGGTCTAGTGGAAGGTGTCCCCGCTCCTCGGCAGGAGGTTGGAACTAGGTGATCTTTAAGGTTCCCTCCAACCCAAACCATTCTGTGAGTCTATGATTTGCTATTTCCAGACTGAAATTTCTTTGAATTTACAGATATTAAAATAACCATTAGGTAAAAAGGACTTTCATTTTCTTGCAGATATCACACAAATGTTAATTATTACACTTCTTTTTACTTTGTAGACCAAGGAGCATTTTGCTAAGGGAGGGAAAAGTATCTTGAAGGGAGAAATAATTTTTTTAAAAGAAAGTATATCAGTTTTAGGCATAGACTATATGGATATTTATGCTAATGATGGTTGAGTCTTGCAGTATGTGTACTATGGTTGTCACTGGCAACTTAGCATTAGGTTCCTTGGGTAATTGCAGCTGGTACTGTGTCTGACTGGTAAAAGCAGTATCATAGTTCTGTAGTTAGAAGTGACTAAGAGCAGGGTTTTTAATGCCTCCCACTGCAAAACAGTGTGTCATTACAGCACTTTCTAAATATATCTCATCATGCATTTATCTTTTCCTGTGCTGATTGACTCCTATTCTCCTGAGACATATTTAAATGTCATTTTATCTTTCAGTGGCAGAAATTCTGATAGTTTATCCTAGAAAGAAAATGACATTGAACAATATTTTGAAAAGAAAAGGTATAAGAATTTCAAGCCAGTTTTGCTTCTGTGTTGGCAAGTGCTAGTTCAAGTATTATCTGTAATTTTTAGTAAAAGGAAATCACATTGATTTTAGGGGATATTTGGAGAATATTGGCAGGTTGTCCTGTAAATTTGTTTTCAATTGTCAAGGTAATGCATTATTGCACTCCAAATGGTTGCTTTGCCATTTTTTCTTTACTGTAGCTGCAAAAAATATTTAATATGTTTGGAAAGGAAAAAGCTGAGCACACCATTATGCCTTAACAACAGATACATTCAATGACAGATGGTTATGCATGTTGAGTGTTGTTTTAAGCTATAATTGGATGCTTATGTAAGTATGCTTAGTCAAATATGTGTAATTAAGCTATCTGATTAGGCAGGCTAACTTACAGGGCAGTCCAGGTCTCAGAGATGTCAAAAGTAGTGGCTATAGTGGAATTGTTCTGTTGAAACACTTACCTAAACAAAACCCAAATAGAAGCATCTGCTGCTTTTAGTTATTGCTGTTTACTGCAAGCCCTTCAGAATCAGATGAAGATGAAAATTAAATGACACAAAATGCCATGGGAACTTTTGTCTGCTCTATTTTTAAACCTCAAGCCATGGTATGTGTCTGAGAGAGGGAATGAGAGAGAGAGTCACAAGTGACATTTATCCTTAACACAGCTGGTAGCTTCCTTATTGTAATGAGGTGTAATAGAAGTGCAGAATTTTCTAGCTGAAGCCAGTAAGTTGGTGGGTACTAAGCAGAGCCGTGAAAATTGATATGGTTGTCTGAAATCCATTCTTACTGAGTAATACCCTGAATTCACTGTGAACTATAGGAAAACTACATAGCCAATGAGCACAAGGTGTTCCTGCTTCTTGATGACCAGTAACCCCAAGCTGCAGAAATACCGATGTGCTGTGCTCATCTGCTCTTGCTGTGATGTGGAAGGAATGTTTGCCCCATGAGATAAAACATTTTTGATCTCTGGAGTTGACAAGACTACTGGGATGGTTTTTGTTTGGTCACCTGTGAGGTGGCCTGACTTATAATTATTTAGCATAAGGACTTTTATCTCTTAATTATTCTGTTCAATTTACCCCTGCTCCTACGCTTGTAGAAAGCAGAAAGCCTTCATTCTCCTTTCATATTATGAAAATAGAGAAAAGCAGCAATTTTGGAAGAACTCCTCGCATTAAAACCAAGGGTTTAATTGGTTCCTATATTAACATTAAACTTGGCTTAGGTCTTTAAATTAATCTGAAGTGCTGAACTTGTCAAAACCATGAAAAATGTGTTCTGTACTTGTATTTCTATTAAAATAACTTCAGAGTGTGATTGTTAGTGATTAACATATTCTTTATGGTCTTGCCCAGAAAACAGCCTTTATACACAAAGGCTGAGGTGTTTTCCATCATGCAGTTAAGAATAAACACCTGTTTTACCATCAGTGTGACGTTAGAAGTATAGAACCAGACCTATGTTTCAGGTTTAAACTAGGAGGACTATTTTTTTGAATGCTTGCGTGTTTTCTATGCACAAATCAGCCCAAGTTTAAACAGAAGCCCTCTTCTGGCAGAATGTTTTTAATAATATCTGTATTTTATACTCTCTTCACACACTTTCCTCCAGCAAGATGGGTTTGCGGAAGGTGCAGTGATCATCAACTCTCTTTCCTCTGAGCATGATTGTGATCTCTAAAAGAGCATTTGCTGGTACCCTGCCTACTGTAGGTACACTACAGAATCTCTGCTTTTGGCTCTGTACCTCATCCCCAGGGAAATGCAGGATTATATGTAGTTTCTGTGTTTGTGTCTCACTGCAAGTTCTGTTTAGAACTGTGTGGCCTGAAATTTCCCTGTTGTTTTCCCCAGGAACTGAATAAGGATGATACTGTATTTCTGAATTATTTCTGAGAGGGAGAGGCTTCCTAATTAAGTGCTTTAAGCTCAGGCTTTCCAAGTATCTTGCTGCATCTAGTCTGGAGTCTTGAGCAGTCACAAGGTATTTCAAGTTGCTGGGCAACCAGGAAATGCAGTAAATTTGGAAAATATCAGTATTTTCCCCCATAACTATTCCCAGGTCTTTATAAATTCTGACACATGGATTACTCTTTTGTGTTTTCTGTGCATTATCAGTAAGTTTAAAATGTCAGGGCTTTTTAAAAATTGATTTGATTTCCCTTCAGATGAAAAGACAACATATGTACCATTTTAATTGTTGTCATATTTAGATTACAGAACAGAATTGGTTAGAAAATAATTTGGAGGTTTAACTCTTGATCTTAGTCATTTTAGGTATGTTGCCTTCCATATCTATAAATTTTCAAAGAATATTGTTTGATACAAATGCTAAGCTGTAACTAGAATTTTGTTTCTCTCTTTATAAGGTGAATTTTTCATGTTACCTTAACTCTGTGGCTAGGTGTAAGGCAAAATGAAGCCCTGCAATGTTGCTTACAATTGAGTGCTGACACTTGGTAACAGTAATGTATTTATTCCATACAGAGAATTCCTTCATTTATAAATTTATCAGTGTATTTTAAGCAAGAAGACCAAATACCAATATCTTCCTAGTGCTTACACAATATCCTGAATTGTGAGTGACCCACAGGGATCATGGAAGCCCAGCTCCTGGCCCTCTCAGGACTGCTCCTACAATCTCACCGTGTGACCGAGAGCATCATCCAAATACTCCTTGAACTGTCAGGCTTGGGACTGTGACCACTGCCCAGGGGACTGGACTCTGTTCCAGTGTCCACCCACCCTCTGTGTGAAGAACTTTTCCCTGATATCCAACCTAAACATGTCCTGCCCCAACTTCAGGACATTCCCTTAGGTGCTGTCACTGGTCATGAGAGTGAGGAGACCAGTGCCTGCCCCTCCTCTTCCCCTCGTGAGGAAGGTGCAGACCGCTCTGAGGTCTCCCCTCAGTGTTCTTTTGTCCAGGCTGAGCAGACCAAGTGCCCTCAGCTGCTCCTCACACGGCTTCTCCTCCAGACCCTGCACCCTCTCTCTGCCTCCTTTGGATGCTCTCTGACAGCTTTATCCCTCTGTATACAAGCCCAAAGTCCTCAGCTGCTCCACACAGGCCCTTGAGAGAGCCAACAGCACCTCCCGGTCTGGTGTCATCAGCAGCTTTGCTAATGGTGCCTAATTATGGCACCTACTGCCAACTCTGCTAATCAGCCAGACTGCTGATAAATGTGTGACAGGGAAGTCTGGGGTCAGTTTGGTCCGACTGGGAAGCACGACTGTCTTCTATGAGCACACAGATTGTTGCTGAGAACTTTTTATTAAACTTGCACTTAGTACCAGATGAGATCTGAAGCAAACCCTGAGCTACACTAAGGTGTAAGGCACTGGAAAAGATTTTCAGTCCTTGCTTTCCCCACTGGATTGAACAATAATATCTTTTGTTGAAGGAAATTCAGATGTTTTATTTTTTTGGTATTAGTTTTATCAATTACATATGTTCTTGGATATGAACTTTTCATCCTTGGGAATAGACTATTGAAAGAAAACAAATGCTACTTCTTTTTTACTCCTACCTTCCTAGACAGAAGAAGGATGAAACTTTTTCAAAATGCTTTCCTTGCATCTTCAGACAATCTTTTGTTCTGCTGTTGTCTATAGTTTTCAAACAGTTAGAAATGTCTGCACTAGTTTTGACATGGTCAAAGATCCTTTATTATTTTTTTTTCTTTCTGTAAATAAAAAAGAAAACCTTACATTTTTGATGTTGCTGTCTGGTTGCTAAGAATGTGAGGGAGAAGAATGTGCTGTTTGTATTTCCTAGCACAGTTCATCTCAATTTAAAAAGAAAAAGAGTATCACACTTCCTTAAAAAAACCTGAAACCACCATGCCCCAGAACAAATAGACATCCTAAATAAAGGAAACTCTTCTTTGAGTGTTATGCTAAATTAGCTTGGGCAGTGAGGAGGCATTAAAAGCATGAGTGCTGCCTTCTGGGATTTGGGATTGTTTTGATCATTGTTTAAAAACAAAACCCATAATTAACAAAACCCCCTAACAAACCAAATAACAACCCCACCTCAAAGACTGTTAAAAACTTATTTTAGTATTTAAACATTACTGTGTTGTAAATAAATGTTAGCCATACCTTTGTTTAGATTAATAAACGCCTTTGCTGTCACAGTCCTCATTTTCAGTCTTTTAATGTGTGTGCTATGCAGCAGCTTGTGGAGTTTTAAGTTACAGCAGAAATATTATCTATATAGCCCAGAGAGGAATTTGTATTTAAAAAAACAAACATAGAATTTTGAAAAATTTGGATTTGGTCTTCACAAATTTTTCCACTGTTTTTTGTCTTTCTACATGGTTATGGAAGCCCTTGCAGCTGGCTTGATGCAGTTCTTGTCATTGCCTTATTCTTTATATAAGCTTTTAAAAGAGAAATTCGTCCATTTCCTCTCAAAGTCATTGTAGGGATGCAGTCATCTTTCACATTAAAGCCTACCTTTAGAAATGTTGGCAAATGTAGGCAGTATCTTTTAATCTTTTTCTCTTTGTGAATATTTTCTGCTAGTTTGAAAGCCTTAATTCTACTATGACAGCTTTGCACTCTTCTCTCTTTAATTGCTTATTGCTCTGTCTTCATATCCATGCTGTTGTTCTTAAGCATACCTGCACAAGCAAAAGTATCTCTAAATATTATTGCCACTGCCAGTCCAGCAGCATGAAGCACTTTCTTTTCTCTCAAAACATAAATTTGTGGTTCATAAAGTACATTAAAAAATTTAGCCTGTTTAGTCCAAATATTGTGTTAGAATTTCTATTCATCTGGCCTGGGAAGTAGATGTGAATTTAGAAATAAGAGTATATGAATATATATCTATCTTTTTATAAATAAACCTACATGCTTCTGTTTTTAAGTTAGTTAAGGATGCAGAATTGATATTTTTGTTAGATCAAACTTATGACCATTTGCTCTCCTATTTAAAAGTAAATGTAAAAAAACCCCACTTTCTATTAATCACTTTGTATCAAACTAAAATCTGTGTTGTAGCATCTGTGTGTTTTGGTATAAGGATTTATTTTTCTTTTGTGGGGATACACCTCTATAAATATCTAGCAATGAGAGCTTTAGATGTGGGTAATTGGCGGTTGCCTGGTGAATTCAGCCATTATGTTGATCATAATTTTGTGTGCAGTCAAAATTCTTTATTGAAATATAAATTCATTTGAAGGTAACTTCTGTCAGGCAAAGTATTTCACAAAATAATTTCCATTTTTCATTCGTTCAAGTTGTCAGTATATCCATATCTAGTTACAGATGTATAGGTATGAAAATATATATAAAATAAAAGCTGGAATGCATGAAGACTTTATGAATATTTTCTTATAAACTAATCTAAAGCTGCCAACTACAGAAAACAAAATAGGAAGCTCAAGTTTATTGTAATTTAAATAAGTTTGGAATGTTATTGGAATGAACTCCATTTAACAGCTCCAGCAGTAAATTCCAGGTAGCGCTTACTTAAGATATTGCACGCTATGTAAGTGGAGAAGCCTGCCAGCTGCTCAGCAGAGTTTCTTTAGTCAATGGTCTATTTGGGAACGTGGCAGCATTAATTTAAAGTTTAGATGTATTTTCTTGCACCTGATGTTCCCTGAATGTATGTGTTGGAATAGCTTCTGGGAATCTGAGAGCTGCTAAAAGTAAGTTTTGCAAATGATTTCTGCAAAGCTTGGTATTTCTGGTGGAAGAGACAGTGGGACCTTGCTGCTTTTTATTTTGCTGATAATTGTACCTGTCTTCTGTATAAATAAGGAAAATGAGAACCTTGTAATAGGTCTAAGCCTTTTTGGACCTGTGTTCAGCACAAGACAATTTCATGCAGACTCATGCAATTATAGCCTCAAAAAGTCACTGGTGTGTGTGAAGCTTTTTATTTTGTATTTCACATCTAACTGGGAAGCTGCAGCCACCATAGTTTTAGAATTTAATGAAACATTGGGCCTATTTAAAGAAATCCTGAATTTATCTTAATGTGTGAGATGCAGTAAAATTTATCCCATGTCTCCAATATTTTTATCAAAATTAATCCAGCATTCCTCAGCAAAGGCAAATATCTCATGGTCTCTTGAGCCTTTTCTTTCATCCTGAAAATTTCTCCTCTGTTCTGTTGATCAGTTTCTTCAAAAGTTGAGCTAGGTTCTTTGAAAGGCTTATCCAAGCTTAAAAAGCTTTCCTGTTAACCAGGAGTGCTTAATAAGGATGTAAAATTTTGTGAGAAACATATGTTTTAATGTGGTCTGCAGATGAAAGCAGTTGGAGGGTTATGATTTAGAGGCTGTTTAACCCTCAGCGGAGAGATTAAAAACATGGTCAGAGAGAAAAGGAATATTTTTATAGTGATCATGTAAAGGTTATTTTTGGAAGAGAAGAGATGGTCTTCTGCAATCCAGTTCCTTAAAACAAAATGGGCATTTCTAGGAGCAGAGATGACATATTTGGTGTGCTCTGTGTGACAGAATTGAGGTAAAGGTGGATTTTCAGCATTCCATTTTCTTTAAGAAGGTATGTGTACCATGTAAAAGAGAATTTTAAAATCATATCAGATGAACCTCAGGTAAAGTTATTTCCATGTAAAGTAAAAAAATTTATCAAAAAATATATAATAATGATAAAATAATACAGTATCTGTAAAATAACACTTACAAATACAGTGTTGGAAGAATGGCCTAATCTTTCTGAATTATAATGAAAGAGAAAAGAAATCATAAATAGGTAGTGATCCATAGTTAGTTCCCCACCCTTAGTTATTTTGTGGAAGTTACGTAGTTTAGACTAAGGAGATGTTTCTGAAACATACTGTATGAGAATATTTTAGAAATAATTTTCAGATATCACCACTGGAAAAAAAACCTGAAAGGTCTTTTGGCAATTGTCTTATGTCCTGGAAGGGTTGGAGCAATTGCAGAGATAGAATATCTGACTTGTAAAGTAAGAATATGCATTTGAACTTCTAAGCTCATTCTTTTCTAAGCTGAAAAAAAAAAATCAAACTCTTATACATTTATGAATCTTATTAAACATGTTACTAAATGGCTCAAAACGGTTTAAATTTTTTTTTGTAATAATGCTTGTCTTCATCACTGGTTGTCAAGGTGATTTATAAAGGAATTAAGCATTGTTACAGCAATTTGCCAAGTTGGGATGCTGACATGGAGAAAATCAAATGGTTTGCCAAAGATTACTCAGCACACTGATGGAAAAGCAAGAATAGGATTTAATCTCTTCATTCTGAGTCACCCCAGTCCCATAATCACTGGACCATGGAATTAAATGTGAAGGATTATAGAGGTTTTATTATGTGATGCTGCTCCTCTCTTCCTGTGTTCCTAATGTGGGTATATGTTGTTTGACAGCTGACTGACACGTATACGCATTTTTATTTGCTTATGTAATATTAAATCTTGTGTATCCTTTGCTGGTAACGTTTTTCTTGTTTCATAAAGCAAACAGGAATGCAGCTGTCATACTTTATTGCTTCATATATCCTTTACAGAGCTTAATCAAGATTATTATCTAAAAGCCTGTGCTTAATTCCCAAAATTTCATGTTCTTGAAATCCATGGAAATGAGAACTAAGCTCCAAATTTATCCCAAGATCAGAGCTTTTCCTTTAAAATCTGGATGTTTATCCTTCTTAAGAGTTCAGAAGTGTTAGAAATGTGGATTCACATTCATGACTTAGAACTAGTACTTGTGGGTTCCAAACTCTTTGGAAGAGACAAATATTATTTTTTGTCTAGAATTTCATAGGAGTGTGGGGTTTTTTAAATTAAACTGGATTTTGTGAACACGGAGTAGTAGTATCAGAGAAGTGTAGAGGTGAATATGTATTAATGTCTTCTCTTCAATGGCTAAGTCATGACACCAAACCCTTCTGCTTTTCTTAAGTACTAAAGAGGATATGTATATGCCTTTCACCATGGAATTTTGATTTGTGTTTATATCTAGTTTCTTCTTGGAAAAAGCCCTTTTAACTACACAATCTTCTCCAAGCTACAAACTTCTTCACATGGGGCGCTGGGGATAGTGGACCTTCTACTGCCACCGGGCAGCACTTGCTCCCATCAAGCTGCAGGTGATAATTTGTTACCTGTAACAGGCATGTGTAAATTTTCAGAGGCAAGAGAGTGAAAATCTGCTTGTAAACATCAAACTTTTCTGAACATTGCATCAGGGAGGGGTTTACTCTTGAAGCTAAGAGTACGTAAGCTGGGATGAATGAAGTACCTGCCTGCATTGTGCACAGAAAAGAGGGGGTAAGGTGGGAAAATAGATTGGCCTGGTGGAAGATGAGGGAACTAGAGGAGTTCAAAAGGGTTTTGGCAGGTTGAGCTTGATTTCTTTGGGGATTTTCCTTGAAGGCTACTGGCAGAATAACTCACAGTATTCAGGGGGGGACAGGGGAGGAAGAGGGAGAGTGGAACTGAAGAATTTTTCAAGAGCCAGTAAGAGCTGGAAAGGCAATGGTCATTGAATTGTGTTTTGCTCAGAGGCTTTAGGGGAAGGGGAGGGTTTGGATGGTAGGGAGGGAGAAGTTCTGTGGAGCTGGAGGCTGGATGAGGCTGAGCAGGTGCTGCCAAGCTGGGTGTGTGAGTTCTGTGTGAGTTCTGTGCAGCACTGGCTGGGCAGGTGGCTGAAGGCAGGGCCGGGCACAGGTGTTGCTCTGGAGATAGAGAGCACAACGCTGCTGAGGAGCTCTGGGGTCAGCATTTCAGCAGGGATGTCACAGTCCAAGAGGATGCATTTCTAGGGAAAAACGGAGATAAAGTTATGATTTCCAGTCACTTCGAAACCAAAATATTGGTTTGATTGATAACAGAGATTGCTCTGTTATCACTGGATAAAATAAGTAGCTACAACTGAAGTCAACAAATTCATGTTGCAGTCCTGAATGTGAATGATTTTCTGTCTTGCAGTTAGTCTGGGTATTCAGAATTTACCATGAATGTGCTATTTTATCCTTGACCTTGGTTTTCTTCGCTCTGGAAGGGACAACATGTCTTCCCGTGTGCTTTATTTTATTTGAATAGTAAGTGGGAATAAGATAAACCTTCCATCTGTCTGTGTGGAAAAGAAATTACAACACAGGAAGCAGTGACACAGCCACTGCAGCTTGAGTTTACAGCTTCTGCATTTAGTCTAGCAAAATTGCTTTTAGCTGTCTAGATTTAGAATGTCTGTACAGTGTGGAAAGGGGAACGTAACCTTCAAAAAATAATCCTCCCAACCTCTGTGATATCTTAATTTTTTTTGAGCAGCATGACCATTCATCAAGAGGAGTATGATATTTTACAGTGTTGAAAATTAAATATCCTGCCCTTGTACTTCTTTTTGATTGCTGCTGTGTACAGTGGGAAAGTTAACTAAAATTTAAAAGTTCTCATAAAAGCTGACAAAAAAAAAATAAATTTGCATCTCACGTTCCTGGCCTTTGTTTGGCAACATCATTCTGAAGGAAAGACAGTGAAGCTAAGATGAAAGAATGGCTCCAGCAGTTTGCGGNACCCAAAACCAGGCTATGCCAAACGACAACACAGGCATGAGACTGGATGCTCAGGAGAATGAAGTTTGGTGTTGTTTTATGGACTTGACAATTTATTCAAGACAAAATAATTGAAAAAACTCTTTTCTACTAGACAGTTCTTGCTCGATTAGAGCTCCAAAATGGCAGCTATTAAAGGAAAAAAGAACATGCTCTAGGAGAAGACCATCAGTGAGGTGACAGCTGCTGGTCCTGCAGCCGTGTGGTTTCTAGCTCACTGCAGGCGTGCTCGCTGTGTGACAACGCGCAATGCTGGGGTGGGAATGGGAAATGGAGCAATGCTGAGCTTTTGTTAATATTGGTGCAATATTGGAGCAATTTTGGATCTGTCTGATACAGTTTCTGATTATTTCCAAATGCTTTTCAGTAGTGGTGTTTCAAATCTGACCTTGGTTGTACACGATTTTCACTTTGGCATCCATAAACCAGGGATCTTAAATACAAGCTGCTGAAACAACTGCTGTGCTCAGGTCCTCAGGGGCTGGACAGCACAACTCTTTGCCAACTCTTTGCTATTCTGCAAAGTTACTCTAGGCAGCACATTCTATTGCTTCTTAGTATTGTCACCTATGAAGTTCAGGAAGTTCTGCAAAAGATGGAGAAAGTAGTGGGACAAGGTCTTTCTCATCTTGAAAATTATTTTTATGTAATTGAGGTGCTACTTTATTTTGTCAGACTTTTCCATAACTAACACAAATAATCTGTGTAGCTGCAAAATTTAATTTCCTTATCCTTCTGGGGTACAGACTCCAGGATGAAAACAATGTGAAGCAGTTCCCTTGAAATGCACTTGGTATCTGAAAGTATTTAGAAGTCATTAAGTCTTGGTCTACAAGCAACCAGTGTTCATGTCCTGTGGGGGGAAGGAGAAAGGCTCCTTCAGCACAATATTAATTCTGTTTGAAAAGTTTAGATGAAATAAAAGCTTTTCTAACTGCTCTTAGGCAAACTGATGTGTTGCAGGTGCTTAAATTCAGATGAAGAAAACCGATACACCCTGATGACCATAACAGCTGCTCCTCTGTGTATGTTTTTCCTCTCCTGTATCCAAAATGCTTTATGTTCATACACTGGAAATGAATTAGATATTCACTGCTGACATCAGCTGTACTGAGCATATCTATTGAAATAACTGGAGGAAGATTGGGAAGGTAGAAATAACATCTGTGACAATACTATCAGTTGACAACTTTTGCTATAGAAAACTTGAAATTAGTGTTTTCTCCTTTTTAATCCTTGTAAAAAGAGATTTGTTGTAGGTGTGCAACTTTGTCATCCGTGTCGATTTCCAGTGTGAAAAAAATCTTAGCTGTTAACCTTTAGCTTTCCTTGGAGAGGGAGAAGGAAAGATTTTGGAGCATAAGAATCATGTCAAATTTGGTGATAACATTAGGCATGGATAGTCTGTCTAAAAGATGCATTAAATAGTTAAGCTCACTTTTACTGTGAGTTGTTTTTGAAATTCAGGATCTGTAAAATGACAATTTAGCAATGTAAGATCAAAGAGACATGAGAATAGGGGAAAAAGAAGTGGGTATCTTTAAAGTATATTCTTCAAATCTGGAAACGCCCCAAAGGCTTCTCCCCAGCCCAGATAAATGTGAATTGTATATATTGTAAGAAAGTAAACAAGAATTTTTTTACAAAGCTGTTGCAGTGAGTTAGTAGCTTATTGTACAATATTTAAGAACAAAACCCACCCCTTAATGATTTTTTTTTAATACCAATGTATTCATCACAGTGAATCTCCTGTGGTAAATGAATCTCACTGAAACCACTTGCTTCTCCTTGCTTGTCATACCCAGTAGAAGGAATCAATATGAAGAAACCTGGCATAACTGGCATGTATTATAAATAAAGCTGTCTTGGGAAACTACATAATGATTCATCAAAATAGACTTATAAGTGTTCAGTATCATCAATCATTTCACTTAATCTTGGTTTAGCAAAAATATATTAGCATATTAGCACACAGTATTATGGATGAAAAAGGAAGTTTAAAACATCTTTGACTTAAAATCTGAAAAACGCAGAGGATCTCAGACTGCAGAAAAATTATACGTGTAACTCAGAGCAATGCAGATGAATAATTTTGTACCTTTATTTACAGCTGTTGTGTGCTTTTGTTTTGCTGTTTAATTTGATCAAGTAAACTGCAGTTTTAATTTTCTTTTGGTGTTTTATTCAGTCTTTTAATATGCTGGTGACATTTGAATTTGACTATGTACTTAATATTTCATAGAACTGTTCAAGTTGGAAAAGACCTTTAAGATCGAGTCCAACTGTTAACCAGCATTGCCAACTCCACCACTAAACCCCAAGCACCACATCTACACATCTTTTAAACGTCTCCAGGGTTAGTGACTCAACCACTTCCTTGGACAGCCTGTTCCAATGCTTGACAGCCCTCTCAGTGAAGGAATGCTTTCTAATATCCAACCTGAACCTCCCCTGGCACAACTTGAGGATATTTGCAGGTCCTATTGTTTGGGACAAGAGCCTGACCCCCACCCGGCTACCTTGAAACCTCCTTTCCAGGAGCTGTACAGAGTGATTACGTCCCCCCTGAGCCTCTTTTTCTCCAGGACGAGCACCCCCAGCTCCCTCAGCTGCTCCTCAGCAGACTCTGCCCCAGAGCCGTGTGTGGGTTCTTGGCTGGTGCTGCTCCTGTCCCGTCCAGGTCTCGTCCCCTGGGAACTGTGGGCTCCTGGTGGGGCTCTGAGCTCCCCTTGAGGTCCCCACTTTGGGAAACCCCCCCCTGTGGACTGTGCTAGAATGCTCTGCTGTGAATTAGAGGGAGAGAGACTCTGCTAGAATTGGACCCAGACTCGTGATAAAGACAAGGATTGAAAACAGTGTTACTTCAGAATAGCTGTGAGGACACTTATGAACAGATGGCCTGACCCTCTAAGGGTAATTGTATCCTGATCCTAATTAATCACAACAAGACTGACCTTTTACTGACTCATAAAATAATTTCAGCTAGAGAATCTTCAGCCAAACTTTGATTTTTATTTTATTTTTGCCTTTTTTTTTTTCCTTAGGTCAGATACCCATATGCTCTCTATGCTGTAGAGCAGCTTCAAGAGATGAAAATGTAATCACGTGTTGGCAAAGTTGACACCAGGTATTGCATCAGGTGAGTTAACAGGACTTAGAGGTGAACTTTTGAACTGGTGAGTCCAGCTCTTTGTCTTAACATTTATCCCATGTCTGTGTTATATTCTCTTCCTAATGTCAATGAGTTTTCTTTCCCAACAATATATTCATTAATTCATAAAGTCAGAGTTTTAGTAAATTATTTATCTTCCTGTATGTCATGAGGAAATTTGATCATTTTATTGGGGGTCTAGGTTAAGTGATGTACTTCCAATCATAAGACCCAAGTAATTTCTTTGACCATTTCTGTTAAGAGTTTGTCTGATTTGTCTGGGATTTTTCTGTTTAATACTTCTCAAGACTGGTTATACCCTTGTGGTTAGGACTTTATTTCTCCAAATATCAATGCACAAATGCTGTCTGGTTATTCACTTTAGTGCATTTTTGCTCTAATTATGCCTATTGGGAACTTTAACTGTTATATCTCAAATGTCAGAATACCCTGTAAATTACTGCTTCCTATGGGACAATGATTGTTTACTACCCCGAAAAGTCACGAGACGTGATGATCAAACTATAAGCAGAGAAAACACAACTAAAGCAAATATTTAATGTGCATTTTCATTCAAATAAAATCCACTTTGTAGCTCTGAGGGGTTTTTGATTTGGTTTTTTTTTTTCTGTTTTTTTTACCTTTGCTCTTTCTTCTTTGATTAAGTGTTGTTGAGGAAATGACATGAAGTGTACGTGGTTGTTGCTCTGACTATGCCTTTTTGTAGTTGTTGTTGTTGCCTATTGTGTCCGTTTTAGTCTGAAACTCTCTCAAACTTTTAAATAGTTTGGAGTTTTAAATAATGAACTGGTCAGATGAAGTGCTTCAATTCTTGATCCAGTAACTACCGGTAATGAGAAGTGAAATGCTGTAAATAATCAAGCCCCTTTTGGAAACAAGATGCTTTTGAAGAAAAAGGAGCACAGGGCCATTATTTGCTTCATAATCCTTCTGTCATTTCTAAATGTGCCAAATATAATAGTTAAACAGAAGGAAATGTGCTGAAGCACATTTAGTGCATTCCAGGTGTTCTGCTGAGTGACAGTGGAAAGCATCCAGCTAATTGTTGTTGCATTTTTACATGGATAACACTAAAATATTCTGAGGGTCACAGCAGCTCCCAAACAACAGGAAAAGAAAAAGCATTTTCTATATGAACCCATTATGCACACACACGGCATAAATAATTTTGTTTCTTTGATCTTCCTTTAATTTTGGCTCTACTGCATATTCCCCTCTTTTAGAGCTGCAAAATTCTACCTGCTACTGTTTATATTTCTCTTGTCTCATGGGGGGTCCTTTGGAAGCAAACTTCCCATTTTTGAATTAGAGAAAAGAGGCCACAATAGCTGTTCCTGCTCGGTAGTTCTTGCCTTTTAGCTAGTGTTGTTGCTGTTTCTTCCACAGATTTCCCAAAACTTCTCCTTGGTTCAATACCCTCACTTTTCTAGCATAGTAGGAAATCTGATTTTTATTTTTTTTTTTATGTGTAGGTGAAATGACAATAGAATAAAGTTATTTGCTTTTTATTTCTGTTGCCATTTTCTTCCACTTTTTTTTTTCTTTGTTTTTAGTTCAGTGCTTTCTATTCTCTTTGGGGTTTTTTTGGACTCAGGGCTGAATGCTCATACTTGAGTAAAAGAGATGGAAAAAATGTTAATTTTTGAACATTTCAAAAAGGGCGACTAATTTCCCATTTAAGAAAAAAGAGCTTTGATAAATTAAATGTCAGTTTAAATAGCAGAGTGTTTTCAAAATTGAGAAACTCCTTTTTTGAGGAATGGTAAGTAACTATAGCTGGGAAACGTAAAACTTGGGTCTTTGTCTTGGTATTTATGCAAATGCCCTCCTTCAGCTTAAAACCCTGGTAAAATCTTGTAATTAAAACTTGGAAATGTCCATGTGTAATTTGTTAAAATCACACAATGTTTTCATGATATGCACAGAAAGTAAAGTTTTTTATCTTCCTTAGCATTTTAAAATACCCTGTATTTTACTAAAGAGCTTGGTTAAAGCTATGGATTGATTTGAATAGCTTTCATCTCTCTTTAATCCCTCTTGCCTATTTCCCTGTAACCGAGCTAAAGTTTTGTTCTGAGGTGCTGGAAGTATTTAAGGTTGCACGAACTCTGTGAGTGGATGCGATGTGAGGGCACCTGAACCCCATGGATGGTAACGGGGTTTGAATGTGCCTTTGCAGGATCACGTTGTCTGGCCACCTGCAAATACTTATTTGCTGCTTATTTTTGCAGTGGAAGGTTGTTGTGTCACTGACAATGTCATATCATGTTCTCTGTGCTCTTTCATACTCTTTGTCAAGGCAATAACATTCATTTGTGTCCATTTGAATAATATTCATTGTCACATGGAAAGAGATCTTGTGACAAGCAAGAGATTTGTTTGGCAAAAACACTTTTAAGAAATGGCAATTTCGAGAGGCTTCATTTTACAGGAAGGGATCAGAGTGGCTAAAGACTTCAAACCCATGATTTTTTTGTCTCATTGTGACCATTTTCTGATGCACTGGGCATATGACAAATGAAATTCAGTTTCCATGGTGCAGTCTAAATGCTCCATTAAAAAAATGATCAAGCTTTGTCTCAATTTCAGATTGCCGATTGCAGCTTTTTTGTTTGTTGAGCGATCCCAAGTTGTTCAATGCATCTTTGTGCTCACTGCAGGAGTGCTGTGTGTGCCTGGTATTTTATCTTCGTGCTTGGTGTCCCTGGCACACAGAAATGAGCGTTTCAATTATAGCAAACACATCAACCTAAAACTAAAGAGGTTCCACCTGTAAAGGTATTGCTGCAAGAGTGTGATTCAGATCAGTGAAGAAGGTCTGAAGAGGAGCCAATGTGATTTGACTGCTGTGACTGAGGCTGCTGCTGGAGCTTCCCAGGCTGCAATGAGTGGTCTAGAAGTCAAAGCTATTCTTAATTAGGCAAAAGATTGGAGTATGCTGCAAACAAAATTGGATAGTTCTAAGAACTATTAGGGAAAAAAAAGGATAACCCTCCCTCCAAAATCCACCCCAGCAATCAATCACCAGACTAAAAAGCCTCGATGACCCTGCACTTAAAAATTCCTCAATTAAGCTGAGGTGATCAGACAGGAAAAAAAGAGATACTTTTAAGTTATTCAAGATCAGCCACTTATGTACCAGTGCAAATGCAGCCTCAGGAAGTATCAGCCCTATAGGGTTTTTTTACATAAGTGTTAGTGACATAAGCACTGAGTAGCCATTTTATGGGCATCCCTTAGGATGAAAAATGAGCATAAAATAGACTTGAGAGAGAGGTGGGCAAGGACCATAGCCAGTTTCATTTTACAGGGAGACCAATGGTTTTCCTTTCTAATGTAGGAAAAACAAAGCGTGAACGTGGATTTGATTCATTTTTATATGTATCTGTATGTGACTGCTAAAAAAGCT
>VXBT01013705.1:0-36260 GCA_013400235.1 Oriolus oriolus | reverse complement strand
GTAACTCTAAACAAAGTAGCTCTCTACACAGCCAGGGAAGAAAGGCCTCCATGAAAGCACTGTTACCTGTAATAGGTGTTCTCTGCATTACTCTGAAATTTAATGTAACTTCTAAGTTTCATAGGTTAATTAACCATGACACAAAAAGGGAGAAAAAGGTCCCATTACTGTCAGAACATAACACAGTAATGGAAAGTATTTCAGATATAATAGATACTTGAATGACTCTTATCATTCCATCTGTTTGCTATCTACTTATTGGATTTACAGTGCTGCATGTTTGTGCAGTGGATTAGGTAGACTGGGACATATAAATATTGATATAATATCTACTTATATTTATTATTAGGGCATCTTTTTTCACCACCTCCATTATGCTAGTTTCAGAAACAGAAGACAAAAGTTCTTGTGTATACTGTAGTGAACATTCAGAGCATTTTCATAGACTTTCATTATTTTTGGAATTACACTCTAGTCCGTTTCTTGGAGGAAAATGGAGTGTTTGAATTATTCCACAATCAGTTACGTATTAAAACAATGACAGTACTATCAGTCTCTGTGACAGCACCTCTCCATCATGGAAACTGAAAGGGAAGTGGGAAGACAGTTTAAAATGGTGATGTGTGTTTTCCCCTTAATGGACTGCTCTTGCAGATCACCCTGAGCAAGGCCAGCAGTGTGTGCTGTACATGGTTTCATCAAGTGCATGTAAAGCTGAACATATCTGGTTTTAATTTTGTATGCTAGTTAGAAATAACACATATGCAAGAGGAGATAGAAGAGGTCACCCACAGTTCAGCAGAGCATTTCTCTAACAATAAGCCTGTCCCAAAATAAATATGTTGGTCAGTGGAAGCCATGGCCCCAACCATCTTTTATTTGGGCTTGTCCTACAAAATCTGACATGAGAACACGTGGATACTCATTGGGAGTGGTTTCCTGATTCATGATTGCCAGAACTGTGATACAGACATAGATTCTGCCTGTAGTGAAATTCAGCTGCTTGTACAGTATTAGGACATGGCAAACGATCCGGTTATTTAAAAGTGGTACAGATGGAATTATGCCAATTAGGCTTTTACATTGTTTTAATTTCAATAATTGAATGTGCTACTGCTAATTACATTGTGCCTTATTTTTATTAATGCCAACATGGATTTCTTTTCCATAGATCTCTAAGTCAACACTCAGTGAGTTCTGACTCATGTTATGAGCATTTGAAATTTTCATCCCACATCTTGCTTTGTACCTTTTTTTAGACTTTTGTTTCAGCTAAAAGTCTGCCTTACCTTTTTTATTTTTTTCTTTGCTTTCTTTTAACTTTGTTACCTTTTAAATAAAAAAAGAAAGTGCAACATTTGTCACAACTGATGATTAGGTGTGAAATATTTCTTGATGGAAATAGGTAGGTATACATTCAGGTAGGCACTGTAAATATTCTCTGAATAGTTGACTGTTATATCTCTTCAGAGCATAACTGATACCCTTCATGAAACCCAGAAGTTATCTAGATACCTAGGATGAATCTGTTCTGCTTTGCCAATGCTTTGTCCTGAATATGTTAATGTTATCCTGGGGAAACACACAGAATTGTTGTATTCAAACACTCAAGGAGTCTCTCATTTAGAAATGATGGTGTTCTGTCAAAGGTATGTAAACAGATACTAATTTCACAGTGGGGACATATGTTTGGCGGTATAAAGTGGGAAGGAACCACAAGTCAGAGTTTAGGACTTTTTCTGTACCAGAATATTAATTCCCACTTCTCTGCAAGTCCCTGCTCCCAGTATTTTAAATCTGCATTATTTTTCCACATTGTTGTGCAGCTGTAAAGAAGGAAAAAAAAACCCCACTCACTAGAGTTTGCAAGTGAAGTTTTACTGTCTCCCAGAGCAACAACAAATGATGAGGATAACATACCAGTATAGCACCTGGCAAGCCATAGCCCTGGATTCCTTTCCCACCTCACAATAACTCTATTATATCCCATACTTAAAGAACTAAGTTATTAGCCTTGCAGCAATGCTGTTTACTTTCCTCAGAATGTGTCCCGTATGGATTGCATGTAACAAAAGCTAAACCAAACCAAAATAAAATCAAATTAAAAACTCAGGGGATTTAGAGGTCAATGAAAACAGGAACTAAGGGACAAAAACCTAGGGAAAACATCTGCAGGCAGTGTTACAGAGGAACGGATCTTAGGCAAAGACAGGTCACATGGACCAGCTATCCTGAATAAAGCCCAGATGGCATGATGGGACGTTACATTCAGCATGTTAAAGGACATACAAATTTTTGTACAGGGCAAGAAGTACTTGGAGAGAAAAATAATGGTCAGCCTGAAAATGCTCACAGTACTGGAGCCCTTGATCGCAGACATCACTTGCAATGCTGCTGGTATGAAATGACTTGGCAGAAATATGACAGCCTACAACAGAAGTCACAGGAATTGATGCTTTTATTTGAAAATCTACCTTCCACTTTTAGTGGAGGAAAAAAAGTATTTAATCTAGAATAAATATACTCTCTAACCCCTACACCCTGCCCACCCCCCAAAAAGCTGAACCACATCAGAAATTCACAATACAAAAGACTGATTATACAAATGTACAGCTTTCAACATGACCTGGTATGGGTGAAAAGATATATGGACTTAAGTAAAAAAAATGGCAAGAAAGAAAGAAAAAATAAAGAGGCATAAACACACAAAGTATTAATACATCAGTTAATCAGGCTGAGAAGGTTCACAGAAATTTCACATGGATAAGAGAAAACTTTAGTTCTATCCTCAATTTCCTGAGACAGTTTTTTCCTTTGTCATGATATAGCATGTAAACTGCACTGTAAACACTGACTCAGTTATAATATTGCACCACCTTATCATGACCAGCAGTTTAAGTGGTGTTCAGAGAGGAAAAAAAATTTGAACTTTGCTCCAAAGATGACTTTCTTTTTTAGTGAAACACCTCAGGTGTTTCTGTAGTCAGGAAAAAAAATAAAAAACACTGTATGACAGGAATAGATGCTGGCTACGTTGAAGTCAGTGGGAGTCTGGCCATTTAGCTCCCTCTGACCTGGTTTCTCCCTCAAATATTTACTCCCGACACAAAAAGGAGGATTCACAATTCAGGAAAATTTTGGAACCCTTGTTGGCAGGCTTTTGTCAAAATACACACTGACAAGCTGCAGAGGCAGCGTGTGACAGTCAGGTTGGAATTAGCATAGGGTCATTCTTCTCGTGGTTACTAAAACTTCCAATTTTTGCCCTGTCTAGGGGTGGGGAGCAAGGGATTAAATTTTCTGGTGTAACTTCATTGTATGAGAATCTCAGGAGACTGTTCTGAGGGGTTTCAATCCCCATTCATCTTAATTTAGTGTAGTTTTAGGCAAGAGCCTTGCTAAAACCAGAATTAAACTGGAAAACTACCATCAAACTGTTATCAGCCGTATTACATAGTGATTACCTGTTTTGCCAGCTGGGGATGGTACTCTTATTCAACATCAATTCTTTACTGATGCATGCATCCTTCAGGGTTTAAACTGAAAAGTCAATCCCTGACCCAATGGAATTTCCTTAATTTCCTGGGTTATGTATTACGTTATTACCTGTTTTTTATTACAGTTCTGCTAGGGACAGATATATCTCAAGAACTTTAACCTCAGGAGCCGGGCATCTGAATAAAAACAACAGTAAAATTCATCCCTTTTGTTTACCTTATGTTTTCAGTTACTAAGTCATACTTATAACCTGGATATATAGTCAAGTTTTTTTCCAAATTATTAAGAATATATGTACACTTATGGAAAAATAAACAAACAAACAACCCAAGAAGAAAATAAAACAAAAGAAAACAAACAAAAAAAAGCCCCCAAAAACCCAGAACTTGACATTCTTCTCTAATCATCCAAACCTAGGATCAAGAGGACATAGCTAAGAAAAGCAAGGAAAAAGGGACCGCATGGAAGCAATAGGGAAGAGATGAATGAATTGTGAAGGAAGGAGATGTCAGGGCACTGAAAAAACAGCCTGTCAGTACAAACAAAAGAAGCCTGTGGAAAGCAGTTTGATCACACACAGAGTACCTTGTTGAATAATCTCACAAAGCAAGGGAGCCTGCTGCAGACCTAGTTTGCCTGGCCTTTGAGCTCTCATTGGTACCTCTCATGCAACATGACTTGCACAGATGATGAAGGAGCAGGTGGTTCTGCATTTTCCTTTTTCTTTCAACTCTGTTCTTGTCTACTATGACAAGAAATTTCGATCATTCATTAAATTTATTACAATTGGTCTGATTTTTAAATTGTAGTCTATAAAAATTTCCTTTTTTCATTAGCCTAGTATGCTGACTCTCTCCATAATTTTAAGGACCTCAAAATATTATGTCCTGTTGTTTTCCTTGCCTGAAAAGATCTTTACCCACTGTACAAGAAAAATGTTTTCCATACATGTGGTGCTCTACAGGCTTGTTTCAGTGGAAAATCTCATTCTGTGTTAAGCACAATGCAAAGGAGAGTCGGAGGAAATGAAAACTCTCTAAGGGAGTGCTGTATTTCAGAAATATTAACTTTTTTTTTTCCCCCCTCTGAATATTTGTTAGAAACCTAAAGCTGCACCACGGGGGGAAAAAAACTGAAATATGTATCTCTCAGTCCTGCCACTGATGATACTGGGAATTGAGTTCAGAGGTAGAACCTCGACAGAGAGATCCGTCTTTGTTTTTTTACAGTATGATGGTGATTACTGGTTCTTAATTCTGTGATTTACAGAGAATGAGTGTTTACTTAACTTCTTTTCATGCCTGGGAAAATGGAACTGAAGCTGTAATGAGTCATCAGAAGACTGGATTATTTAATTAATATTTTTTGATCTCTTAGGGGCTTTGCTGTATCCCTGAAAGATCTTCTTAGACTTTTCTTCAGGTTTGTTTTGTTTGGTTTGGGGTTTTTTGAGGGGTTTTTTTGGTCGGTTTGTTTGTTTTGTTTCATTTTTTTTAAGAAAAAACAGGATGACATGAAACCTTCTAATCCAATACATTATTATTTTTCCACTTGCTGTTAGTACAAAGAGTGTTTCAGTTTCTCTGCCTGCATATTTACTGCTGATAATCCTTTAGTGTGGATGTGGCAATAACTTTAACTTCCAAGTTTAAATCTTTTATCTCTTTGGTCTTTTCCTTCAGTTTAAACACAGCTGGTTTTAGCACTGTTGTATGTACAGCCATGGCTTTGCACAGTTCAGCCAGCTTCAATTAAGTAGTGTTCCATCTGATTTCAGGCCGGTAGTGCATTCATCTTCTTTCACTACACTAGCACTGTGCCAGTTGAAAAATTCTTGTTGGAATAAGCATGCAGTCACTATTCTGTTGTTTGTGCTGTTCTTATAGTGATCTAACCCAGAGCAGTTTCTTTCACCTTTTTTTCCAGGTGCCAGGCATTATGCTGGTTTGCTTTGGCTTTGCCACACAGCCTGCAACTCCATGTGCTGTTTGTGTAGACTCCTCCTTTACTCGGCATGAGGGCTCACTCATGTAGTATTTTGGACTCTTTATTGTGTCCATGGGGTCAAAGAACTGAACTCCATCCAGAAATGTCAGTCTGCTTGGAAAATTCTGACTATTTCATAGAAATAGAGACTTTTTTTCCTGGCTTTTCCAATAGCTTTCCTGTCTGACTTTTTTGCCACAGGTCTAAGCCATAAGCAAGTTTTTTACATAATATCAGACATTTTTCTGAAACTGTGAAACTCAGTCTTCAGCCCTTAAAAAAGAGTGTCTTCAATTTTTCCCCTATTCTCTCAAGTCCTGCGCTAAAAACCAAACCAAACAAAAACAAACAAACAAAAAATCTTATCTTTCATTTTCAAATGCAATGAAGTCTCACTCAGTTTTTATAGTACGACATTAATAGTTTAGTCTCTTTTTCTGGGATAATTTAAAACTATAAAAATATCAAGTGCACTATAACTGTTGACTCTGTTGTTTCCTGGCAGAAATCTATTAATTGCAGGTAAATATTCCTTTAGTTGCATCGTCTTCTAATTACTTGCCATATTTCCACAGCTGCAAATTTTAGCTGCTCTTGGGAAATCTACTTAAGAAAATTTTCAGTGCAAAGAATATTTTGGTAGGTTCTAATTTCTCTTTCATCTCCAGTGCTGTGTCCTCCAGTGCTGTGTACCGTGCTGTGTAGCATAAGCAGTTACATTTGTACTGAAAAAGAAGCCACAGGCAAGTTATATGTAAATCCTTTCTTTTCTTGCTACTTATTCTGGGTTTTAGTACCAGCTGGACCTTAGGTTCAGTGCAACTTGCTCATGAAAATCTCTTCTAAAACTAATACACCTGTGGCTGGTGACAGCTATAAGTATTAAAAAGGTATTTTAATGGATTATTCAAAAGTAAAAACTGCATAAAATGCTTTTCTTTTCAAGACCTGTGAAAATTGGGATTTAAAGAATTGTTCCCTCAAGTGATCACTTCATGCAAAAGGTTAACTCCAGTTTCTCATTTTAGATTTTGTAACAATAATACTGTTAATTTTCGTAAATCATTTTGTTTTAGTAGAGTACAAGAAAGTTTAGTAACGTCTAAGAAATTTTTGAACATCACACTGTCAAGTGTGACATTAACCCAAGCCATGTTTATCAGGAAATAAGATTAAAAAGCACATACATTTTATATATATATCTCACACACTCATATGTCTTTAAAATAAATGGGATAATAAAGCTCTGTCAACAACAATGTTTTTGAGTTTTACTTTCTAAAAACAATACTCCCTCTGAAAAATATTTAATTGAAAGTTGAGGAGTGGGAATCGTTCCCAGATATTACACAGGAATATTCCTGCTGAGAGCAGAGATGGTGCCTAGTTACATAAATGTACTGCATGACTAAATTATTATTTTGGGGAGGAGATCATAGAATCATAGAATGGTTTGGGTTGGAAGGGGACCTTGAGAGAATCATTATTTGTTCTTGAGTAAATCCAGAAAAATTGCAGTTTTGAAGGTTATTTTTTAAAATTTATATTTTATAATGATAATATATGATTTCCAGTGGTCCCTAAGCATGTACTGGGTACTTTTGTGAATAAGCCAAACAAATAATTTCTTCCCTAAGGAGTTACTTATTTAATTCACTATTAAATTGTATCTGTTGTAAAAAAAGAAAAACAAAGCAAAACAAAGAAAACCCCTTAGAGTTAACTTCAATGAGACAAAATAGCTCACAACAGCGTAACTCACAGCAGGATGTGTAACTGAGACCTGAACCAAGTGCCAAGTGGTTGGAAGTCATTGGGAGCAGTGATTTTCATCTGCAGTACCACGCTCTGACTCATTTAATGCAGCCTCATGAAGAAGGATTGCCAAAAGATTAATTTCACTGATAAGAACTCTGTCTCTTTTAGCACCTTGTAGCTAATCTTCACTGAAAACAAAGGGCTTCTTTCCAAGGTGGAAGAAAACCAAAACAAATGGGCAGGAATTACAGTGTCAAATCTGTTCTGTAGCCAAAGAAGGGAATTGAGAAAAAAATCTGGGGAACAAGTTATCTCATTCTCAAACCTATCCTACTGAAATGTGATGTGGAAGAACCTGTTTTGTTGACTTTACAGGTTATCTGTGGAACTAGATCAAGTATAGATGCCTATGCTAAAATTAGATGACATGAACATCATCCTGCAGATTCCTTCACTATGGAATTCTGCCTATTACTAGATTTTTTTTTTTAAATTCCCTTCTTGATGTTGCATTGAAACAAATATTTAAGAGGGACTTTGGAAGAAATTAAAAGAGGTAAAATTTTATAGGATTTTTTTTTCCAAGTATGAGTGGCTGAATGCAGATTCTTGTTTGAAACAGTGCTTGGGTGATGATTTTGGCACCAGTAATGGATGAAAAGTGGGAGTTGGCTTCTTTTTTGTGAAAGAATAGAATAGAATAGAATAGAATAGAATAGAATAGAATAGAATAGAAAGAGATTGTAAAGAGCCAGGCAAGCAAAGCAAAATAATATATTGTTTATAATAATAAGGGATCAAATGGAGGAATACACAACAGAATGAGTTGTTGAAAGACTAGAAAAATAATGCTTTCAGGCATATGCCTGAATCAGGGTATTACTTTCAAAGACAGAGAATAGCCTTTTTCTGCTCTCTAAAGAAAAATATTTCAACAAAATTGAGGCAGAAGTATGAGGTATGAATTTTAAGATGTTGATAAAAACTATAGACAGGGAGGAGGACCTCAGACAGAGCAAAAAAATTTAGAAACAGAGGAAGGTAGCTGTCTGATGGAAACTTGGAAATGAAGAGGTGAACCAGAAAAAAAATAGTAGTCTCAGAAACCAGGAAGGAAAATTTTTCAGCAAAGAGGAAACCAGACAGCAGTGTTAGAAGAGACTGGCAGGTAAAGAATGATGAGGATGGAGCTTTACTGAGAGAAAGTTATTGCAAAAGCACAGTTTCACTGCAGTGCAGGGGGCAGAAGAGTGATTTGGCAAGATTCTTGACTTAAAATTAGTACAGGATATCTGCTGACAAACATGGCACATACAAATCTCTGTGAGCTCAGAGGTAGGAGGGGAAGGAATAGAGTAATAAGTGAGTGAGGTGGCAGGGTTGAGATGGAAATAAACAAGTCACTGTGCCAAATAGACTGAACACATAAACAAATACGTGAGAGAAGTTATGATGGAGATCAGGGGAGTGAATGGACAGGAGACAGGTATAAAGACCTGAAAAGACATGAGAAGCTTCTGCAGTATGACAAGAAAGTTTGCAGGAGAGGAATGGGAATAGAAATAAATAGGCTGGGCTGGTGGAGGAAGATCACAAACTATTTAATCAGTTTTCCTTAAAAAACGCAGTACCAGGCCAAAATCAAATTTTCTCCCCATTTTTGTTGGCAAACACCAGTTCATTTATACACTTACATGAAGATTCTTCAGGTTCTTGAAATCTCCTTCTTTAATTTCAGTGATTTTGTTGTTCTGTAAGTCCAACAGGGTTGTGTCCGGGGGAAGGTCTTTTGGCACCTTTTCCAGACCTAGCAACAGTGAAAAGAACAACTGACTTTGAAAGAAACTTTAAATAAGGGACAGCGCTTTTCTTAGTAGCATTTTCCTTTCAGTAAACACCATTTCTAGAACTAATTTCCTGAAGCAGCTTATGAAGACTTATTTGAAAGTGTTTCTGTCTCCAGCCAGTCAAAGAGGGTTTTATTTTGCTAAGCTGAACCAACATTTATTTATTCACATTTCCATTATGCTTGTTCTGAGCATGTATCTGAGTTATAGCTTGAAGCAAAGAATTTAGTTTGGGAAAATAATTTCTAACATGTTTTATTCCACTGAATTGTGTGAATGAAATTTCCTTTGGAAAGAGATATGGCATTTTTTATTTTCACTGGGTGTTAGCTTTTGTGGACAGAGAACATTTCCTGCTTTTAAAAGGTACTAGGCTTTTTGAAAGAACTACGATAGTTAATAATAATAATTTCCAGAAAAATACTGTTTGTTTGACAGTAACTGAATAAATTGCAGTAAAGTCCACCTTAAAAAAAAAAAAACCAAACCGCCAGTCCACCTCCCCCCTTTTCTTTGAACTGAAACTAAGTCCAAGTTTTCTGGAGAACAAATCTCTTGGTTTCACTACAACTGCCAAAAGAACATCAGACAGTTTAAATTAAAGACTCTCATTGGGACTGTTTTCTGAATAGCTGATATGTAAGTCTGATGAAGTCATGGAAATGAAATTATTTAGTGTTAAATAACACTTGCTTTACCCAGCTTTCCTTTCATACTGTGACTTGGAATAAAAAAAGTCTTTTATAGTCATTCTGATTTACCACAAAATTAAAATGTTCTTTCCTAACTAGCCTTTTTTTTTTTAATAACAGAATGTGAAATGCTGAATGAGTAGCTGGTAGGAAAAAATTTCTAGACACTAGTAAAGTCTCTACATGGGCAAGTAACAGAAGTGGATTTCTCCGGGTAAAACTGTCTTTTTACCAGTAGACATTTTAACTAGGATTCCTGAAGCTGTGTTTGAACTCTTCTGGGAAAGATCTCTCTGCAAGTATTTCCAGTGTTTCCCCAGAACGAAGGTAGACTGCATGATATTCTTCTCAGAGGAAAAACATATACATATATACGTTAATTTTTAAAACCTATACATTTAAATCCCAAGCATGGCATTGCAAACACAGTGAGATATGCTTCCCAGGGATTAGATATGCTTTGCCCACAATGGCTGTGGAGACTCCATCCTTGGAAATACTCCAAAGTTGTCTGGATACAGCCCTAAGCAACCCGCCTAAGCAGAGGAGTGACATAGATTGTCTCAAGAGTGATGTCCAAATTCAACCATTCTGTGATTCTGTGCTACTTAATGACCATCAAAAATGTGTTTTCACACACAGAATGTAGGTTTCTCTGTCAAAATCCTATGCGTAGCAAAACCCCTTCCCTTTCAATCCTTTCTTACAATACATATATGCATATGTAAAGTAAAAGTATGATAAGATAAAAAAATATTAAAATATTGGGATCAGATTTTTATTAAAGCTGAGTGCAATAAAAATTCACCTGTCTGAGTTTTAGTTACACCAGAATTCAAAAGTTTTAAAAAGCAGAATCATGTGGCCTGGGATGAATTAGTAAAAGTTTCATAAACTAACAACAGCCAAAACTCACATCTCATCCTGTTTACCTTACTGATATTCAGTAAGGTAATACATAAGAAATATTTGATACAGATTAAGACTCTTCATATTACTAAAATAACTTTTCCTCATTTAGGCATGGACTTTGTTTTTACTTCAACAATTGCAAAACTCTCATTACTTTCAGAAGTGTAGTACTAGAGTTCCAAATATATAAGAATGTGATACTGTATAATTTGTGTGTTGGTTGTCTTTGGACAGTTTGTGTCTTCCGTGAACAGGACTGATGTCAGCAACTAAAACTTCTTTCCCAAAAAACACTGCTTTTTCAAGACCATAATTTTGTTATAACTTCCTACAGTCTAGCAATTTCTATAGTGTTCTTCACATATAAAAATCCTCAAGGGTTTAATCACTTCTGTTCAAAGTAACACTAGTATGTTCTGGTTGTCAGTACACTTCTATTAGTAGACTTTACCTCCAATAGGTGTAATGGCAGACAGTGGGGTGCAAGAGCTGTACAGCCACACTTTATGTGATGCCCTTGGAACACACTTCGCAAGAGTACTTGGGGAACACTTGGATTGCCACTGAAGGGATAATTTGCCAATTAAGACTAAACTTCAAACTAAATTTCCAGCTGTACTTTTCAAGCTTCACATTTCAGTTTCCAAAAGCTTAAGTGTTATCCATAAATATGTTAGAACTGAAAATTTCTCAGAGCAATAAAGTTAGACTTCCAATGTTTCCTATTATAAAGGCAAGACAAATTTAATAATCAGAAATCTATTTGTGAAAATTATTTGTAACATCATTTTCCTGTCTTATACTAAAAAGTAGAAAGATACAATTAGCTCTGCATGCAGAGCATAAGTGCCATCATCTGATGTGCTGAACTTATTTTATTACCTCTTCCATGTATATTCTGTTATGCATTTCCTGAAGCTGTTTTTAAAAATGTTTTCAAAACCAGCTATAGACATTATATTTAATTTTTTTTTTCTTGACTTGTGTAGGTTTTGAAGAGCAAAGTGTAGATGAGTACAGGGTGAACACCAGCTGCTGAGGAGACCTCGCATTATCAGAAAGCAATTTAATACATCCTCCAGCTGGAAGCTACATCATCTGGAGCTCACTAGTGCAGGAAGGGTTTATAAATGGGTGAATCCGGACACTGACTTGCAAAATCAGCATCTAAATAATTCAGGACCAAACTGCATTTGAGGTGTAGACCAGATCCACATCTACCTTGGCTTGTGCTTCAGCTGCAGTTCCAGGTCTCTGTATAAGTTTATGTACCTCCAGATAGATACATGTAGGAGGAGCATTGGTGTACTGCAAGCTAACCCCTGTGCTGAAGGCTCCCAGCCTGGAGAGCAAAGCTTCCAGCCCTTCTGGTCAACAGCAGACAGTTCAGGTGAATGGGGGAGCCTGAACTGGCATGACAGTGTGACAGAGTTTAAATCAAGTGGAGAAAATTGTAATCCCACTGGAAGCTCAAATGGCTCCTGGGACAGAATTATCATATCCCAGAAAGATTTTTTGGTTCTTCTATCTGGGAGACAGAAGTTTAGAGGGGAATTGTGGGCTGTCCTTACTACTCATTTCTAAGAAACTCAAGTGATGCCCCTGTGCTTCTGAAGCCATGTTGTACAGTGCGATCACACATCCACCTACAAATGACTCCCAGTGAAATTTATGTAAAACCAACCAAAAGGACAGCTGGTGTTGGAAAATATCAACTGAGTCACCTCTCAATCATTTTAGGAACAGTATACACAGATATTCCAGCTCTTGGCTGTCATGTTTTTATATATTAAATCTTGCTTCTTGAAAAGCCACATGAAAATCTCTCTATATAGCAGTCTGAGATTTTTATGTGAATAATCAGTGCTACACAGTTTCATATTCAGTTCCCTGGAAATATTTCAGACCTCTAGTTCCTAATATTAATTTATAACTGATTAAAAATTTAGATTTCTTTAGCCTTTTCCACTATAGCTAAATTGAAAATATTTTTATCTTTATTTATTTTGGTTGAATAAAACTAAGTCAGTTATTATTTAAATTGGTAAATAATTTTTTTAAAAACCGCTCTAATCACAAGAAATGGTATAGCTCCACCCTTCCAAAATCCTTGTTTACACTGAGATTAAGATCTTAAGGATTCTGGAAATAGAAGAGATTTAATTAATCAGTTCATGTATCTTAGTCTAAATATCCTTTTGATTGGCACTAAAATATGTCTTTGGAAGAAATTATTACTTCCTTATAGAAGCTGAATACAGCTTATACAGCCATCAGTTCCTGTAGCACAGCTCAGATCTGTATTATCCCTTATGAATTTTTATAAGTAGAAATTTCCTACTGTTCTACATTATCAAACTGGAGCAAACAATTATTCCCACCAGTGTACATTTATGTGTGTAAAAATGTGTGCACATTAAAACCCATGAAGAACAGAATAACCTACAGGACTACAAAATGGGGGGGGGGGAAAAGCATGTAAGTAAGCTTGATTATTTCCTTTTCTTAGGGTAAGATGAGTTTTATTATTCATGACAGAAGTTTTCCTAATTTTTTGTACATTAACTTGCTACACCACAGATTTTTGAAATAACAAACATCATCAAAATGTATTCAATTAAAGCCAGAATAACTGGATCATTGACCAATTCCTTTCTCACACAAGAAAGGCTCATTCAAAGTCACCTTTGGAGGGGAGATGTTACATGGATCAGGAATCCCTGTTTAGTGGGAGGCTGGAGAAGGTAACTTTGCAGAAATCAAGCTTCTCTCCGTGGGATCTCATCCTTGTGGGTTGTAGACTTTTATTATAATTTCTTAAACAAATGGCAGTGTCTGGGTGTTTAGCTGTGATTGCCTCACCTCCTGGAGAGGACAGAAGGCTGATGGGTCTGGAGATTTTATGAGACCAGAAATTAGGCAGTGAAGAGCCAAGACTGGTATAATTCATCCTTTATCTGGTCCCTGAGAGAGAATCAATCAGTGGCTAGCCATCTCCTGTGCAGCACTGCACCAGCACAACTAGCACATGCTGCTGTTAGCTGGCCAAACAGGTGTAGGAGATGTAGCAAGAATTTGGGAATAGTGTGAGGATGTTATGAGTTTGGGTACACAGAGCAGGCTTTATTATTTCTGCAGCTGAGGGAATAACCTGCTCAGCTACAGGAGCTGTGATCAAGTGGCCGTGGAATCGTTTAACCCACAAAGGAGAAGGGTGAATTTTGGACCCTGCTTGCTGTGCAGAGGTTTCAGTCCATTGCTCCAGCTTCTCGGCAGTGAGAGCCACAAGTTAGTCTGCATCTTGGCATGGAGCCACATTTCTGCTGAAGCCATACGACTGTGCAGAAAAGGAATGCAAGATTTATGGGGCCAGCAAGGGAGACTAAGCAAATGGAAGTCTGAGTCTGTAGCCCAGAGATGAGGACGCTTTCCTGAGAACTGCGTATTTGCACACTGAGACCACAAAGTCATAATAACAAATATGTGAACAGTGACAATTATAAACAATTTTTACAGTACAACAGAGCTGGTGGTTTAATTTTTTTGGTGTGCTTGGGGTACTTTGGGAGATTTTTCCTCCACCTATCCATTTTACAAGCAACAGGGATTGGGTTTATTCCTCTGAATAAACCTTTGCTTTCCCAGCTGGAGAGCATGGGCCAAAAGGCAGAGAGACATCTGAATGCTGTAGCTCAGATACACGTGTTATTACATTGCAACACTTAGGATTATTATCACAGGGGCCATAAAATGGGGCTCATTTCGAGACTCTTTCAGTTTCCGCAAACAGCTGCTGCCAGCTGAGGAATTTGGACTGAGCTCCGTGTAATTCCCAGCCGTGATCATCAGTGGCTGCACTCCCAGTGGAGACAGCCTCTCCAGCAGCTGCCAGGGCTGCCTCTGCACGCTGCTGTGAGCTCTCCTTTCTCCAAGCCCAGCTCTGCTGCATCCCACTGATGGGCAGCCGTCCTCCCCGGGGGGAATGACCTTAGCAATGCCTTGAGTGGACTCTGGGGCGAATGAGGCGAAAGGCAAGTTTGCAGGGTCAGGATAGTTAGTCACGGAAAAATGACTGGATCCAAGGACTGCTTTCTGGAAGGATGGCAAGGAACTGCTTTGAACGCTTTGACTTAGAAAAGTTTACTGATACTTTCCCAGGCTATGTGCTACAGTATTTACTGGAAATTTGTTCTCTATTGTGTGGGATTTTCAAATAGGAGTAATTTCCTTATTTGCACCCATAAAATAAGAAACAATTGTCTTTTTCTACAGAGAAGTATCCACAGCCTCCTTTTCTCTCCCACTTTCAAATTAAAAGTTTGTTCTCCACCTTCTCCTCTCTTGCTATGAAATCAGCAGTAATATTTTTTTCCTAACAGATATAAAAAAGCCTTATGAAATGCATAAGACCCTTAAAATATTAATTCTTAAAGGTGATTCACAACCATCTTTTAGACCTTTTTCCTGTTCTGCACTCTGCAAGACTCATAAGATCCATTTTGGACTTATTTTTATCACAAATTATTGTTTTTGTATATGTCTGAGCCTTCCCATAGGAAAGAACAAGAAAACAATCTCCGTTTCATGCAGGGGTGGCCCCTCACAAGGGTAGACCTACTGCCCTATTACTACACTGGTTTTTTTTTCCCCCAAACATTTATTATATTGCTTCCCAGGACAGAGTGAGGAACACAGCAAAATAGAAAAAAATTCACACACATTGTGATCAAATGCATAGATCTCCATTGTGAGAGCACTAATAATTATAAAAGCCCTAGCAAAGGTATAAAAGCGAGTGCATTGCTTTAACTGCTCTTTTCCACTTCCACCCACCCTGTGTAGTGAACACATATTTCAGAGTATAACGGATATTGCGAGCCACAGCTGTTATGAATTATTTTTCAGTGCTAGTCACATTTTTGGTACAGATAGAGTTAGTCTCCTGGTTCCAAAAGTTAATACCTAAAAGTAATGATATATTTTTGAAGCTAAAATTCAAGCAACTTCTAATTCTGACTTTTAATTACAATGATCTCGAAGGTATATGCCTTCTCAAGAACACTAGCATTTTAGATAGGCAGAAAAATATTCTGAAATAATCTTTAGACTTCAGAGATTAAGACATTAAGTGAAATAAAAATCAAGTATTATGAGTTTTCTAGTTAACTCCTAGAATCATCAGCTTTACATTTCCCACTGCCATGGTTGCAGACATAAAACATCCTGTCAGAGAGCAGCAGTGACCCGTGTGATTCATGCAATCTGCCAGCACCATGCGCACAATGGCTTTACTCAGAGGGGATGCAGTGCAGATGTACTATCTACGAGTACTCATGCAGTAAGGTGAAACATTTATTTCCTCAGTAGTCATGAGAGAGCATTTCAGTGACTCAGAGAAGTGAGCATTACCTAACAAATGATGTTTTGAATGACCCTTTGGAGTAATGTAATTTGATGTTTACCTGTGTTGCCGTTTAAATTAGCAGCAGGCAACAGATGACAATTTGAGGACAGTTCCCTCAGTTTTCACTTTGGGATTTACCAGAATTAGCTCTAACATAATGTCATAAAGAGTCATTTGGGGGACATCTTCTCTGGTTTCAGGTAAACTCACCCCTTCCTGTTCTGACCACATGGTCATTACACAGCCCTAGTTTATAACCTGGGGGCAGAGATATGTTCCTGGTTATTTCAGGTACTGCTAAACATGACAGACCCGTTTTTCATAAATGTTCTAGAATTTTTATCAATCTATTCTCGTGCAAGCAAACAATGGAAGAAGCTGCTGTGATCACATCTGGACAGAGTGAACAGCAATTAAACAAATTTTGGAAGAGAATTTCCTGACTGAATCAGGAGTTCTGCAGACCTGGCCGTTCTCTCTTTCTACTACAAGATGTTACATATACCCTTGTAACTCTTAGACATATTTCCTTTGTAACTTCTTTTATTTTGTCAGCCAGTTAGTGATAGAGCTTCCCCAGGTCTGCTATAGCTTTAACAGTCATCTCCAGCCCAGAAGATTTAAACTCTCTGCTACAGAGTGAAAAAAAAGAGAAGGGAAAGCAAATTTTTTCTCCTAATCCTGAAAACATTAAGATTTTAGTTCAATTCTTTGCCTTTGCTCCTATATCTCTTAGGTAGAGATACTCAGCAACAAGTTTGATTATTGCACCACTACAGACATTTTTCTTCTATGTCACCCTAAAATATGAATTCACTGAGAACCTCTTTAATTTCTGAAGCCCACTCTGGAGCAGTAGAAGGGAAAACATGTACTCCAGCATAGAAACTGAAATCATCCTAGGCTTTCACATTTTAGGTAGTAGAGGAGGTGCAAGCAGAAACTGGTTCTGGGATGCCTTATTGCACATTTCTGCTGTGTTAATGCTGTATTACAGGTCCAGACTGTAGCGCCATTTACACTTGCACATGTTTTAAAAACTGCAACATTTCTATAAATAATCTTTCCATTTGGGGGTTTTGCCATTAAGTCCTTAAAGTTGCCATCAGGTGGGCAGAAATGGTTTCTTGCTTTCATTGCTATTTTTAAAATATTATTATGGCATTCCTTGTTGAAATTAAAACTGTAATCATCATCTCCTTAAAAGATTTTTCTAGAAATTAAAAACATTTCAAGTAGGTCCCAGGAAACAAACACAAAGATGGTACAGGATGCTCTCCTGGGTGCCCTCTATATGAGTATGCATGCAGAGAGCACATAAATTCTTTAAATACTGCTTTTCACCTTTTTCATTTCCTATTGACTACATACGAGGTTTGCAGTAGGGTTGCCTATATAGCAAATGCAACCTTACTAAAATCAGGGTCATTTGTACAGAGTTGTTTGAATCTCATAATTGGCTCCCTAAGTTGAAAACTACAACACAAATCCCATCTTTTTTTTCCCCACAAAAAACCCATGAAGACATGGTCCTTGGTCTTGACGTCTCTGTGTGTCTGTGTTTATTTTTTCCACCTCTATCCTTGCAGAGAAGCCAATGAACAAATTCTACTCTTTCATTCAGCCTGGAGAAGAGGAGACTGAGGGGAGACCTCATTACAATCTCCAGCTTCCTCCTGAAGGGAAGAGGAGGGGCAGGCACTGATGTCTTCTCTGTGGTGACCAGTGACAGGACAGGAGGGAATAGCCTGAAGTTGTGCCAAGGGAGGTTTAGGTTGGATATTACAAAAAAAGTTCTTCACCCAGAGGGCAGCTGGGCACTGGAACAGGCTCCCCAGGGAAGTGGTCACAGCACCAGCCTGAAAGAGCTCAAGAATAACTTGGCAACACTCTCAGGCACATGGTGTGAATCTTGGGGCCATCATGTGCAGGGCCAGGAGCTGGACTTTGATGATCCTGATGAGACCCTTCCAACTCAGGATATTCTGTGATTCTGCGATTATCTATCTACTTTGCTTTCATAGTGTAAAGGACAACAGTGCTCTGGGTGAGTGTATTAAATACAATACAAACAAAGAGACATATAATTCCAGCATTTGTCAATATTTTTTTTGTCAGGGCAGGCATGGAAAAAAGGATGAATAAATTTTTAAAAATGGCAATATATTTTGAAGAATATAGTTTTTGATTTGAACTTTAGGAAAAGACTAAGGTATATTCAGAAAAACACTTTTTCTTCCCCGGTAACCTAATTATCTTCTTTTGGACCACTTCTTTTTAATCAAAGATTCAGGACATGTGTAAAGCAAAATATAGACCACTTAGCCCAAATTTGATTAGTCTGGGACACTCCAATCTGAGTTTGAAACTGGTCTTTGAAATTCTGCTTAAAACTAGAACAGAACAGAATAGAATTTTCAAAATGCTGTGGTAACTAGACTGTGTGAACAGAGTTTTTCTGAAGAGCTGGGTGCTAATACCAGAAGTTTCTTGCTGTTATCATTGGTGACTTCACAGAGGGCCTGAATTCCTAGATCTTCTCCCTGTTGCTATGGGTTTTCAGTGAACACTGGGAAGGAGATTTTGGACTCTATATCTTCCTTGGCTGTGAACCTTCTGCAGTTAAATAGCAGAGGCTTTTTGTTGTGAAAACACAGATATTTTTAAAGCAGTTATATGTCTTACCTACAAAGGTGTTGAGAACATAGTACACATACCAGTCACACTTACTAGTCCATGACACTAGGTCATGCAAATAGTGATTATTTAGCATGTTTTAAGCATTGTAATCACCTACAATGACTTTTAATTGACTCACATTTTACTAGCTATCTACTATCTATTTATTTGTGCACGAGGAGGTTTTTGAAATGAACCATTTTCACAGAGCAAGCCAGAAAGCAGTCACTTCTTGTATCACTCAGACTTGGCAGTTCAGATTTCCATTCCTGCCACTAGGCTTTCATAAATGGCATTCCCAAGCCTGAAGCAAGCAAAGAAATCTAAAAAATTAAGAGAAAAACCAAAAACATACAAAGCTGGTCACTGTTACCTTGGAGTAAGCAGTAAGGAAGGGATGTACTTAGAGTGGATTAATTTTTATGTAGGATCATGTTTGTCGGCTGAAACTGAATTGCATCAGTAATTCAGGCGGTGATGCAAGAAGGCCTGTCTTTTGCTTCCACACTGGCAAAAGATAATAGCTTTTTGTTAATATAAAGTAATCTACATCCAGGCCAATAATTTTTTTCCTGACAATTTTTCAAGAGTGTTTTCCAATTACTGGGTTTTATATTTAATAACTTTTCAGAATGTACTGAGCACAGGGCTTTAATTCATGTTTTTTTAAGATCCAGGGCATCCCCAAAATTGTATCAAAGCAGAATATATATAAAAAACTTAATAATCTGTGCCAAATTCACAAGACAAATCTGGCAACTTGGGTTTCTTTTTCCTTGCCTTATTTTAACACACATAACCTTGTTAATCTCAAAGTGAGCTGCATAGCCTTGAATGGTCATTGCCCTGTCTTGGCAGTTTGGTTCTCCAAGAGTGGTGTATCCTTTCCATCACTGACATCCACCTTAGACAGGATGAACCACTGCACGGGCAGCCTATCTCACCCCATGTGTGTGAAGGGAAACCAGATGACTCTTAGATTCTTAACATCACCTGAGATCACTCCTGTATTACAGATAATGCCTGTATATTTCATATAGATCCTCCAGTCTGGCCTCCAGCATGTTAAGAGTATTCCAGTTCACCCAGTCAGCATGTGGAATGCCCAATGTCTTGTGCTTGATGACAGCCCAAGTCATGTTTGGCTAAAGAATGTCAGTTTTAAGGCCAGGGTGTTGTGCTGTAGATGCTATTGTCAGTATAAGTCACAGTATACTTCCAGAGATTTCATGGCTATGATAATAGTTTTGTTAAATGATCCAGTTCCATGAAGCCAGGGGATTTCATGAAAGTATCAGCTTCTATTCCACACAAAAGGAGTAAGACTTTAATCCTTATTGTTAGAAGAAAAAAAAATGCATGAAACATGAAATAACTTGTCCTAAAGGCTTGGCAGTGATAATGTAAATTCACCAAAACTTTTTTGTTTAAAAACTGTATTTGTAAATATCTGGACATATAAGGATACATGCTTTCTTTTATTGCATATTTAGTAATCTATAAGATTTTGGGTTGAGCACTTAGCTTTAAAGGTTATGTTTCAAATCAAGGTATCTTGAAAAGCAGATAATTTCCTTTATAGTGAGAAATGAGGTTCTGAAATGGAGTCAAAATCAGAAAATGGGTGCTCAGATATTTCTGGAAGATTTCATACAGTGAGATAAATTATCTTTTGTGAACAAATAAATTGCCATGGTTCAGGTCTTGAAGAGGTATTAGTTAATATATTGAGACACTCTATGTGTTCAGATAAACTCTCATGTTACCAGATGCCAGTGATAATGCTTTACATATCTGTGAGCTTCTCATCTCCTGATCTCAAAGTGCTTTTCCAACACACGCTCCAACATCCATGCTGAGCTCTAATGTACCTTTCTTTATACAAACTGGAGAAACCCTGCATTTCTGAGCTGTGAGCAAAATTCAAATTTTAGCTGTAATACTGCTCGAACTTTGCTGACATGTCTATCTCGCACACCTTTTAGTAACCACAAAACCTCCATGGATACTCCCAGCAGGAGGCATGGAGAGACCCCCACTCTGTCCTGTAAGGTCTCCGAGGAGGGCAATCTCATTGCATCCTGTGTAGAGACACTGCTCATTTAGAAGGGGCTGCCAGCCTCACCTGAAGGTGAAATAAAGCTCTGACCACCACCTCTGAGTGCGCTTGTGAAGCATTCTGCATCTGCTGCAAGGATGAGTAATCACACATGCATCCTCCTGCCTACCAGGGCACTCTGGGATGAACTCTGCTTGAGACTCCCTTTGGGAGGATGAGACTTTAAATGGAACTGTTCATTCTTGCTTGGGTTTTTATGAGGAGTGTTTGCCTGGCCAGCTGACTGCACACCTCCCCTGTAGGTATTATTTTAAAACAGGAAAAGTGGCCTCTGACCAGCTATATCAGCTACTCCCCACCTGTACTGTGCTCTAATAAGGAAGATATTTGTGATTTCTATGGAAAGCCTGGATATAACATAGCAGTGCAAATGGAAGCATGATCAAAAAGTGAACCTGTCACTCTCTTTTAGCAAAAGGAGGCAGATTCATAAAAGGCAGCACTTTTATAAAGATAGCATGGTGGCCTTTCTTGATGGGAACCTTGAGCCTGTTCACAAAGGTAATACATCTCATGAAATGTAGGCACATGGGGTTGTGCTTTTGATCCATCAGTAACCACAACCTAGAGAGAATTCGTTTTCAGGATGTGAGAAGGCAGCATTCTCCTTCTTGCCAACTCAGCTCTTGGCTGGGAGGCAAAATAAATTAATTTGTAGGTGTGTGCTTAGGAAGATGTGACTGAAGTTGAAGAGTATAGGAATGCAAAATTTCAGCTGACAAGAGTGTAATTGGACCACTGGGCATCTTTTTTCACTGTTTTTGTTGAACTCGGATTTTATTTTTTGTGTTATTCCCATCCGGTGCTCATGAGAAAAGGGGCAAACCTGATCTCTGGTCTCTGGATCCAGTAGTTCTCCTGTGGTTTATTCACATAACCCTATGTCGGATAGCTGTTTTTTGCCTTATGAAGTAAGAGTCTAATAATAGCAAATGCCCATTTAGGCATAAAAGAAACAGGCTGAGGAAGAGGAGACCTTTCCGTATGTTGCCCATGTTAGGGTCCTCCTGCCTTGCCCTGTCATGTCTCCTGCACCCATGGGCTTGTGGTTGTAAAGAGTCCCTCCATGCCAGAGAGTGAGTAGGAGAAAGGATCCTGATTCAGGTTTCAACTTTCCTCTGTGAGACTTTATTTAGTAAGGTCTTGATACGTCCCTGTGAGGAGCCTTGTTATTGCCTAAACCTTTTCTTCAATTAGTACCCATGGGACAAGGTGACTAAATCTGATAGTTCTGGAGGACGGAGGTAGCTAATTTGGTTGGATTGGAAATGCCCAGAGCTGCAGGGAGAGGCAGGCCAGGAGCACAGGTTACTGGGGAGGCAGAACTGTCGCTGCTAGTTTTATGGCTTCTGTGTGCAAATTTCCCTCCTAATCCCTGAAACCCAAGCACCCTTCATCCCACAGCTCAGGAGCATGCGGGGTCACCTCCAAAGTTTGCAACACAACACCAGCAGCCACTGCCTTTCCTCGTCAGTATGTAAATATGACTTTGCCTGGCTCTGTCACACAGAAGTGAATCCAAGGGCAGAAGAGAGTAGAGGGCACTTTTGCCGGTGAGCCGGTGACACACAGCTGTCCCGTCCCCGCTTGCAGGGCAGCCAGCAGCCCTGTGTCCTCACGAGCCTCCCAGCTGGGCCGTGTCCCATCAGGGGCTGTCACAGCCATGTGCAACAAGGATGGGTGAAACTTAATGCCAAGGCTGGCACTGAGTGATAATTACTTCCTTGAGCTCTGCCAGGGAAATATTATTTATTTATTTTTCAGGGCTGCATATTTTCAGCCCAGGGAGATCTCTTTTCCTTTGTACCCAAAGGCTGGATGTTATCAGCCCAGCTGCTCCAAAAGCACAGTATTTTCATTGCATGATATGCAGCATGTGGGTTTAAAGAAAGCTCTTTCTCTTCACCCCACTTGGTATTATGCGGGAAACACTGACCTGGGGCCTTAATTGCTGTATTTCCGTGTCTCCTTGTCAGTATGGGACTCTACTAACCCAGAAGTATCTTATGCAGCGGACTGTAGTGCAATCCTTTGTAAACCACATGTGTGTGAAGGAGAAGTGCATGACCACAGGAGCAAGTACAGGAGCAAAGGGTCCCTTTGTGAATGTCTCTACTTTTTTAACAAGTGAAAGCTCATTACATTCTGCAGAATTGAAGCAGACTGAGAACAAGTTCTCAAAATAACTTAAATTCCATCAGCATTACTAAGTGTAACAACAATAAAACCTAAGCCTTTCATGGCATGTGGGGTAACCTCCTCCCCACTTCCCACTCCGTGTTTGCTCTCTCTGGCACCTAAATGGTAAAAAAAGAAAATATCTTTCAAGAGTGACAGTACTGTGGAAGCTTTATGAATGTATGGCTAGGTTAGCCCACCCTCATTTGTTCAACTTGGCTTGCATTGTTCACTGGGTCTTTGCCAAACATATCTGTTGCGTAATTATGTGGCTCACTTTAATAAATTCACAGAAGTTTCTAGGGGTGTAGCTAAAGTTTCCCCCTCCTTTCTGTAGTTATACAACCCCCACCACCCTGAGATACAGGTCCTAACTGGTGGATTTGTGCCATGATTCAGAGTAATTATCAAAGCTAACACTATAACAAAGGAAAATAGAAACACCCAGATATATATTTAAAGAGCTGAGAGAAGACTTGAAGAAAAAAAGCTCTGTAAAATCATGAGAGGTTATTTGTCTGTTTCCTTGTGAGCAAAACCAACCTTAATTGATTTTCTGCACTGTACGCTGACTAAGACTGAATAATACTGGTTCAAACCAAGAGCAGTCTCACTGAAGTCAGCTTCATTACTTGAGAATTCTGCATGGAAAAGTCAAATGCAGTGATGACAGACATGGCTTCATATCCTGCTGCTCTGACTGTGCACACAAGCCCTTCCCTTACATGAGGGAGTAAGGAAAGTTTGTGAGAAAGGTTCTCATGGTTTCAGCTTATATAGTGTCTAAGAAAGATATTTAATAAGGAGCTCCATAATGTGTTCATTATTTTGGAGTGTTTCCAAGCTTTTTCTTCCAAAGAGCTGGTTCCAGGATATATGATTTAGTTGGTTATTTCATACTCATGTATTCCAGTGAAACTGGGATGACTTCTATGTTGAGGTAGTAGACAGTATGATTAAAGGTGTTGAACCTTGGATCATGCAATTTAGAAACTTTTAAAATGTTTCCATCCCCACATCTGACCTCACTGAATTTGTTTAACATTAATCTGTTAGGAATAACTTTGAAAAGTTATTTTCTCAGCAAGAGAGATCTGTGGTCTTTCAAAGAACAGATGAAATGTACAAATTCAAAATATACATTTTTAAAAAATCAAACATTCTTCATGATCACAACGAACGCCCTTCTTGGAGGCCTTTGTGGCCTAGTTTGTATAGTAAATTCTAGTTAACCACAGATGTAGCATATCTCTTTGAAAAAAGTCAGTTATGGAGTGACGGTGCACAGCAGCCTCACCAACTCAGCTGCTAGCCCGTGATGAGAACACGAGCACAGAGCCTCTGGGGATGCTCTTGGGCTTACCTAGGTCAGAGCACTGCACCACGCGGAGATGGCACTGGCAGCGGAAGGGGCACACTGGTCCAAATCCAGATATGACAGGATCATCCGTGGGAGCCATGTCGGCTGACCCCTCGTCCTCCAGCATAAAGTCAAAGAGGCCCTGCTGGTGGAACGGCTTGGCCAAGCATGCTGGCAGCAGCAGGACGAAGAGCAGAGCCAGCCTCTTCATGGCTTAGTTCATTGACTCCCAGCAGAACCTGGGATTCAAAGCAGCGGATTAACAACAAAAGTAGCAGTTTCCCATAGCTGCCCAGTTCCTCCTGAAGGAAATCCAGCACATCCACCAATTGCATAACTGTTCCTTCCAATAAAAGAAAACTTAACTGTAAAAATAGGACAGTTATATGATAAGAGGCTTGTAACTGCTTGTCAATAGGCCTTTTTAAATTTTTTTCACAGAGCAGTTTGAAGGCAACTGTAAACACATCTGTTTGCATATTTAGAGTAATATTTATTAGGAACAGGCAGCGCTGTCAACTTTGTTATGCAAAAGAATCATAGCAATAACCCACATTTTCCATGTGCCTGTTTTCTGCCAACGTAACAGTCTATTTGATTTCATTAGCATTTATTTCATAGCAACCAGTTTGACCCCTGGGGATGAACCTGAGATTCCCAAACTCACTGTAATTCAGCATTTAATGTCTTGAGAAATATTTTTAAGTGTCAGCTTGCTGTGTGTTTTAAATTAAAGCCTAGTAAAACTGACTGAGAAAGAGCAAGATTTAGTGACAGGGTGGAGAGTGAGGGGAAGATCTTTAGTTGTTTAAACCCACTATCCTTCTTTCCTAGTTTAAACAGTGCAATAAAATGGAATACAATGTTTTGTTGTATTGAATATTCTTGGCTTTCCTCCCAAATTTTGACATCCACCCTGAGAATCCTCTGCTTTTCACTGCATAAACATTTGGATTGATGCTTGTAGAGTTGTGTGCACACTTTCTAATAGGACTTCAGGGCTTCATTCTGTAGAATTTCACGCTCAGGAGCAACTTTACACAAGTATGTATACCCTTACATATTAACAAGAAAAGCTGCTTAAATACATGTTCTCAGGACTTAGGCCTACATGCATTTCAACACACTGTAGGTTGTGCTACCTGTCTTGTTGTGCACTAAGGAGAAATTACACAACTGTTTACAGGTTTTGCATCAAGGCTGTATAGACCAGCTAATTTTCTGAAAATTTTCTTTTACTGTATATTTTATATCATGAAGTTCATACTTTACAAACTTTAATTGGTCTAAAAAAACCCACAGAAAGATAAAATTAAGAAATCTGCCTTCAAATTGCCAAGTGACAAAAAGGAAAACTTGTAATTTATATAGGAGCTTTTTCTTAGAATGGATGGCATAGTCCTGAATACAGATGCTGCTCTTTGTAACGAAAGCAAAAATGTCGACTTCCTTCTTCAGGCCAATGTCTTGAAAACGCCTTTTCTGAGTGCTAACTGCAATTATTTCTTTTTCTAGAAGAAGTTATCTGACAGTTAGGGGTGTGGTAGAGCATTTTTCAGCTCCATATTCATTGTTGGATAAAAAAAACTGGGAGAAGCAGAAGAGGAGGACTGTGTCCCTCTCTACACTGACATATGGAACCTACCAGGTAGATGACAAACATGAACAGATGATGTTAGGTGAGAGTGTTTTACTGAAGCCTGTCTTTCTAAAATACTACAACCAGGTACACAAACAGGAGTGGCAGGCTTTAAGAAACAAGCTAAATATATAAAAAAGCCATGAGACTGAAATGAGATAAAATTTATGTGTGCCTGATTTCATTTTCCTTTACGAATTTCTACCTACAGATGCCAGTAATAAAGTTCTGCAGAAACCTTTAGGTCTCTCTCTTGAGAGGATGATAAGATTATCTTATAAAATGTGCTGGTGGCTTGAAATCACAGCCAATATTTCTGTGATCTACCTGACAGGAAGATATGTATCTAACATCTTCAGATACCCCAAAGACTTCAAAGTGAAACCACATGGAGTAAAACACTGTTTATGTTGTCTCTTTAAGAGACATATTTGTTTTCTTAGTTGGACATGAGAGTACTTCTATTCCTGGAACAGATATCTTACTCACTGCTTGCACTGAGGGTACCACAGACCCCAACATCAGCTAGAGGGTTTTTAGTGTGTCTTGTCAGCCAATGCTGTGTAAACTCATGACATGTAACAGGGGCAGGCTGTGTCCCCATGTGGATCATCTTCCTGTGCTTCCTCCAGCCCTGGCTCCCCACCAACACTGGGGCTGTGTCCCTTTGCCAACAACACCCCTACCAGTGCAGGCAGAGTGCACAGGGACACACCACGATGTCACAGCCAAGTGTTGTTAATGCATGGTAGTGAGATGTTACCAGGGTTTAATCTAAAACAAGATTTTTGAAAGAGCAATTATCATGTGCAAATCATTTTAAAATAACAATGCAATTTATTAATAATCTGAAATGAGAAGAAAAATTTGCTAAATCATCACCATTCATCACAATAAGCTGCCTTGTGAAAATGATCAATAAAACATCACCCCAGTACAAATTATTTTTCAGAATGTATATTAACAACAATAAACGTTGGGAATGCTGCATGCTAATCCTTGAATGGCAGTGGCAGTCAGAACTTTTTAAAGGCCTTCCTCAGCCTTTCCTTTTGTGTATTAATATGATTTTAAAACATTTTTAAATATTTAAAACTTCTTTATTCCCTCTCAGGGTCACTGCTGAAGTACCACCCATCCCAAGAATGCACAATCAGGATCTTATCCTGGAGTTTAATTATTTACTTATCACACTCAGAAAAGCAAAAAAAAAAAAAAATTAGAAAGGCACTTTGGAAGTGTCTTCACACTTTGCTTCTTATTCACATTAAAATTGATGATTTCATTTATCTCAGTTAAACCCTGTAGCAGGCCTTTCCTTTGGCCCCTGTTTTGTAAAAACTGTAATAAAATCAGAAAGAGCTGGCCATAAAGGAAAACTGTAGGACAACAAAGGATATCAAGTATATAATCTGAGGATACAGCACAGAAAATAGCAGACACAAGCTACATGTTAGTCAGGATATAGGAATAGATATCTTCAGTCATATACGCATTCATTCTGCAGAGACGTGTATCTGTTCCTATTGTTTGCATGTGTAATTGAACATAAACAAAGGAAAAGATATACACAAAACTGGACTACCAAGAAATGTTTACACTTCACTTACAAGAATAGAGTAGAGAGGGCAAAAAATCTGAATTCTGTGACACAATATTTATGTCTGCAGGACATAACTGTTTAAAATTCCTTTAATTATGTGTTTACAATGAAGAAGACTTTTCCACAAACAGAGGAAACTATACCATAGGCTTGGCCACATTTCGTTTTAAAATACCACTGAAAAAATGCTTCATCAGTTCACGTCACCACTGAATTGGTGGTCTTCTTGTCAGTTTACCTTAATATTAAGGTTATATTATTAGTTTACCTACTGTCAGAAATCTCAAAAGTCCACAAAGACAAGCTAAACAGTATTTTGCAGCTTCAAAAAAATCCCCTCCATTTTATGTTTTGCCCATTTTGTGCAATAAAGTCTAGATGTGGAAACATAGGAGTCGGAAGTTTTAAACAGAATAAAACTCTGTTAACAGGAGTTTCAACTGCAGGAATTTTCTTTTCTACTATTTCATTCATAAGAACCTTCTTTAAACATGTTTCCCTTGTTTGTACCCTGTAACACAGCACTTTCTAACATTACAAAGGCATACACAGAGCCCGTCTAACTTACTACTACGCATTTTTTTCTCTGAAATTGAAATTATATTCATCAGTGTCTGCAATATACATGAAGAAACACATGAAAAAGAAATCACAGAGAGCAGTTTAGAGCAGAAATGTAAGCATACACGCATTTTTTACACTCTCTACATCACCGATTCTAAACACTGGGTTGCAGAGAATATACTGCTGCAAAAGTTTACAGCAAAGAAAAAGAAAGGACTATAGCAGTGCTTATACAAATCAAAACAAGAGACAGAATAGTCAAATAAACAGTAGGAAATCTGCACAGTCTTTGAGAATACGTTCTCATGTTTCCAAGAAACAAAAGTACTGGACAGAAAACTTAACATTACTAAACATTTAGTAGGATTTTTAACTTGCTTCTCTCAAAATTCAAATAGTTCCTGCCATAGACTTGCCCGAAGTTTTTTAGTGCAGCATAGTTCAGGAGAATTACTAAAAACCGTACCTTTTAATCCAGGGATTTGCAACAGGAGCTCTCAAAGCTGAGATGTAATTAAACTAAATATTCAACCCAGGCAAAAGGCTTTGCAGGTGTGGAAAGGAGGAGGGGGTAAATTCAGCTGAGTGACTGTCACTTGGTGGAAAACCCTCCTGCTTCTATTCCATAGCACAGTTAAAAAATAAGGTTTCTCTCAATGAACACAATCCAGGCTGACACCCACATTAGATCATATGGTAATGATATGTCTCCTGTATTGTAGCCAGAAACTTTATCAGCTCTTTTGCTTTCTTTTCCTCCTTTTCCTTTTTCATTTGCTTTATTTCTCTTTCATCTGTTTACAATCCCAGACTACTTGTACATTGTAAGACAGATTCTTAGCTGTAATTCATCTTTACTTATTTTATTTATGTCCCTACAACATATATTTAGGAAACTTTTCTTGGTTTTAACTATGGGGGGTTTTATGACTCATTAATGAAAAAAATGTTTAGCTGTTCCTCTTGTTTATAGTATTTGGAAATCAAGGAAATGATATAAAATTAAACTTTGAGCTAGGCACAGTGGAGATTAAGACCAGAAAAAAAGAGTTAGGTTTAAGTAAAACAATTTAAACAGATATCAACCTGCCTTTGCTTATGCTATAATCATTGTCAAACTAAGTAGTATATAGTTTAATATATTATTATCTTGTCTAATAATAGAGTTTGTATGTATTTTTTCAAACTACAGCATGGTTTTGATATATATGAAAATCATGTTTTCATTAGTAAAATGATTCTAACATTTGTGGTTAGAGCTGCTTTATATAAACTCNTTTTTTTTTTTTTTTTTCACTGCCTTCTCACCAGGACAGCAAAACAGAGGGGAAATTAACTTTAACTGTTTGGTTTTGGGGTTGATATTTTTTTGTGTTTTTAAATTTTTTTAGTGGGTTTTTTTGTTGTTGTTAGTTGGGTTTTTTTAACAGACACAGTTTTTTTTTTAAAACATAGAAGGAAAAATGCATCTGACATTGTTCAGATTTATATTTTATTTTAGAAATTTCTGGGTTTATGCAAATGTCACTGGAAGCTAAAATGCAGTTTCTTTATTCCTGCACAATTTTAAAAGTCGAGTGAACTGAAATGAGAGCAAATACAATAATTACTATTTATTTAGTCATCCAAACACTTTGTGAACATGTGTAGCTTCACCGTGCTGTTAGTTGTCCTATCTAAATACTGAAGGCTTGTGTCTGTGTGTTTTGACTTGTATCCTTTTTATTTATGCCCCTAGGCTAAGACCAGGTGCAAATCTGAAATTAAAGCCTGTAAAATGATGTTGAAAAGAAGTCAGAATTTTTGGAAACAAAATAGACTCTTGAAATTTTAGCTGTCCTCCTCATTTAAATTCAAGAAGAGCCCTTATAAGAGATCTTATAATTGCTCTCCTTTGGTGGAAGAAAGCATGGTAGAGTAAGTGTCTGTTAGTTCTGGTCTGTGTAGAACAAAGGCGTAATCAGACATCTTACATTACAGATTCTTTATATAGCTGGCTCTAAAAGTTAAGGATCAGTCATTCACCCCTAGTCCTCAAGCTAACTTCTTTTCCCTGCCTCACCACTGGATTCAAGACTGCTAATGGTTTTTGTTGTGACATTTTTCTACATATGATTAGTGGTGTTCCAAGCTTTTACGCTTACAACAAAGCCTTATCTTTGTCCAGAAGTGTTGCCATGAGGCTTGCTGAAATCTTGGCTGCATCTTAGTAATGTCAGTTATTTGAACCTTGGTCACCAGCTGCATCTGGTGTTTAAAAACATTTCAAAGCAAGATTTTGATGAGGAACAGGTCAGGGTAAACTTGTTGTCAGTTTGCTTCACAAAACCCATTCATATTCTTTCCAGCAAAGCCCAAATACATTTGTTCTGATACCTGTTATGGGGTTGAAAGGTGTTGTAATTTAATGCCTCAGTAATTTCTTTGGAGGCTGAGAGGCGATGAACAGCCATCTCTCCTTCTTTTTGTCTTAGGCATTAGGGAGATTCAAACCAAAATATGAAGATAAAGGTGGGAACAGCTGGAGTAGAGGGTGCCTGCTGGGTAGACTGGGGGCTGTGGTTTTTTTCATGAAGTTCATTCCCAGAAGCTCAGAAGGGAAAAGGTGTTACCAGGTGCAGGAGTGATGAAAACAGTTATGCTACCTGTTGACACCCAGAAGTAGAAGAGGTATGTGTCAGGTGTCCAGCCCTTCCTGAAATGGAAAGTGGAGTTAGGTGGAAGACAGAGCAACTGGATGGGAGAGGAGTCATGACATCAAATATTGATGTAATAACCTATTAATTGTTTTGAATCAAGGAATCACAGAATCACTTTGGTTGGAGAAGACCTCCAAGGTCATTGAGACTAACCTTTGACTGATCACCACCTTGTCCATCAGACCATGGCTCTAAGTGCCACGTCCAGGTCTTTTCTTGAACCCCTCCAGGGATAGTGACTCCACCATCTCCCTGGGCAGCCTGTTACAATGCTTAACCACCCTCTCCATGAAGCAATTCTTCCTGACATCCAACCTGAACATTCCCTGATGCAGCTTGAGGCCATTTCCACTTATCCCATTGCTGGCTGCCGGGGAGAAGAGACTGACCCCCAGCTGGCTACAAACTCCTTTCAGGCAGTTGTAGAGAGTGATAAGGTCACTCCTGAGCCTCCTTTTCTGCAGGTTAAACAACCCCAGCTCCCTCAGCTGCTCCTCTTAGACTTACTCTCTAAACCCCTCACCAGCTTCGTTGCCCTTCTCTGAACACACGTTTGCATGCTTTCATGGGAATGCGGATCCTTTTTGAAAAACTATTCCTTTAATCCCACTCTTTGCCCCCTGCTGTGTCACTCAGAAGATAAACAACTTAAAAAAAAACAACCAAAGAACAATATTAAGTCATTATGTAATTTTATGGCCCTTGACCATGCACAGTACCTAGCATCAACCAGCTATCCTTCTCAGTCTGACCTACTTTGACTACTGCTTCATCAATATAAAAAATCATTATTAGAACAGTCTTGGTTTCTATGTGATTTTATTACTCCAATTTAACAAACTTTTAGGGCCACATGCTGCTCCAAATACTGATTCCCAGAAAGTCACAGGCAACTGCATGTTAATGTTATTTATATAACAATATTTTTATTAAATTTTGATGGATAGCATCTGCTTCATTTGCTCTTAGCTTATTTTGTGAACGTTTCAAAGGGCAGTGGTGGGAAAGAAGGCAGGAAGCCTGCCCTGCTGGTGACTGCTCTACCTGGGTCCAGTGGAAGTCTCTGCAGGAAAGAGATGAACACGGCCCTGTAAGGAGCAGGCATTTCCTGGGGAAATTACTCCTGGAGCATGGGGCTGAGCTGGGAGAGAGGCATGTTCAGCAGGCAACCAATGCTGTCAGACCAGGTTGCAGACTCCTCACAGGAACTGACACAATCTGTCCCTGGGAGTGGAAAGAAAGGCCTTTTTTTAGGGAGTCTGGGAAATAACGGGTAGCATTTATTGCAATCCAGAAAGCTACTGGATTTGCAGATAAAGGATCTGTTCTGCAGGAACATGGTGTCCCAGAGATCCAGATTCTTCCTAATTCTAAGTTTTCACTAGAGAAGAAGGCATTTGCTTGGGCTTCCTTCTAATAGATCCCAGCTTTGATGATCAAAGACTGGTTAGCATTGTTGTGGTGGCTGTGGTAAAAAAGGGCAGGCAACTCTTCCTCAAAGTCCTCGTAAACCAGCTAGGTAAGTGCCAATGCCCATTAGGAAGGAATGAAAACAGATCCTCTGCTTGGCTGGCTCATGGGAACCCTCTCCACCTCCTCGGTATCTCACACCTGGGCTTTGCTTTCTCCCCAGCATTTCATCTTCCACATTCACTAGGTACTACAGCCTGTCCCTTCTTTCTACACTAGGCACAACTATTTCTTCCAGTTAAGTGTAGTAAACTGCTCTTCGCAGTTAGCACTAGAGTTCCCTTACTAAAAATGCGAGTAAATATGCACTTCAGCTTAGTAAACATTTATCCAGGTAAATATTGACCCAGGCACAGCCTAATAAGGTAGTTAAAGAGAAGAAATGTAATTTCTGGGTATTCTGAGTATGAAAGTTTCTTTCAGTGCTCTGTGACCTCAGAAATTATCAGCCTGAATGCCTTCACATTTCTACAGATCAAAAGGGCTGATGTATCAGGTTTTGGATGCGTGCTACCTACAGCATTCTATTTATGCCTCTGTGAAAAGCAATTCTTGTACAACTTTTTGAATAAAATGCAGTCAAACTTCAAAAGAGAGAGCTCTCTTTGGAGGAATAGTCTCTTCTGTCACTATCTGTCTCCCCATCTCTCCCTTTCCCACTCTGCAAGAGTGTGTACTGCATACCTCTCATGCTCATTTCTCTCTTCTGAAGGGAGTCCGTGGAATCTACAGGTCACTACAGGTCAATTTGAAACTAATTCAAATTTTCCTCAGCTGAAGTATCTGACGTAATCATATCCTTCACTTTGTTCTCTTTTCTTTGGAAAGGCCTATCTGTTCCTGTACTTGACACTGGCTTTCATTTCCACTGGCTTTTCTATTCTCTCCTGAATCAAATCATTTTGTCCAGGTCTACCTAGCAGCTGTAGAAGTTAACCACGTATCAGTGTAGCCTTACTGCTCACTGTGATTTCCAATGCTCTGAACTTAACTTCCATCCTTGAGGAGGAAGCACTTCCTGGCTATTCCTCGTGTTTTTGTAGTGTAGATGTACATTTTGAGATTGATCTTACCTGTCTCCCTCAAAAATGCAGCAAATAGGTAAAACTAGAGTTAGTATGAGTCCTACCAGCTTCTAGGCACCCTGCAAGCAAAGAATGAGGGAAATGTAAAAGTGATTGTGGACCAAAGATCCCAGAACTTCACTGTAACTTCAGCTCTTCACCTTTAGGTAAAGAAATTGAAGAAAACGTAGGCAAAACCATTTGCTATCACACACATTGACAGACCTTTGTATCAGTACTCTGGTGCTCCATTTGCTGTGCTTCAGTGACAGACAGCATTACATTTCATTCCTGCCTAGTTTTTAGGTGAGCATCAGCAGCCTCCTGTCCTTCAGAAAATCTCTTATATGAAGTAAAGAATGCACTGACAGATACCCCTCAGCAAAGGTTCCAGGAATCTACAGGTCCCCATGAAAGACATTTTCCTAGAAAAGAGTGTCACTTTGGGAGTGTGGGCTGTGAAAGAGGAAGTGATGGCTGAAGAGGAGAGAGGACTAGTTTAGGTAAGAGGAGATTAATTTTCTTTCCAATGAGCAGCTTTTTCATCAGATGTTGGCCTTTCTGTGTATTTTGCAGTATCTTGAGTTGCAGTCCAACTATTTTTAAGGTTCAGATGAAAAATCCAAACCTTAATTCTCATTTTGATGGCCCTTAGATCATGCTCTGGACAAGCTTCGTCATCCCAGCTGAATTACATAATGCCCTAGAAAAGGATGACAGTAATTCATGCAAATGTTGTAACCGTATTCCTTGCATGTACTCTTTTGGGCATGGTTTATGAACCAGCATTCAAAATGAGGCACATCCTGTGCAGCTCTGAGCAGCCTATTCCCAGATTATGAAAACCATGTGAGTACCAGGGTTATCCTGGATTTCCATCCAATTTAGTCATCACAGAGAGTAAACTTGCTCAGGGGGAGCTAGTGACTGTTTTACTGACGAAAGTCTGGAAAAAAGGGAGTGGAATAGAAAAGAAGGGACATTTTCATAACGTTTTGTGTCTTTTTGTCTGTATTAAAATGCTCATTTTTTTGCAATCTGTTGAGGAAAAAAAATTCTAACTTCAGCTAAACATACAAAATGGTGATTTTGAAGATATAAGTCATGTCACAAAACTTACCAGTTTTGTATGGACTATGTGTTGTCATCATAGAGGAAAGAAGGGTGAAATGGAAGTCTGTAAAAGAGTGCAGTAGAAGCTTTCAAATTGATTTTCACAATATAATGACTAAAAAATAAAAGTCTTGGATATTTTTGGAAGAGTCTTTAAAATACCCATTGTATTTCCTTAAGCAATTGAAGAGTCATTCCCTTTAACCTGCCTTAACCAAGTATGGGCTTTTCTTTGACTACTACTTAAAGTATTTATATTCTAATTTTATTCTCATAAATAAGCTCTTCAAAGGATTGCACTGACTAAGAAATCACACTAATGCTCCTCAACAAAAAATTTTCCATAGCCAACCCAGATAAAACATAGTGAGGTTTTCTAAACAAACCAGAATTTAATTCTGCATGGAAAAACTTTATATGTGATGGCAGTTCCTTCTGCTACTGAATTACAGTGGAATGTTAATTGGTAATCAGAAAAAAATAAAGGCTATCCTTTTTCTACACCTTTTTCTACATTATTCATTGTTTTATTTCCTTCTTTATAATTTGTTTCTCAGTTGCCTTTGGGAATATTTTGTTCCAAAAAGACCAGCTACATTTTAATTTAGAGGTTAACACATCCATTTTGTTCAAGCTGAATACAAGTTAGACTAGTCTTATTATTAATATTCTTGGTTTGCATTTATTTGTCTCATTTTTGGTTTTTTGGTTGGGTTTTCTTTAGATCTGCATACGTAATAGATGAATTTATGAGCACGCGGGGACACAGCTTCAGAAGACATAAATCAAAAATACCATCTTATTTAAATAGCAGCATCCCGTGTTTTATGCCATTTCAGAACTTAGCCACTGATTTTCTTGACTCATCTTCATCTATCAAAATGTATGAGGAACCCAAACTTTTCTGTGGAAAGGATTTCATTCAATATTTTGTTCTCCTGGATTCTGAGTAATTTCTGTACAAGCACATTTATTTTATTCCTATTTAACTCAGTTAATCTTCTCTACTGATGGTTCATAATGCTTTCCCAATATTAAACCTCAGCATCTGCTGCAAATTAAGACAATTACACTTTGTTCTACTTTCTGTGAGACACATCGTGACAGTCTTCTTCATAGAACCCTTTTTGTACTTGAAGTGTCATCACTTCCTTCCTGTTCTCCAAACTGTTAATCCTCTAGCCCTTTTGCTTGCTACACTTTTTATCCAAGTCTTCTGATTATTCATTTATTCTTTTATTTATGATTTTTAAGGTCTCCTCCAGTCCAAACCATTCATGATTCTCCCACAGTTTCTCTTAATTAAATCTTAAAATGGGGTGTTAGAAGACTGCCCCAAAGTCTCCACAGACACTTCTTTTCAATAAACACTAGCAGAACCCAGTGAATCAGCTCTGATCAGATTTGAGCCAAACTCCATTGTGTGTGTCTTGGAGGCAGAGATCAGCAGCAAAAATATACGTATGGTGTAGAGGTTATTTCTGAACACTTCTGCATTTAACAGCAGATGAATGACACTGGACATCTACTGCAAATGTCTGGAGTACCAGATCTTTCTGAGACTTCACAACAAATAAGTCATACACAAAGATTACTGTTCTCCTTGAGGGACTGCAGGCTTGATCTCTTCAGTTTTTCTGGTGTCAATATTGCAGAATTGTCGTGGTTTGACACT
>VXBT01013704.1:14027-31194 GCA_013400235.1 Oriolus oriolus | reverse complement strand
ACAAGAAGACACAGTCTTAGGCTACGCCAGGAAAATATAGGTTGGATATTAGGAAAAAGTTTTTTTACGGAAAGAGTGATAAAGTATTGGAATGGTCTGCCCGGGGAGGTGGTGGAATCACCATTACTGGTTGTGTTTAAAAAGAGATTGGATGTGGCGCTTGGTGCCATGGTTTAGTTGCGGTGTTGGGGCATGGGTTGGACTCGATGATCTTGAAGGTCTCTTTCAACGTAGTCATTTTGTGGTTCTGTGATTCTGTCAAATGGTACCTGGACCACAGGCACTGATTCCCTTGGCGAGGCTGCCCAGCAGATAGCCAAGCACTTGTGTCATGGTGAGGAGCGTGACACACAGGACGAATTTGCTGCTCTTTCTAATGAACTTGCACCACGGTGCTGAGAGACAGTGAGGGACATGAGTTATTTCATACATGCAGAACAGAAAACAAGCTGGCTAAAGGCAAAAGGCTGGCTCATGCTCTAGCTCGGACTGAATGGGCCTCTGGCTGCTTCTTTGCCACCCCAAACAGGCCTGCAGAAACCACAGAGGTGTTATGGCTTGAGCCTTTTCCCGTTGCTGTTTTGCACTTCTTCCGAGGCAACATTTTTGTAAGTGCCTTCAAATGAAAGTGAGTCTGAGTGATAGTCCTGACTTTCCCTGTGTCTGAATTTCAGGTGTTGAACATCTGCACATCCTTCCCCATGTCTTCACCTGAGGCTGGAGATGCTTTTCTTGGTCTTAAAATTAAGAGAGCTGAACACAGTTAAGAGGGAAAAGGGTTTTTACCTCAGTATTTATTTAAGGATCCTTAGGTGCGATGAAATGCACATCGAAATGCACCCCGAAGTCCGCACCGAAGAAAATGGCCACCCCTGAAGTGATGAGTATACAATTATATGCCTTGCAAAAATTAGCATATCTATCAAAGATTCCCCAATGAGAGACTCGGGTGAGACCCCTCATTCGAAGGACCTTCCCCCTGGATGGGCCTATCTTTGTTTACAGAATGTGTTCTGGAGAGGGCCTTGCTTTCTGGGGTTTTTAGAATGTTTAGTCTCTTGGCTTAACAGGATACTAGGTCTAAGGGGAGTTATCAAACTTAAAGAATTATAACTATGTAAGGTAAAAGCACTACGAATATATAAAGCTATATAAAAGAGTGCATAAAAGGGGTATAAAAAAAGCAAAAAATCATCATGGCATCACAGGGATGCCTCAAAATCTGGTCACAAGTACTATCCAAATTCAAAGATGGTCATGCCTAAACTGAGGAATCCCTTATCGAGTACTGTGCATTCATTACTCGTGTGAGATCTGTAGAGCTGACACCAGCAGTGGCTGTGCCCTTCAGGTTTTAGTTGTATCGCTGATCTATTCGCTTGTGTGCCACTGACCTCCTTGTACATCAGGCCCCAGCTTGTGCTTGGTTTCAGCTAAGGAAGCGCTGAGGCAGCATGTTGGGTGTCGGTGTCCAGGTTTTGGCAGCTGGGTGGCTGCAGGGGTGGCCTCTGTGAGAACAGAACAGGGGCTGCCCCACACCACACACAGTTCCAGCTGGCTGCAGCGCACCCACTGCAGGGCACGGCTCAGCCCCACAGGAGGACCATGGCTCCTTTGGGAAAGCATATTTAGGAAAGGTTAAAGATGCTGTACGGCAGCTGTGAGAGAGAGAAGAGAAAATGTGAAGACTTGCAGACACCCAGGCCTGAAAAGAATAGGAAAAAGAAAAAGGAGGGGGAAGAGGTGCCTCAGGCACCTGGTCAGAGATTCCTTGCAGTCCTAAGAAGACCATGGTGATGTAGATTGTCCTCCTGCAACCTGTGGATGACCTCCCCGTTCAGAAGACAGACATGCCCTGAAGGATGCTGAGAGAGCCCACAGAGGAGCAGGCTCCTGGCAGGAACTGCAGCCTGGGGTGGGGGACCTGTGCTGGAGCAATATCTTCCTGAAGATTGTACTCCATGGAGAGGACCCATGCTTCAGCAGTTCCTGGAGGACTATGTCAGAGAGGGACCCCATGCTGGAATAGGGAAAGAGTGGGAGGGAGGAGGGGCAGTAGAGGAGCTGTTATGGACTGACCTCCCCTCTGGCAACAGGGGAGGACATAGAGGAATGAGAACTCAAGGAGCTGAGCCTGGGAAGAGAGGGGAAGGGGTATGCAGTTATGTTTTTCATTTTGCCTTTCTTTTTCACAATTCTTACCTATTCTTATAAGGCAATAAAATAAATTAATAATGACCAAGTTGTGTCTGTTTTTCTCATGGCAATAATTGGTGAACCATCTCCCTGTGTTTACCTCAACCCATGAACTTTTCTATCTAATTTTCTCTTCCTGTCCTCTCCAGGGGAGGGATTAAGAAAGGAGCTGGATGGGCACCTAGCAGCCTGCCAAGGTCAAGCCACCACAGGCAGTCAGAGAAGTCTATATCCACAGTAACTCATCTGGTTAACTTCCACTTAAGAATTATTTCTTGCAGGAGTGCTAGATATTACTTTGCCATTGTAGTTTTCCTTTGGAGTACCACAGTGCTAGAGTTTTCCTGTGTATCTTGTGCAAGCATCCCATAGATCCAGGAATGGCTTAGGGTTTCTAGATAGAAAGTAACTTCTGTGCTAAGATACATGTCTTCTGAGGAAACATCCAGTTTCCAGGTACACATATTTCTGATTTTTTTTTTCATTACTTGGAAGTGGTGTATATTTTCAAAATGTGAACATTATTTCAGTAACTTGCATCTTTCGTAATATGTGGCGCTTCTTAACCCAGTCCTATGATTACAGCTAAAGTAGCATGCAGAACTTAAATGGGCTTTTAGATATCCAAAAATGCAGAAAGCTTTTCGGTCGCTTCCAAACATTAATGTCGTTACCAAAAGGATGCTTGGATGAAACTGTGGGTTTTCTGAATACAGAGAATTGCAAATTCTCTTAAAGACCTATCTTCCCTTTATATGTGATCCTAAGAAGCAAAGAGAATTGCTTTATTTGTTTCAGTGTTTATTCTTACCCAATTTTTATAAAGAAAAGCACAACTTAAGGGCACTGAAAGTATCAGCTTGTGGCAGCAATTTTCAATAAAGTGGGTGATGATGTGAGTAGAAGGATTAAACATTTATTGATAAAGGACAAACATAGATACATAAAGTCATTACTTATACCAATTTTCAGAAGAAAAAAATATGGTGTTGTATTCCCAAAGCTGAAGGAATTACAGAGGTACAGGATTCCTAGTGTCTGGCTGATGATTCCTCTCTTGAAATTCTTCCAAAGCTTAGGCACTTAATCAGTGGGGTGAACAAGAAATTAAGAAAGCTTCTTCAGCAATTTGAAGAACCCATGAGAAGTTCTGTTAAAAAAAAAACAAACTATGAAATGGCCAGCTGATGAACAGAGAAAGCAAATGGCCTCTGGGTAACTGGAAATTATCAACTCAGACAAGACTTCTTTCCTGTTTTGTGGTACCACTGATTTCATACTCATGTCTAATGCTAATGTTCCTTCTAACTTTCCATTTTACACTGATGGGCTTTCTCCAGATGCCACTTCTTGCAGTGCTTAATGCAACATGATCATCTCTGAAATGAAAAACTGCTCTGCAATGATTATTGCCTTGCAATGAGAAAATACTGTGACAAACTCCCCAGAGACCGAACAAAGAACATCATCTAACAGAAAGTGACCTCTGCCAGAAAGCAGACTGAGGATGTTGGTTTATGTTCTTTTCATTACTACCTTGACAGCAGGTGGAAAAGAGAATATTTATGATTATGACGACAAATATGATTTTGAACATGGTCAGATAACAACGCACCTAAATTATTATTACTACTTTAGTAACAAAACCAACATCTTTTTCAAACAGATAGGAAAAATGCACAACTTTGCAAAGTTTCCTGGCTACAAAATTTTGCGATAATACTTTACAATTTTGCAGAATCAGCTCTCTTCTGCTATATATTTCTTTAAGATGGACGATATAAATTAATTTGGAATATAAAGTAGACTTTCTGTTAAGTTTTAAGAACTGCTCTGCTGTTCTCCAAAAGCTATCAACCGCTCGGTTTCTTTGCCTACAAGGCCTTACTGCAACTCCTGAAAGAATCTGTTGTGAGGAAAGCAGGTATACCTATTTAGTAATGAAAGAGCTGAGTAGCTTGTATCTATATTTGATTCTGTCCTTCTAGACAGTTATAAAAAATCCAAACCTGATGCCTACACTGTGAAACTTTTCCCACAGTTTTGTAAGAACTGACAAGGTCACAGCCTGAGGTAATATGGTTGCCAGATGTCACACCATTAGTTACAGTCTTAGACAGAATAGGTATATGTAGGGAGAAGCAAGACTTAAAATAACTCTTCATGTAATGTTTTTTCTGCCAATGCTCTTCTAACAACGTAAGTGCTATTTCTTATTTCGTAGTGTTAGGTGTGTCTCAATATTTTCATTTAACATAAATTAAGTATTTAACTCAATTTATAGTTGAGAAAAACTGTAGCCTATTTATCCCATACAAACTGTGTTTTTAATTATCAAGCTTTTCGCAAGAAAAAAGACTTTGACCACATCAGATCCCACCAGTGACCTATGATTTCTTTGAACTGAATATTTGTGCAATCACTTTCAGATATATTTGTTACCCATTTGACTTTAATATATTGGCTTCAATAGAAAGTACTTTTTTTTTCAAGCAGGGGCAATAATTTTTTCAGAACACCTCTCTTACCTTTGAAAGTCACTTTTGATACTGGGATGAACATAAATCATTGCCTCACTTCATTGGCTTTTGATGCACGTATTCTACAGGCCATTCTTCACTAAAGGAATGCTATATATCTTTAGTAGTGGTTAGTTGTTGTGAAACTTTCACAGAAACTGGAAAATTGCAAGTAATTTTCTATGGTTATTTTTGTTCAGCCTGTCTCTCCTGGACTGTGTATTCTTATTTCTCAAGTAAGGTTTAATATGCGTAACTATTTCATCTGCTAAAAGTTTTCTAGAAGTTACTCTTCATTATAAAACAAAGTTACACTTACTGAAACGAGTAGGTCAGGTTTTCTTCTATAAGAAAATTAGCGATGCAGTAAGAAGAATAACTTGTACAGAGAAATTAATACATGTGGGAAATATATATGTCTGTACCTGTATTGTGTTTGCAAAGAAGTGCTGCTCTTTAGAGTGCTGTATTCAATTCATTATGTGCATCTGCATACATAGGTGAAGGGATAAAAACCCAATCTAACAGTATCCTAGCATACAGCTACTGTTTCCCTCTGTTTGGCAGCAGAACTGTGGAGGCCAAGGTCTGACACATTTCACAACATGGCTGGTTCTCTTATGTCAGTAGGCTCAGGAAAATGTAGAAACTGCCTGGTATGGAACTGATGGAGCAGAAAATGCTGGGCTGGAAAGCAAGTCTGTGAATCATTATATCCGTTCACCAAAACCACATCCAGCCGTCAATGTTTAATACAGGAAAGCCTATAAAAACATCCATTCCTCTTCCAACATGCCCTCCAAATCATCCTTAACCAGACAAATGAGAAACTTCTAGCACCAGGAACAATAAAAGTTGTGGTGTTATTGAACAGTAAATCTGAACTTTGAAATAAGGAAATGAGCAAGACTGACTCCGTAGCATTTAAAACTATTAAATATTATTGCTCTTTGATGTGTTCTAGTCTGGTAAACTATACATAATAGTATCATTCACTCTTACATAGAGCACCATCATTAAAAATTCAGGTCAAAATAATAAACAAATTGCTTCATTGCAGAAAATAATAGGGAAAAAGAGAATAGTCTTGTAAATAGACTGACCAGCATCATGATGAGGGAAGTAGATCATGTAAGAGACCCTAGCAGACCACTACATCTAAGTAAATAGTTATTCTATGCCTGTTTTCATATGGTGTTCATTAGAAAAACAAAAGAAGTGCCTCCAGCAGTTTTTCCTTAGAAGCAGACAATACAGCTTTTGTCTTTTGAATCTGTAAAAGAGAGTTACAGACTGGAGAAAACATCCAAATTTCCCCTTTGAATTAATGATATCTAAAAATAACAAGAATGAAATATGTTTTGATTATCAGATGAATGTTAAAGTGTAAGTAATGCTCTATTAAATTTCTTAGAGAAAAATGACCCTTTTCAGATGCATTGCCTGTTTGCTTAGGGCAATCTTGCTAAGAGACCTAACAGTGAATTATCATCTACAAATTAAACTTTGATATGAAGAGGGTCCTTAGAGAGCTGGTGAGAACTCTCTGCATATAAATAGTCCCAATATGGTATGGAAGAATCTAGTTACTTACAGGGTAGGGATATGTAAAGCAGTATGACTTACTACAGAGAAATAAAGTCACCATAGTGATTATCTTATGTGCCAGTAACATGAAAGTTTTCATGGCACGGCATGCTTTCACTTTCTATTGCACCAGTGACCAATTAGTAAATGATTGGCTGGAAACAGACTTTCTGGTAGTATCAGTTACTGTAATTTCACTGAAATTAATCCATTTTCATCAAAGATCAGCCATTTTGGATACCTCTACAAGCAGACTGGAAAATTTGAAATCTCTGAGCATTCCCAGAAGAGTCTTCCTCTGGCATAAAGTGAGCTGTCTAGAGTAATTATTTTGGTGGTTATGAATGAGGTTCCTTCTAGAATCTTTATAGGATTTTTCTTGTAAAGGTTTTAGAGCTCCTAACTGAAGATAAATTCAAGAACCAGATTAGCAGTCAGCTGAAAAAATTCTCTGAAAAGCTGTCTATGTTGTAGTATCTGTAAATCAGGGATTTCATGCACTAAGGATGAGGTTTCAGCTCACACTCACCTGGTATGACTGTAGGCTGTTGGTGCATGGTGATCCTGCACTTTTCTTTTCCCTCCCAGCCTTGTATTGGGTCTAGCGAACACATCATTATGAGCTGGATCAGCTTGTTGAACTGCTGGAAAACTGCCCCAGCTCCTTCCCTGGCAGGCCCTGAGTATGGATAAGGGATTGAGCTGATTCTCCCCTGCAGCAGCATTATCTCCAGGCTTAGCTCAAGGGAAGCATCAGGGACTCACTACCTGGAGTGAAGGATGAAGAGATGTTTGCGGATTTGACCAGTTGAAATATATTTGACACATCAAATCACACCCAGCATTGTAACTAGTTTCAAAATCACAGCCCTGCTTATGGGTCTTGGATTTGCATTCCACGAAGCATGGATTGGGCAGGAAGTTAAATTAACCATGTCTCCTGAAGGGTGCCCTCCTCCCAGCCTGACAAGTGCAAGCTCAAGAAGGAGCTGCAGACTCCACATCACAGACACAACACAGGCACAGTTACAGTAGTATTTTTGTCAAATATTAAAAAAATAGATTTCATTTCACTTAAACAGATAATCCTAAAATTCTGCCTTCGCCACTAACTGAAGTCTGAAAAATTTCCTTTCCCAACCTGCCATACATGTATAGTATTATCAGTCACAGAGCTTCTCTCCATATTCAGAAAGACTGGAAAAAAATGTAGAAAATTACTAGCCTGGGTTTTGATAGTGAAGACTGAAAAGAGAGAAATTTGATCAGTTGCCAAACATCTTAATGACACATGGGTCTCATCAAACTAACTGAACATTTTTTGAGTCTCAAGTTTGCCTGCTAAGTGAAATAGTATGTAATAGTACTGATCTTAAACAGTCCTTGATTTAATACACTTAAAATGTGGCAATAATGAGTATATTAAATCTCATTGAAATTATATATTTAAAGGCAGTTTTTCACTTACAGTGCTGAACCTAAATGCTGTGGACAAAAAACCAGAATTGTACAACAATTCATATATATTGATACCAGTTCAACCAAGAATGAGCAACAGCCAGCAATAATTTGGTGTAATGATCAATAATAGTAAAACAGTGCTCAAAAATTTAAAGTATTAAATAGAGCATTTTTACAAGAGCAATTTTGAGCAATTTCCTCTTCCAATACAACAAAAATTGTCACTTCTGTTTATATTAATTTGCTTCTGATGTTCCATTTAGCTAATTTTGATGGTTTTAATAATATAAAAAAAGAAGTAGTTTGACTTTCTCTGTATCTGAAGCTGGAAAGTTCTAAAATGAAATCTCATTAATTTTGTCTTTACATTGCTACAGGAATGATTTAGCATTCAGTAGTACACATAAAACTGCCATTCTAGTTAGCATTTAAACAGGGGTGAGGAAGCACAGTCATCCCGAAGTGAACAGCAATTTTGCTAAGGATTCACATAGTATAAAGGCTGTTTCAAATTTTCACCTATAAAAAATTAAATGCTGATTGATTTGTAAGCATCTATCTTTAGTTATCTACATACGAAAATTGCTCCCACTAGGTATATAATTACATATTACCAGTATTTAAGCATTTTCTTATTTTTATGAAAAATGGGTATCATTATGAAAAAAGTAGTATTCTACATTTGTCAATGTGTTCTATAACTTCTAAATATTAGTGCTAAATAATATGTTTTTAAATATCTTTTTTTCACTGTCTTTTTTTTTCCAGATGAGAAAAATAGATTTTTTTTTTCCTGTATGATAAAATGGCCTTTCTGGTGCGAAAATAGTGAGATTGCATAGAGCTTTTTGTAGCCATTGAATACTATTTAAATCAACATTTCTCAATTCATGCACTTCACTTCTGCTAAGTATCCTTCGGCTTTACAATAATTAATGTTTTCCATGCTGCCTATCAACGTATTTATAAAACCAAGAATATGTTTTATTTACAGCAAAGACATGATAGAGATGAGTCATAAAAGAAGAGAAATTCTGCGTTAAGAAAATCCTAACAGAGCAAGAGAGGATGTTTTTTCAAAGGCATGAAGATCCATGAGGCACCTAACTGATGTATCTAAGTGCCCTTCATATCTTTGAAAATCTGCCCTGAATCCATGCTACTTAGTAGAATGCCATTACTTCCATCAAAGCATTTTCTTTTCTGCAGCAAAATTTAATATCCAGCTAAAATCTGATTTTTACCCACAAAAGAGACTGTGTTTGTGTATTCACTATGTGTGCACATAAACACATTAACCTCCTATTTTTCCTAAAAGAATAGCCTTATTTATCAGTTTCAGCTGAAATACTTCAATGCTGGAGTTTAGGATATATCGTTCTCAGTGTTGCCTTTACCGATGTTGATTTCAGTGGTGTATTAAGATGCACATTCAAGTACACTACATGTGCAGTGGAATGAGGATGCTGCAGTGTTAATTACATCAGTAATAATTTCCAGCTTTGGAAGAACATGCTGCATATTCAGTGCTGCTCTTTTCTTTTATAAAGTTCGTGTATGAAAGGAATGAGAGCTGTGATATGATCTTCATGTCCAGGTTATAGTCTCTGAGTCTTTCTTTCAACTGTTTTCCAAAAGATGCCTCCAGTTACATAAATCTAGAACAGAATAGTATGACTAAAAAGAGTTTTGCTACTCTATAATCAACAGTGACAAAATGTACTGCTTCATAAATAAATAGCAGTGAAATGCTTAGGGGATCTGAAAAACTTTTGTGGAAGAAGGATTTTACAAAAGACCGTTCACCTACTACTGCAACTTTGTCTTTGGTCATCAAGTAGCAGACAGATCAGCTGACAGAGTATTTCCTGACTGTTTTACATACTGAAAACAACCTATACACCCAATCATCATATGAGGATTTTTCGCCTTTTCTGAATCTTGTTCTCGTATTTTTCAAATGTTCAAGGTGCTTTATGTGATGAATTTGACAAACGTACTTCTGCAGAACAACCCAAATTTAATGAACTGACTCAGTGTGGTCTACACTTGCATCACTACATCTTCATAAATGTTCTTGGGATATTTTTGAAAATTATATGTAGAGGCACAGTAGGCTGTTTCCTAATGCACACAATGCCATTTCAGGATCTTACAGTGATCTGCAAGGTCTATTGAAAATGCCTAGTGTGGGCAAGGGGCTTTTCCACCCTTGGAATCAGTTTCACCTCTACTGAGAGATCAGCACATATGTAAAGAACTGTAGTTGAAAGCTCTAAGTTCATTGAGAAAGTAGGTTTCAGGTACAACAGAGCTCTTAATGTCAGTATTTTATTACTTACTGCAATTACAAAAGTAATAAGAGTATTGGGCCAAATTGTAGAGGTTGGTACTGTTGACTTCTTTCTGAGAGATAAGATTATTCATTTTTGAGAACAAACGTCTTTAAACAGGCATGTTTAGAGTGCATTTAGAAACAAGTGCACCAATTATGTCTTCTGATCCATCCACTTCAGAAAGCAACTCATTCCATATTGGCTTTGTAACAGATGTCAGTTATAGATAGTTTTAATTTGCAGCTAATGAAGACCATGTTTGAACTTGTGACCTAAATGTGAGAAGTTCCATATGTACCTCTGCAAGCCATCTAGATTTAAACATTGTTTCTTCAACAACAGTAAATTTTATTCCAGAAGGCCGTGAATTTTATTGCTTGACTGATACAGACCAAAGTCTTCTGGTTTTTAAATTTCTTTTACTTGTACTTTATAAATATAAAAACTATGGATTATTTACAAACTATGTTCAATTAAAACTAGCAGCTGCAGGTACACCCTCTAACAATAAGACCTTCAGAAACAAGAATATCAGGGCAGCTCTTGATCTATCTAGGAGTGTAAGGCTAAGCACCTGAGAAATGAGAATACTGGAGCACCATGGATCTACGTGAAGTCAGAGTGAGTTCAGAAATCAGGAGAAATTGCTCATGGCATCACAGGCAGAGCGTTACAGTGTTGAAGTAAATGTGGATCTTTTCTGTGAACTGGAAGGAAAGGACAATCAAGGTTTGACAAGAACTGCTCAGCTGGTATTGTAAAATGACTTCCTGCAATCATATCTCCATTTTAGGGGCAGGCTTGTTTGTTTGTTGGTTTTTAATATGCTTCTGCCCATGAACTGAGTATTTATTGTGCTTTTATGCATGTTTTTAAAAGGATATTCTTAAGAAGAGGACGGAAAAGAGCTCATTTGACCTTCTTTTTCATAACTAAGGAAATGGCTGCAACACTTAAAGCCAGAAGGAACAATTAGTTGTTACACAGCAAGTGGAACATTAATTTCAAGGCACACCTGCAACTACTGTTTTTAGACATTTTTAAATTTAATATAATCCTTTGCAGTGAACATTATGACTGGGCATCTACACCTTGCATCCTTTTATGTGGTCTAATTAAGGAAGTATGATTCTTGATGTCAACGAACTTTTATATTTAGGTTTCTCAATAAAATTCTAAATACAGCTGTATGCTTAGTCCTCATATAACTCTAACAGGAGCCGGGTGAAGAAAAAAACCAAAAATAATATTACCTCATAAGTTTTAAAATATATTTATACCTGTAAAAGGAAAGAGTAAGTCATCTTCTAAATCCTTTTCCCTTTTTTATTCCTTCCTCTATTTCCCCTTAAAGATGACAACACAAACCATAGCTTCTTCTCCTTTTATGTAGTCTTGCTTAAGAGCAACAAACTTCTCAAAAATAAAAATTTTTATTTTTAAATTACCAGTTTTAGATTTGAAAATTTTGAGGCACACTTTTGTAATGAACTCTACTCTGAAAAAGCAGTTCCAGTGCAACATTTTTTGGACCACTTTTGCTCCCTCGGACAGAGAAACCATAAAACAGAGCAACACACACCCTTGTCACAATCTCGGTCAAATCACACAAATCTCATTTGATCCTCCAGACCTATGGCAAAACCATGACCCAGAGCTCAGAATGTTAAAGTATATTAAAGTAACATTTGAATTTGTTTTGGTTTGTCTTTGGCACTTGCTTTCCAAAATGATTGTCTCTTGGTGAACTGCTTGGGCCAGTTGTGAATACTGAAGTAAGGGCTAAAAAGCCAAGCTCATGAGCTGCATTGTAAAGAGCAATTAAGATACTGAATATAATAAATCTGGCTACAGGGGAGAATATAATGTTCTAAACAAAATTATTTTTTCTTTACAAAAAAAAAAGATGTGACACCCGTAACCATAAAAATTCTTACTGGATACATACTTTACATTTTAACAGAAGAAACACTATGGGTTGAAGAAGGAAGTCTCTGTGAAGTTTCTGCTTTACTGTTATATGAAAAATACATGACCGTAGCTTTCTATATCTATCATTTTGATGAACTAGTATGGGGAAACAGATGAAACAAGCTATATATGCACCAGTGCATTGGCTTTGAGAGTACAGGCTTCATATATATTGTCTTTGTTAGCTATGTCCTGCTCCAGGTCAAAGTCCTCTGTGCCAAGAACTTCAGACTGTTTGTGTCAACAGTGATTATACAGATGAGTTCTGAGCTGGGACGAGTTCTGCACCTTGCGTATCTTCCTGGATCTCCAAATCTACATGACTCAATGCAGACCTGAACCAGATTACAGGCGAGTGTATAGGCAATACAGGCAATCAATGAATGGCATACACAGGCCAACCTCACTGTATAAAGCTATTTGCAGACAACTATGTTCATGATTTACTGTGCATCTTTGTCAGCAAGAAAAGTGGTATTTTATTCCTCTGACTTTAACAGGAATCAATTTGTGAGGCCCAATTTACCCTGAATATTCAGGTTTTGGTACATAAACAATTAAAATTATCCCCTTCTCAATTACCCAACAGATTAGAAGTTAGTCCCCTTGTGCTGTTATTAGTGATGTAATTTTGATTTATGCTGTTTTCTACTGTAATATAATTGTTAGAAAACTTTGATATAAGTAAACATTGAGCTGTGCTCTTGCTAAAAGAATGAACAACCCCCTATCATCAGCAGAAAACTTTGTAATGAATGTAAGAATCTTGATTTCAGAAGTGCTCATCAATAATCTGTAAGCATATTTCCTCTTGACATGACATTAAATGAAAGAGGTGAGAGTGGCACTCAAAAATAGGTGTATTTTAGAAAAACACCCAAGTAAATAGGGACTGGTTTTTTATACATAATGATAAGAAATGTGGCATATCACGATATAACCATAGCATGGAGCAGAAGCAATAGCAGTACTCTTATTAAAATGTAGCACATTCTTTTTATGTATGACAGTTCTTTAGTAGCTGTAAGAGGTCTTAATGCCATCTATACATTAAACTAATTTCAGCAGTGTCCGTAAATAATGCCAATTTAATTCCAGTCTGAGACAAAAGGTTTGTCTGTGTGAAAGAACTTCCTGTATACTTCACCTCATTTTGGTGGGGCTTTTTTGTAACAATACTGTTAAATTGGGTGGAGGGGGAAGTCCCTCCAAAAAAAAGGAAAAAAAAACCCACTTTGAAAATATTTACATAAATTAACTTTTATAATAGAAGTGGAATTTGTCAACAGAAATGTGCAAGAATCTATAAAGGAAATGAAGTGGAACAAGCAACGTACAGTGTCTGAAAACTATATGTGATGATGTGATATATAAGGATTTCTAATACATAACATAGGAATATAAATATACATTATTATTTAAAAATACAAATAAAGGAATACATAAAATGCATATAATTAAAAAGGACTACAAGAATTAAAAAATCATAAAATTAGGCCACAGTTACAAAAAATGACTAGCAATAGTGATTTTGTATATATGGCTTTCCTTAAAAGCATACGTTTTTTCAAGGCCATCTGAACACTTACCATCTAAAAGATCACATTCCTGTAAAGCACTACAATAATTTGAATATTTTACTAAAATGACAACAAATTCTCTTTCTGAAATATACTTAACAGAATGGGAAAGGAAGGCATTTGGGTCCTTAAAATACAATCACAGTTATATGCCTGCAAGAACAATAAGACAAAGGCACTAACCTCCCACCACAATTCAGGCCAAAGAACCAGGGCCAGGGAAGCTGTTACAAGAAGATGATAACCTCTGCCAGGAAGGTAGGTAGCAATATGAAGAAAAATAGATATAGTGGACATAACATCAGCTTTATTGTCATAATTTAGGTTTCTGACCTCTCCCTCTGAACCACAGATTTGTATATACACATTCTGATCTCAAAAATAATGAAATAATTTGTAATCACTCTTTCGAGTATAATGAGACAAAAGACATAAGCATATCAAAATAGAGAACTCATCAACATGCAAACCCCAAAGTAATTAAAACTGGGTGTAGAGTTCCTGATTTTAGAAGCTCACAAATAGAAGGAAATCAGATACGAAAGCTTTGAATATTCTGTTACTAAAACCAGATTTCTAGTTTTCATCATTTTAAACAAAAGCTAGCAACTGTTAGGCAAGTCTGATAAGTGATACATAGAGAGAGCATTAAAACAAGATGCCTGAATGTATGAACAGCCCATGTGTTTTTAAGCCAAGAAAAATTAATCTGAGTGATCCTGCTTACATTCTTCTTGTCTGCCAAGATGCAACATCAGTAGCACACTTACGTGAATTCAGGCTTGGTGATAAACTGTTGCTCTCACTGGGATACGGCTGTTTGCTGCCACATTTTGATGGGGAAAAGTCTATCCCAAACTTGAAGCTGTATGTTAAGGCTGAGACAAGCCAAGAGCACGCTGGTAGCCTATGGAGAAGAATGCGATGTGAGAAATAAGGCATCGATTCTTCTTTATATCATGATTTACTGTTAGGAAAATGAACCTCAAGAGATTTTGCCACCTGAGCCGGCTTAGAGAAGACCAATGAGGCTTGGAGTCACCTTGAAAAAGTGAAGGGTATGCATGGGCAGGAGGAGGGAAGGAGATGGAGAGAAAATGAGGAAGGTGAGTACTTGGGGTAGTGATGCTAATTTAAGCCATATTTAACATCATCCCTAGTGAGAAGAAAGTTAAGGTATGGAAGACATGGGGGAAAAAGCTACCAAATGTTTTGCATTACTTTTCTTCAACCTTCCTGTTGTCTATCAGTCCCATTTCTGTAAAAAGCTAAGTCCTAGGATTCATAAGACTGACAAGGGGACAGTTTCAGACACATGGAAACCTTTGGTCAACACATGGGCTGGAAAACCTCATCATCCAGACTCAACTGTTTTTTAATAGTGTGGGAGACTGTAGAATAAGATTTCTAAGACCATTTAAAAAATTTGTCTTGCATGCAATATAGACTACTGCAAAAGTTGCCTATGGTAGAAGGTCCCTGAAAGCAAAATGAAGGACAAACGTTTTTAGCCCATTTGGCTTCTTCACATACGGCTGCTATTGTCCTGCAGCTGCTGCTGAAAACACGGCTTAAGTTAATACTACATATATGTGTCAAGCACGAATGCCAGCAGGATCCTGAAAATAATTACTTGTTCAAGTGCTTGTATCCAAAGGAAAAGGAGGCCCATGAAGAAGGTAAGAACAAACACAGACACATACAAACAAAAACTCTTTGTTTGAGGAAGTGACAGAACTGCACAAAAAATTAAACCGAAACTTTCCCAGTCAGAGCCTTTCTTGCTCTCTCTTATTCCCCTTTTTAACTAGGTTGCTAAACTTACAACAGTTCATCTAGGAAAAAAAAGGAACCCTCTATATTGTAAAAAAAAAAAAAAGTTAGTATTTTGTTACTTATTTAATTTTCTTTTTTCTTTCTTTCTTTCTTTGAACACCACTGCCAACCTAGAAAGTAATTAGTATTTTTCATATCAACGATATTGGTTTTACAAACAAAAGCTAAAATCTATAAGGTTTCATGTGATCCACTTGAAGCGATTCTTAGCTTTGTTATACCACTGATAACATGTAATCATAATTGCAAAACAAACAGTTTTAATCTAAAACACTCAACAAAAATGTAAGTCATTCTATATATAAATTAAAAAGCCAAACTTTATATTTGAAAAAAAAATTCTTTCTGCAACTCTGATTAGTCATGATCTCCTGAAATGGTCCTGGCCTGCCAGAAACTGAGGTTGATCAGACACATAAAGAAGCATACGACCCTTGGATGAGACTCAAGGAAAGTCTTTAACTCTCTATAAAATGCCTGAGATATAAAAATGTAAATGCAATCAGGGCACACTCTGACCTCAAATAACCTTGGCAATTAAACAAATCACTGACCTCAACTCACAAACACCTCTGATCACATAGAAGAATTCAAGCAGAATGTGCATGAATAGTGTCACAATCTTGAGTTTCAACGGATTCTTTTTAACCTTGAAATCAGTAGTTTCATAATGAGTCATATGAATAATCTTACTGACTGTCATGCGAATACATAGGTAAGCAAATTATGCTTATCTGTGCAAATCGGGTTGTTGATTTGCATCAGTTATATACACCACAAGAAGAAAACAAAGGTAGTATTTTACTAGCTCCACATCAGTCAGCAAACATGATTTGCGACAACTTTTAAGAGCCACATTGTCCATAGATTTTAATTCTTCGCCCCCTGCTAGTCGCTTCCATCAGTCTCGCACATCCTAAATTAAGAATTGTTTTCTTGCTCTCGAGTTAGCATTTTATTTTTAAAACAAGACCGGAGAACAAGCAATCAAAGCAGTCTGCTTGGCTGAAGTTGCTGCAGCACAGCTGATATGCCTGAAGTTTAGTGTCACTTTTCTCGTGGAGATCTGTGAAGCAGAGTTAAGCACAAAAGTAATGCCTGTTCTGGCGCGTCGCTTTCACGCCAAGGGAGGTGTGAGGGAAGGTGAAGCGGAGGAGAAACCACCTCCCTCCCTCTCTCTCCCGCTCCCTCTCCCGCGTAGCGCTGGCCTCCAGGGGAGCGCCCATGGCCGGCGGCTCACGGCGGGGCAGTGGGGGGCGGCTGAGGGGACCTCTCCGGCCGGGCGCTACCAGCGAGGGGCTGCCCCCCGCCCAGAACGAAGAGGGGAAGTAGCTCCCTGTGAACTTAGTGGATGAGCTCCCGTAGCCCAGCGGAGCGGTCACACACCGGAGCGGGTGGGGGAGCGAGGAAAGGGCCGGGGCTAACAAAGCCCGGCCGCCTCCCTGCCTCCATTCCAGCGCGGCTCCCCGCCGCCCCCCGCGGATTTCCCCCGGCCGCCAAGCGGGAACGAGCAGGGGGCAAGGCGCCCAGACCCGAGTAAGGGAAGGGGCTCGGCTTCTGCGGGGCAGGCGGGCCAGGAAGGGCTGGTGGAGTCCGCCGGGCGGCGGGGGCGGCCGGGCATGCGGAGGGACGGAGCGGGGATGCCCGCGGCCCTCCTGCCGCCGCCGGGCTGTGCGCGGGC
>VXBT01013704.1:0-13669 GCA_013400235.1 Oriolus oriolus | reverse complement strand
GCCCGCGGCGGTGCCAGGCCCTGCGGAGGCACCGGGGCCGCGGCGCGGCCTGCGAGGCGGGCGGGCGGGAAGCAGCGCCGGGCCCGGGCCGGCGAGGCGCTGCCCAGCCCCCGCCGTGACAAGAGGGGGCCCAGGCCGGCCTCTTGCCCCCTCCAGTCGTGGCAGCGCGGCCCGCTGGGCTCCCCCGCTCCTGCCCTGGGCCGCTGCCCGAATGCACCCCGCGCCTACTGGTGCCATTATGGGGGGCCGGCGAATGGGGCTGATTTCCCTTCACCCCGCCGTGAAACCCGCCTTCAGTTGAGGCTTGGATGTCTCCGGCGGGGCGGGTGTCCGGAGGTGGCGATTTGGGCAGCCGGTGCCGGGGTTTCTGCGGTGGAGGAGCCCCGGGTTGTTGTGAGGTGAGGGTGCGCCAAGGGCTCCCGAAGGGGCGAGCGAGGGAGAGAGGCTCTTTTCTGTGACAGACAGCACTTAAGAACTTGACTTTAACAAAAAGAATTACCAAATCCACCAACTTTACTCGCTTTCATTGTTCTTCGAGCTACTTTTTATACTCCCTTTCCCAAATAATGCCACTTCTCTTAGAAAACAACTAGCCCATGCCAACCCGTTTGCTTAAGAAAAAAGCCTTTGCAAAACAACGGGGTTTTGAGAGGTGCAAGAGGATGATGCTTCTGTGATGTGAGGTGTATATGAGACTTGGATATATCTTTCTGACCTCTTTTTGTCTTCCTATGTTTTCAAAATCATCTTAGTTTGGAGCACAATTTTTTTTTCTTGTGGAGTAGGTTACTGCGTTAAAGAAGTTGGTCTCAGAATATGCTTTAGTCAGGGAAACTGACTTCCCCTAAAAATATTCTTGTGCCCTTTCACTGTGAAGTCCCAACCCCTCTTTCCTACAGGCCAGGAATGTTTATGCCATGTCCATCCTCTTAATACACCTGTACTTAAAAAATGCCTGCTGCAGGACTCCTGTCTTGGAGAGTTGCTGTCTGCACAAGTACTCGAGGAATAATGCATCTGCATTTCTGCTCTGGGTGGAAAAAATAGAACTGGTTCTGTTTCTAGTTTTTGTTTGTGCTGATAGATACATCTTTGGATTGTAGAAAATATGGAAGATTTGGTGCAATTATGAAATAAATTACTTAGCTTGGCTGGAAGATTTTAAACCACTGGAGAAAGTGTAGGTGTTTTTTGAGTTCTGCAATAAGACAGTAGTCATAACTCACAGTTTTATGGAGTCTTCACTTCCTAGTCGATATTCCATGGGTTTGTGGTTTTGCACTGTGTTTGGAACTGAGCTTTTACTTGACCCAGGTTCAGCTGTTGTATGCTTAATCGGGGATGTATTCCCTATATCCCAAGTTTTGAGATTTAAGTAGATTTTTTTTAAAAGTTAAAATTTAGGAAATTAAGACTTAATACTTAAAAGTATAAGTGATAACAGTGAAGTGTTATACAGACATACCTGCGTTAGCGAGCTCCCTGGAAAGCTGCAAGGGTATGGAGTAGTTAGGGAGAAGCACTGTGTTGTTTCCAGGGGTTTCATGAGCAACACTTTATTGCGCTGCATGTATGCAGTATCAAAGTGTTTGCTTGGATTCAGGAAATGTGATGGATAATTCTAAGCTTCATAAAAACTTGACGTACTGAAATCTAAAAAAAAGATACGTATTAATTTATACTGTGCTATTAACTTCTTTGATCCTAGATTGTGAAGTTGGTCAGTAACCTTGGGTTACTCTTGGAGAGGGATGGTTTGAAGAAATGGTAACTGGTCCTTATTGTTCTGTGAGTAGATTACAACTTCTGATTCTCCTTAGCACAGTGAATTGGTGGAGTGAGAGAGTGAACTCTTAACTAAAAGTTGTTCTCCCAAAGCAAGTTAATTTTTTCTGCTCTTTCTTATGATTTTTTTTATAGTCTTACAGCAACTTGAACATAAACATTTGCAAGACTTCATTTAGTAGTGCTGCCCTGAGTTCACTGCATATTTGCTATGCTATTGTTGGCAAAACTGGGGCCATAGTCCAGGGTAATCCCTCACTCGAGTGCCTTATTTTCTCTTGCTTTACTGCCCTCTCGGGCCTACACAGCACTACTTTGGTAGTGTTTGGGTAGTACAATGCAATAACATAAAATAGATAGGAAGGAGACTGTTCTCTGCTGGTGTGTGCCTCAGTGTTTAGTTGATAGGGCTTTAATGTGTGTTAGCAACAAATTAGAGATGGTTGCTTGAGCAGTTCTGATGCTCCAAGGAAGAAAATAAAATACAAGTAGTATAGAAGGGATTGTAATGCAAATGCTAAAATATCTTGAGTATAAATTGGATAGGATTTGGATTGAAAAACAGAATAGAGATATCTTATGCCACGTAACTGTATATTTTGTACTGTAAAGTATTAAACTGAGAGGAAATACAGAACTTTGAGTTTACTCTTTTTTATGTTTTTTATTTTTCAGAAGAGAAATACTTATATCTGTAATGTTCCTTGTCCTTACATTTATTCCAAAATTTTTTGTCGTTCTGTTTTGTTGCATGCTTAATTTTCTAGATGTAAGTATCAGTCTTCAGAAGACAATAGCTATACTTGATGCAAAGGTCCCAAGTTCTTACCTCTGTCCTGGTGTCTCCCAATAAATTTGTAGTAGTAGAGAAGGAAGTATCTTTTAAAAAAAACGTTCTTAAAAATTGTTCTTGACAATTTCAGATGGCAAGTTACATACAGCAATATGTTTTTGTAGAAAAGAAGATGGTTATGGCAATGGGATATTTATTGTCCAGGTTTAAAAAGCAGCTTCCTACCACTCAAATGTATTTTTGATACAGCAGAATATAAAGTTTCATGGTACATAGTACGCTCCTTCTTTTATTATTGTTTTTGCTTTTTCCTCTTGAAATAATTGATTTCTGAATTAAAACACTGTACTATGCCAGTTGAATAAATTTCTGTGTTAAAAATAGTTACATAACTTTTGAAAGAAACATTTAGAAACTCATACCTTTGGGGTGTTTTGTTGTAGATTTTTTTTTTCCCACTGTAACTGAATGATCTTAAGATATTGAAACAAAATCCTGTCACCTACTTCAGCCTCTCCTGGTGAATAAAACCAAACCCAAAACAAACTGGCCTTTAATTATTGCCCTGGATGAAAATGGAAAGCTGACTGTATGTAAAGTGTTGACTGATACACTGAGATTATGAAAAAGGGTACACAAACTTTGCTAGAGTCTACATAGACTGATTTTGAAAAGGCAATGTGGAGCAAAATCTGGCTTAGTCTACTTATTGTGAGAATTAAAATTTTCAGATCAAAGCATTAGAAATTTAGCTCTTCAAGTCCTTCAGCTCACTTAAATAAAAGTTGCTCTGGATACTTTCTTTTGCCAGTTTTCATGGTCTTCTGACTCCTGCTTTTGTCATGTACAGGCATGCAAACAGTAAGCATCTAGAACTCCAGACAATTTCAGAAGGCTTTGAGGTGTATGGCTTTGCAAATCTAACTGGTATTCATTAGTCTGTAATGTGGATTTAAGAACCTATCTTTACATATTTTTAATTTTTAAAAGATTAATTAAACTATTATCTCTCATGAAATTTTCTTCTGGAAAATATTAAAATAAAATACTGTGGAAACTATTGGTCCTTTTCTGTCTCCTTAACCGTTCACATAATACTTTGGACTCTGAGGAACTCAGTTGGCCTTGTTTATGACAAGGATGTAAGCCACATGTTACCTAAAAAATTCTTTCTTGGTTGCTGCATCACCCAGAAAACTATGCAAGTTAAATATTTGTTTAGCATGGATGTGGATACATTGGCTGACTTGTTCTGCCTCTGACTTTAAATTCCATTGAAGGAATATGAAAAAAATCATTCTTGCAGGTAAAGCCAAGCAAAGAAGGCTGTTAGACATTTCTATCCAGGTGCTGCTCCCCTAACATTGCTTCATTTTGTGTATATATAGGGCACATAGCCTCTCATGCTCTGTCTTCTGTGAAACATTCTTTTTGTAATCTGCCAAGTGCAATAGGTTGGCAGTTTTAAAAAATCTTAGGTTTGTAAAGTGTGTGGGTTTTTGTTACAAACACCCAATAATCTTGCTGTAAACTGCTGTAAAATAGTTTTGGATGACAGCTGTTTTCTCTGGCAGTGAAGGTATAAATAGTAGATGTTAGTAATTCTTTTTCAGCGTTTAAGTGGTCTGTAGTTAAAAATTTAAACCATGAAAATGAACTTGTGCATATTGTTAAGTAAATCATGCAGATATATGGTATTTTTCTTTTCTTCTTAGTGCAATGTATAATCAGCAGCTGTATTTGTGTCATTTAACTTGGATGTATATGATAGTGACCTGTAAGAGGAGTTGTGTAAGGTTTTGATGGTCTTGAGTTCATGTGGTGAATGCAGATAGCAGATAAAGTGATTAATTTTAACATTTGAGATTAACAAAGTTATTAAATCTACATTTTTCCTCAAGGATATTCTGTATTGCTTAAAACAGTACATAGAATGCTACTCTTGAAAACATTGTTGGAAATGAGATTCCAGTGAGACTTGGTTCTACAGTGTGTGATCTCTTGGCTTTTTTTTTGAGTAGTTTTATTCTTAATTAATCTTGACTTTTCTGCTAAATGTGCTAAAACAGTAGTTTGTAGGAGTCTTGAGTAGGTGATTGTTTTTCCTTCTCCAAAGCAGACTGCATTCCTCAAATAGGTTGAGAACATAGTAGGCTACTCCAAATGTTTCTGAAGCATGTTTGGTCCCAAGATGTCTCCAATACAGTGGTCAAGCTTGCCTTCTTTTTTTGTTCCTTCTGGTTTAAGGAGTTCTGTCTCTCCTGGGTTTGCCTCAGTAAGTGCTGCAGGACTGGGCAGTTACAAGCTGTAATGTTGACTGATTTTGGCATCAGTAATGGGTTTTAATACCCTCGGAATCCCTTTGGGTTGGTAATCAGGTATCAGATTAGGAGTTTTAATAAAACTGAGAAGCAGAGACAAGTATCAGCAGGGCAAAGGTTTTTGATTACAGAAGGTGTGCCTTCTAGGATGAGCTATGTGGAAGCTGTACTCCAAAAACAGGGTAGGCAGCTTTTCAGATGGATGTTCTCTCAGGAGCTGGTGGGAACTGGGTGAGTAAGGAATTCTCGCCGGATTCACTGAACAGAAGCTGTTTGTGCAGGGATACTGGTTTGGGTGAAACCTGTTCTGGGGAAGTTTTCCAAGCTGGAATTTTGGTCAGCCCGAGGAGGCTGACTCTAGAATAGTTGGTTTGTGCATTCAGAGGTACGAGTCCCTAAGTTATGTGTAAGAGCTTAAGTCTGGGTCTGTGTAAGGTAGGTGCCTGGTGGCTTTTTTTATTTCTTCCCCTCCCTGTTCTCTCTTCAGTGGAAAACAGAGGCAAAACTAGTGCTGATCAATGCACTCTGAAACATTGACTTTATTCCTCTTTTTGGCTTTTGAAAGGAAAATAGCTGCTGGTTAGTAGTAAGTAATGCTGAGAGGTAATAAAATATTACCCATAGGCCTTTGGCATTATTTTGTGCAAAAAATCTAGTTACTTGGGAAAATACTTACTATAAATGTAAATATTCTGTGGTCCCGTACTGCAGGGATAAAAGAGAGCCTGTATTCACCACCAGCACTGCTCTGAGTTGTTGTCTAATCCAGTGATGATCAGAAGATGACAGTGAATGGAAGTTGTTACACCAGTACTGACTCAAGTGTCCTGTGTATTACAAAAATAAGTGCTTTTGGAATCTGCAGTATTTTAAATGTTGTTTGATGGGGGAAAAACGGAACTGAAGTTCTTTGTATCAGCATTGAAAAGTATGTATCCTCTCTTGTCTTTTTTTTTTTTTTAATTGGGCTAACTTTTTTTTTTTCATTTTATTTATAGTGTGTCTTTAAACTTAGGTCAGAACAGGAGAAAAAAAAAGTCAGTGTGCATGTACCCGACTCTTTTTTTCTCGGTTGAACTTCGAAGCTTAGCTAGCTTTTGCAGCCAGGCTTCTATACTCCTGGCTCTGCAGAAATTTGACCTTGCTCTGAAGATAGCTATCTTAAGGGCTTTGAGTTTGTGTAAATGTGATAGAGCACATTACTTCATACAGACAGTGAAAATTTTATCTTAGATCCTGCGCATGTGAATTTATACACTGATGCTCAGTGTAAGGCCCAATTTTTTCATGTGCGAGCTGAATACACTGTATAGTGAGGAGTCCCATTGAGTTAAATGTCTGCTCACAGTTAATTAATCTTTGTTGGGTTAGGACAGAATATTAGCAAAATCAGATAGTGTAGGGCTAAGTGGAAGATGATTTTCTGTTACTGGCAACATTATTTTTAAAAAACCACCACAATCCCAAGCAAACATCTTCCAGTGTGCATCAGGACAAAACAGTGTCTGCCTAAAAGCTGCAATTAAAATATTCTCCATCCGATTTGCTGGCTGGAGTAGGGAGCCGTTTCTGTCTGCAGGTGATTAGAGCGTAGGTGTAGGAGAAGAAAAGAACTTCCCGATCTTAATAATGAATAATTAAGAGTCTCTCTCATTTTGACCCAAAATGAGAAAATATGCATGTAGAGTAAGCTTTGTCAGAACTGGCGTAGTCCTGTAAAAAGGTTTTACTGTGGCAAGTCGGTACTTCATGAAAAAGATGGCTAAGCAGCTTTGCCTGTGCAGTCAAAATTCTGTTCCTATTCTGGTCAGTGTGCAAGTTGTGCAGCATTTTGGTATGTGCCTTCTTAAAAACACCCTTGGACTTGTGAATTTAGAAATTTATTTAATGTTTTGCCTTCTGATTTAGTGGAAACAAAATGTTAAAGTAATTTTGTGAGATTAGCTGGAGATAATACTCTCTACAGGTGTGTTTACCCTGTGTATTTGACAGTACTTTGAGCACAGCCATGTCTCCTGTTTCCCATGTGTGGATAGACTCTAAACCATAAAGAAGATAATTCATTTACTCTGCTCTTATTGGGCCTCCTGCCAGGGAAAATGGGAAAGGAAATATTTTAAACAAGCTGTGTTTTGCATTCTCACTTTCTGAAATGCAGAACTTGGGTTACTCTCTGCAGTGGGTCCTAAGACCTTGGAGGGGCAGCCAGGCCACATGGGGGATCAGTGGGCGCATAGTGCTTAGTGCTTGACTGATCTAGGTTCTGCTACTGGAGTGTGTTCCAGGAGACTGCTTAATTAGAGGTACTCAGAAAGATTTCCCCTTGGGCACCTGACTCAGGATTCCCCCAATCTTTAAACAAGGAGAACGAAGGTCTGTTCCCACCCCTCCACCCCTTGCCTTCTGGTTTGTTGTGTTGTGCTGGCTTGTCTGTAGAATAAACGTTACTTTCTGTTTCACTGATTGGATCTCTTTTCCTGGCTAGGAAAGACTATCTTTCTGTAGCTGATGCTGTTTGACAATCTCAGTTGAATTGTATCTCGTTAAATAGAACGGGTGCTACTGAATAGAAGTGAGATGCAACTATGGATTCCTTACACTTGATGTATTAAATGCTCTTTTGCCCTTGAAGTAGATTGTTGTCACTGTTATTTATTTAGGGCCAGAGGTAATAGGTGGAAGTTTGGCCCAGCACCTATGTGATGGACAAAATGTATCTGCAATGAAATATGGCATTAAATACAAAAGTATGCAGCTAAAAATTCCCTTGTCATTTGCATGTACAGGTTTCACAGACTGCAAGCAGTACAGGCTGCATTTCCCAGTGATGTAAAAATATAGGATATAACAGCTTGTTATGTAGAGCCCTCAATCAGAATGTAAGATAGCCACAGTAATTTTCCGTTTCTGTCCTTTCTGTATGAGGACTACCTTGAACACTAGCCGTTTGGCAACTCTGTAGTGTGAAAAGCTTTCTATTCCTTCTTCTAAAGGTGTTCTGCTGAAGATTAACAGAGCTGAAAATGAATGGTCTAGATAAAGATAGTGTGCTTTTTCTCATCCCAGTGGAGTAAGCAACTGCTTTGAAGAGGGAAAACTTGAATCTGACTTTCTGTCCCAATTCATCATGCATCTAAAACTGTTGCTGCTCAGTAGGGTATCTTAAGAATAAGTGAGAATCTCCTTTCATGGTGTCTAGGACCACGGTCCAAGTAATTAGACTTTGTAGTTTGATTTCCATTTGTGCAAGCTCCTTTTGTGATCCAGAGGGATACTATGATCATGCTTTCACTTCTCATGATATCCATAAAAAGTTGTGGTTGCCACTGGATTTTATGTTGCATGAATCTGTGTGATGATGGACAGTTTTAGATGTGTAGGTAAAGGTGTTAACCATGAGGCAGCCACTGATACTGTTCTTTTAACACGAAGTACTTCTGCTTCTATATACAAAAGATGAGGCTAGAGACTACTGAGGAGATTTTAATTAAAGAAAAATAATATCTCTGAAATTCTGGTACTTCCTAGGTTAAGCTGCTCCCTGTATGTGTAGGGAGAAGGATTTTCATGAACAATGAAGGTCCTCATGTTTGGGAAAGTTTTAAGGAACCTGATTGTTGTAGTATGCCCAAAGTACTTGCAGCTCCTGTAGTTTTTAGAGGGGTTGCTTATGCTTAGACACTGGAAAAATAATCCTAACTTGGACAAAAGTCAGATTTCTTATCTCTATTTTAGGTAAGAGTAGTTGCAGTTCTGACCTTTGTGGTTTGTCAGAATGTACTTTGCTTTCAATTGTATTTTTGGAAAGCAGGCCATCAACCTCAGTCAGATCTGTTGTGTTACAAGTAGAATGTGGTAGGGGTTGTGAGAATGCTAGTGACACCAGTTTAGCCAACTCAGAGCTCATGTCATATAAAGCTTAAGATCTGGGCCTTGGCCTATTTGTTAGCCTGAATTTGCTTTCACTGTGGGTTGCACTGTAATCACTTTAATTAATGGTTTAGAACTAACCTTGAAAGGTGTTTGGTTTTTGCCTTTTTTTTTTTCTTGTGGGGAGAAGGGGAATTTTTTTTTTTGTTATTGTCATCCATAACTTTGGTGGTTTGCTTTTATTTTTTTCTGCATCTTTTTAACATCTTTAGCTATGTACCACTGTTGGATCTTGTGCTCCTCATCCTGCTATCTGATACACCTTGGTACTGTAACATGGGTTATTCATTTGCTTACTACTTTGATAAACAAAACAACTGGCCTGCAAGGGCTTTGTAAAATATCTGCTGAATTGTGAAATTTTAAAGGAAGACAGGAAGTTGAATCATGACCAGAGGACAGTGATAGAAAGTTACTGAAAGGTTTGGTATATCTCACAAGGATGATGAAACCCAACCTCGTATGTTTGACTTACTCCTCCATTGTCAGCAAACCCCTGAAAGGGATCACAAACTTTAACTGATCTCTTGCAGCCCAAGACAATTTGCTCTTGCAGTCAACTCCTGGAGCTGCACTTGTTTTGTTCTGCTGCCATTTTAGAGAGGTGGGGGAGATTTCAGATTTAGGTAGGTAGGTGTTTTCTCAAAACCCCAATGGGTCTCACCCCTTTCACCCATAACTCCACATTATATGAATTCAAAATTTAGGTTTCAGAATTAAATTACCTTAGTTTTGCCTGATGGTGCATATTATTCAGCTTATGAATCCTTCTAAAAAAAAGTGGAAATTAAGCTCTCCATGTTCTGACTCATGAAGTTTTGAATAGAGCATTGAGTGCCTGTGCTCTAACATTTAAGTGTTGGACATAGAGACAGCAAAAATTTCCTTAATGAAGCCAATAATTCTGTCTGGAATTTCGAGTTTAATTGGTGTACTGTAAGTAAATGGTAGGACTACACATTTTAAAGGATGCTGGAGAGCAGCATTAATGTAAACATTTTTGTCCCACATGTGAGGGAAGAAAGAAAATTGGTCAGGAAATTCTTCCGGCATTTCTCAACTTCTGAGTTCTTGGACTTTGAACCCCAGTGAAATTGTCTACTATGTTTCCTTTATAAATGGTTCAGATAAAGGATATAAAATGACTTTTCTCACTATGCTGTTCACGAGGGAAAACACAAAGCATTTTACTTGCTGAGAGAAGTTGTCTGTGATTATTTTAGTGATAATGTTTTAAATTTTGAAGAAAGTAAATTTAGTGGAACGTAGAGAAAGGCTCCCAAAATTTAAATCAATGTGATACATAGAAAATGTTTTTAAGGTTTAATATTTTGTGCTACTGGTTTATTACCGTAGTGATATAAAAAGTATCTCCCTAAGCCTTTCTCTTTTTAACTGTTAACCAGAAGTGAAAAACAGGTCACAGTAACAAACCACTTTTGCTGCTGGTGAACGTGGGTGGTATCTTTAAGGTCAAAGGTAAACATTTTTATGTTACAATGAAACAATTTTTGTGAACAGCATTTCTCTGAGAAATGGAGTTGTTTCATGCCGCTTTTCTCCTTGGTTTTCAAAATACTTTTGAGTTGCAGAGAAAGCTTTTCCTGTATTTAGAAATGCTCTTGGATTTTTGTACATGTAAGAATATATGAATTTTTGCCATGGCTGATCTCTCAGTTGGGACACTGCCTATCTGCTTATTGGATAAAACTTCGTTGGGCAGCCCTCGAGGGGCTGCAGGGCATACACTGAAGCTTTGTATGGTTGAGTTTTCTTTCTATAGGAAGTAATGCTTAACACAAACAATAGTCTCTGAATGTGAGTTTAATTCTGAACTTTTGCGAAGTGACTAGGGAACTTGGTTTCTTGAATAGTAGCATCTTAGTTTATATTAGACACTCTGTTGCAGTATTTTACGTATTTGTTGTTATTTCGGGGATTAGGATGACCTTGACTGGCTAAAAGTAATTATTTAAATGTAGCCAATGCCTTTTCATTCCAAGTCGTTCATAGTTCACTGAATATCTATTTCTCTTTTCAACAAATTTTACTGAAAGCGTGCATACACTTTCAAATTATATGTATGTTATGTATGCATTGTAGTAACGTAATTGGTTATTGCTTTGGAAAAATGTTGCTGTCTTTAGTTGAAAAAACAAGAATGAATGAAATATATGATAATTTCACAAAATTGCTTTTCTTTCACAATGAACATGTGAATAATGTCAGTTGTTGGTGTTTGTATTCTGTTAGAATTTTCCACTGTTAGAACTTAAAGATACGAACTGATTTGACGTGCATAAAAAAGGAAAGCCATAGAGGGAGGAGTCTGCAGGTTGAAAACTTACTAAATCTTTGAGTTGTATGGCAACCATATGCCTTGATGCAAGGCAAGTATTATGTAGTATTAACAGTAAACATTTCTGTATGGTCTGGAGGGGAATGATGGACCTTTGTGACATCCATGTAGCAAATATATTGTATTTCTCTCTGACAATTTAGTGAAGAATGTCCCAAAACAGAGGTCAGTCCCTTCTTGTCTGTGATTCTGGGGACTGTCTTTAGTAGCTACTTCTTCCTCCTCAGGATGCTTGGAGATTTCTCTGCATGTGTGAACTCTGTACAGATGTTGTGGGAGATCTTTCTACTTTTATTTCTCTTCAATCAAGACACTGTGTTCTTTCCCCTCAGACCATAAATGGGTTCGTTTAATCCTTCCATTTATGTAGAGGGTTAACTGTCTCATAAGGAATTGTTGCATCTTAGCTTGAATTGAGAGGATAGAGTGTTATCTTCTAAGGAAAGAAAGCTTTTATTCTTATTGAAAATGACCTGGTGGAAGCAGGTGGGGGGTGATAGCTGTAAAAACATTGGAGATTCTACCTGGTCATACAAGTTCAAAGGGTCATTCAGGATCAGTGAAAAACTATACCAGGGAGGTTAATTTGGAGTCAGCCTCAGTCATGAGATCCAAGGCAGAATGGTACAAGATGGTGTAAGGCTACAGTGTATTGCTGTTTGTTCCGACCTCCTAGATGAGCTGAAAAATAGGAAAATGAGTCTTCTAGGTTCTCCAGTTGCAGAACATGACTGTGCTGCATATGGCAGAAAAATGGAATCCTCTTTTTCTGTATAGTGAATTTTCAAATCAGTCTCTTATCTATCTTGAAAAATTGTTTCAGGTGCTTTTGTTTCAGCTCGTGTATTTGGTAGACAAATCTCTATCAAATATATTTATCTTTTAGAGTTTACCAGTGTTTCTTTTGTTACTACTGGAATATTTTAGATAATTAAATTCTTCAAGCAATAATTCAAATTTAGTTACTAAGTTTTTGGGGTATTTTTGAAAAGGTTTTGGATTTTTTTTCCACCTGGATATTTTGAAAGTAATCATATTACCTGGAGCTAGTTTGTGCAGATTTTTGGGATTTTTTTCCTGGTCTTTTTATATCTTTGATGCCAGGTGGATGTTATTTGTAGGAATAAAGGCCAAATATATATGTTTCTGGTTGTCTGTCAGATAAGCATAAATGACATAAATGTAAGTGGGAAGGTGAGCAGTTTACCTCTTGCTGGTGAAGATACTTGTTTTACAAACATGGGCTAGGAAGCCACCTGTTGGCTGGATAGTGTGGCTAATGAGATGTTTAAAATAAAAGTTAGATTTAGCTATGTCTTGGGTTTGTTGTGTTTTGGGGTTTGTTTGGTTTGGTTTTGGTTTTTTCCTTGTGATGTGACTTCATAGCTCTCCTGATATGTTGTTTTCTCACTTTTGCTCCTCAAGAAGACAGTATCCCATATTGCATCTTAAAGAAAGCAAAATTGTCAGTCATTCTTGCTTGGTGCTATAGTATGTTAAAACTACTTCCTCTGTCTTCATTTTCACATCAGGTGACTGGGACAGGCAGAGGCAAAAAAGATGACTGTAACAAAATTAACAACTTGTAATTTAGGGAGAATGGCAATATTTAAAAATTTGTAGTATAGTGACATATGTAGTGATGCTGTGTAAACCCTTATAATTTTCAGCAGAAATATGAATCACAGAACATTCTGAGTTGGAAGGGACTCACAGAGTATCATCAAAGTCCAGCTCCTGGCCCTATGCAGGACAGACCCAGAGTCACACCATGTGCCTGAATGTGTTATCCAAACATGTCTTGAACTGTCAGGCTTGGTGCTGTGACCACTGCCCTGAGGAGCCTGTTCCAGTGCCCAACCCTCTGTGTGAAAAACCTTTTTCTAATATCCCACCTAAACTTCCCCTGACAATCTTCTTTCCATTCCCTTGGGTCCTGTCACTGGTCACCAGAGAGAAGAGATCAGTGCCTGCCCCTCCTTTTCCCTTCATGAGGAAGCTGTAACTGCACTGAGGTCTCCCCTCAGTCTCCCCTTCTCCAGGCGGAACGGACCAAGTGACTTCAGCCACTCTCCATGTGGCTTCCGCTCCAGACCCTTCACCATCCTTGTGTGCCTCCTTTGGGTGCTCTCTAATGGCTTAATATCTTTCCTATGTTGTGGCACCCAAACCTGCCCCCAGCACTCAGGTGAGGCTGCCCCAGAGCAGAGCAGGGCAGGACAATCCCCTCCCTCACCCGGCTGGCGATGCTGTGCCTGATGCCCCCCAGGACACACTTGGCCCTCCTGGCTGCCAGGGCACTGCTGACTCAGATTCAACTTGCCACTGACCAGGATCCCCAGGTCCCTTTCTGTGGCACTGCTTTCCAGCATCTCATTCCCCAGTCTGTCTGTATGTCCAGGGTTGCCCCATCCTGGGTGCAGAATCCAGCACTTGCCCTTGTTAAACTTGTATGGTTTGTGATTGCCCAGCCCTCTAATT
>VXBT01013676.1:0-11685 GCA_013400235.1 Oriolus oriolus | reverse complement strand
CCCCCGCGGCGCCCCGCGCCCGCCGGCCCCGGGCAGCGCCCGCAGCGGCCCCCGGCACAGAATCACACAGCCAGGCCGGCTGAAAGGACGTCTGAGATCACAGAGTCCAACCTGTGACCCGTCCCCACCTTGTCACCCGGACCATGGCACTGAGTGCCCCGTCCAGTCCTTAAACCCCTCCAGGGATGGGGACTCCACTACCTGACCGGTCAGTCCATTCCAACGTCTAATCACCTTTCTGGGAAGAAATTCTTCCAAATGTCCAGCCTCAACTTCCCCAGGTGCAGCTTCAGTAAGTCCTGTCACTTGTTACCTGGGAGAAGAGCCCGATCCCCACCTGGCTGGCTCCACCCTCCTTTCAGGTAGTTGTAGAGAGTGGTAAGGTCAGCCCTGAGTCTCTTCTCCTCCAGTCTGAACAGCCCCATTGTCACCTTAGGCCAGCGCAGAACCCAAAGCCCACTGAGCTGAGCATGAGGCCAGGCTGTCTGATTGGACCAGCCACCCTCTGTGCCGCAGCGCTCATGGCATCATGGATTAAATCTCCACTCGAGATACCCAGGTCTTGATCCTCACTGGGGAGCCCAGTGCGCAGAGTTGCACCTTCCCTGATCCTTGTCCTGTAGCTCTTCTAGGAGCCAGCTCAGTGAGCACTCAGTGCCAGAAGAACCATGCAGGTGGGCAGTTGCCTCACAACTGACACACACCTTCGCAGCAAGAAACACAAGCTTGAGACTCTGCTGTAGAGCACTTTTAAGCCTTTATACAACAGATCAATGCTGGTCTTTGCTGGTTCCTGTGGGGAGCCAAATCCTTTAATATGAGCACAGGGTGTGCTCAAAGGCACCCACCCACCAGAGCTTCCTGGGACTGGCCTGGTTTGGGTCCCTGAGGAGGCTCAGGCATCATCCACTTAGCTCTGTGTTAACGAGAGTCAGTGCCTGCAGCCTCAGCTGAGGCAGCTGAGCATGGATTTTGACAGATCACTAGTGGTGGTTCCGTGGATGTTGATGGAGTGTCTGCTGAGTTCAGTATTAGATCCCTGTACCAATTTGTTGATGGCCCCACGGTTCGAGTAAATCAGCTTCTTACATGCCTAAAATGGTGCATGTATTTATGGAGTTCCAAAATTCACTGCAGCATGCTGTGTGTATGGAGACCGGCCCTGCAGACCTCCCTGCGGGTACAGTTCTTCCATCAAGGGCCCCTCTGCAGCAACTGAGTTCTTAAGAAGTTTCAGGCCCTCTCTGTTGGGGATTATGACCACCTTCTCTTTAGGCTGTGGAGTTGTAGTGGCGTGAGTTCATCAGTACTCCTTAATTTCACAATATGCATTTATTTCATCTTGGGTCATGTATTTAGGGTTCAAATATTTAAAGGAAGCCAAAAACATTGGAAATACCTTAGCTATAACAATTAATAGGGTAAAACATTTCCATTAACATTAACAAAGTGAGATAGTGGAGGAATGGAGAGACTTCATATTCCTTTGCAATTTTGGGGTTTTTTTCTCTCTAGTCTGTGAAAACGTTGCAGACAAAGTATTTTTTTAAGGCCATTTCTGAGAATTTGTCATCTAGGCCTGCCATGAAGCAGTAAATAAATACATGTTAGGGGCAAAAGAGAAATAGTACTAGCCTCAGGGAAGCTTTACTAGCTTCATTACCTCAAGAAGCTCAAACAAATTTTATCAAAAATGAAGTCTGATGCCTCAAAGACCACTTAAGTTGTCCTTAAGATTTGTTTTGACAAAAACTCAGAACCAGCTCATTAACACCATCAAGAATTTTATGTGTGACATATTAAAGCGATTCATTCCAAGTATCAGTGTGTGGAGAGATCTAACTGTTTTAAAGATCAGGAACCTTTTTTCCTCCCTTGCTCCCCTGGTAACACCATGAATATCCCCTCCCTGTTCCGTACACTTGGCTAATTCAGTGCTGTAATGGGGAATACAAGGTTCTGTCACTTTAGATCTGGCCATTTGAATGCATGACCAGGCGGGCAGCAGCTGAATAAAGAATAACATGCACTTGTCTCCAAATGATTCACTCAGCTGGCATCTTGTTACAGTTCTAACTCAAATGAATGGTGAAGTGTAGACTGACTGGGGAAAGTAAAGCAGATAACATATGGCAAGTAAGTGACATCCAGAATGATGAAGAGACGAGGGCACAGCTCACTCGCATCACTCCAGCAGTCTGAAACAGCCACAGAAGTGAATCTGGGCCTTCAGATTGCATTTGTTTTGCAATGGTTTGTGAGTCTTCTGATTAAGCCTCCCCCATATTGATTTAAAGCTATCTCTATTCCCCCTTGGTCCTGAACCAAAAATAATTTATCCTAAATTCCTTAACCATGTACTGTTTGCAAGTCAAAATACTGAAGGATGGCCATTTTGTGGAAACGTGATGTCTGGCAGAACCAGTAATTGCACAGGTCAGTTGTGGCAATCGAAGTAACATGTAGCAGATATTTTTGCATAATCATGATTCCATTATTTTAATTCCTGAGCACTTCTTTAAGAATATTAGATGATGCAGTACAGAAGCTTACACTGATGTAAAAGCAGGATTTATTCTGACAGTTGACTGTAAATTTAACCACTCTAGAAATAGGCTGTGAGATGGCCGTTCATATCACTTAAGTCTTCACTAAAAGCATTCCAATGGTGGCCTTCCACTGACTTCAGCAGCCGGTGGATTGGATCTTAGAAGTGAAAACACAGAACTTGATTTGATGAGTATAGACAAGCAGTGACAAAATTAATGAACATGCTGTGAGAACCTGAGCAAAAGGAAATTAAGAGTTCTTTTGTCACCATCTGTACCTGCTGGTCAAGGTGGGGATATCTCTTCTTTGAAACAGTGATTTTTAAAAGGCTATGCAGAAAAGAAGGGAAATGGAACAGTGTACTTGTGGATAAGTGCTGGCAGTCGCAGTCAACATTTCCTCCCGATTCAGATCTTTTATTTTCAGAACATAATGTTCCTTTGTTCAGCAAAGGAACCTAAATATGACTACTATGTTTTGAGGGTTCAGGCCTGAATTCTGTGGATGGGAGCAGCAATTCAGGATAAATCTGACTGCAGCATTGCCATACTTCTGGAGAAAGTTAGTGGAAGAATTTGAAGTTGCTACTGGAAACACAGACCAGGTGGAAGGTCGATCAAAAACTGAAGTAGATGAGTTAAATGCAAGGTTTGATGCTGTGTGGAGATGAAACCAAACCAAACCAAACTAAACCAAACCAAACAACCCTTAGACCATTGTGCAAAAGAAATATCCCCCTCTAGATACTCATTATGTACTTTACACCACTTATTTTTGGGAGAACAATGAGTTTTGTGTTCAAGAAGGACTTGATGTCATTGTATCAGTTTCCCTTCTCAACAGGAACAACAAGACCCTGAATAAGGTCTAATCACTTTGCTCAAAGGAAGTAACACATAAATGGCAAAAACAAATCCTCAGTTAGAAATGCAATTCTTATCTCAGTAATTTTCTCTGAGGCGTAAATCATGTTCTGTCTTTAAAATAAAGTATTATAAACATTTTTGTTAGGTTAAATTATTTATTTTTCTAATAGTAGTAAGTTAAATTAGAAAATCATATTGATGTATGTTCTGGCTTCTTTAATGCATAATCAAGGCAGTTTTTACTGCATTGAGTTCCAAAACACCGGTTTTTTTACTATTGTCACTGAATTCTGTCTAGGGCCAAAAACAAATCCAAAGCAAATTATGTTTTGAAAACCTGTTCAGAACACTTATTTCGCTGTTGTTATGCCCTATAGTCCATAGCATCTCTTATCACCAGGAAAATTGGTTTAGTGTCTTTTCCCACCTGTATCCCTGTGTAGAACGTATTAACAAAGATATCTCCAAAGGAATGTCCAAGAGTACAGGATGCTAGATTTATTTGTTTGGGATTTTTAAAAAGAAAAGAGACCTCTATTTCCTAAGGTTAATTCACATTAAGATAATTGTATTATTTTACTTTAGCTTAACCAGGGGCTTTCTCTTGCTGGTGAAGCTATGTATGAATCATAGCAGCAATGAAGCAGTTCTCTGATCATAGGCACTAAAAAGAACTGTTCAGTTCCCTTCAGCAGATGCAGTTTAGACCTCCTCGGCATCATCAAAAGTAATGAAAATGTGTTGCATTTTAAACCAAAGAGGAAAAGAAATGAAAGCACTCACAGAGGATTTGGCAAAGCCAATATATGCCAATATGACTTATCCTTTTCGCTGCTCAGTTATTGTAGCACTTTGCTACTTTACCATTTGTCTTGTTCAGAGATTATGCTCAGATAATTCAGTGATGGGTACAACAGAAATTAAATAAATCATAGCTGATCACAAAATAATACAACTTAGGAAAATTTAAATGGATTGTGAAGTATTTACATCATGGTGGCGACAGCTGTCACATAGAGACCACAATAAGCCCTTTTAACAAAAATTCATTTATATCCTTGTTCCTCAAGCCATACTATCCATTTGTTTGGCTGATGTAGTATAATGTAAAAATACTGTTCAATATCTTCTCCTACTGTTTATACATTCCAACACTTCTGTTGTGTTTTTTAAAAGCTCTGAGTATTCCTTAATCTGAAAAAAAAATTTCTATTATTTTGATAGTAACGTTGAAGTTCTATGTTTCCTTTTGGCACCCAACTGAAGAAATGAAGAAAAAGAAAAGGTCAGAAAAAAATTGCAGAGGTGGAATGTAGAATACAAGGAGCAAAGTTACAGGAGATGAGTACATTACTACTGCCACTGCTTAAGAGCATCTCTCACAGAAAGCAGACTGGCTACACTGTCCCAACTCCATCACTTCAACTCTCCATGACTTGATTCCTGCTTTGTAAAGCTGAGTTGAGCCATGTTTACCTAACATGAATAACGACTAGTAATACACGCTTACAGTTCTCTTGTATTACTGCACCAGCACTAGGTACTCTTAGAATTTTTTAGTGTATTGCAATGCCACCCCTGAATTTAAACAGGTTCAAGATATTATTTGTAGCTTATTCTTTTAGGTAATTTGTAGCAAAAGTAAAAAATGATTGCACATGTTGAATCTCCCTTTGTAAGTACTATGGTCAGTAACTGGACTGTTAGGTATATGGGGATGCACACGATGCTTTATGTACTTATTCATTCTGTGTGACTCCAGACTTTGAGAAAGAGTAATCCTACTTGGCATTTTGACTCAATTTGGTCTCAGTAATTATGGATCCAGAGTAACTTGTTAGAAGCTTGTGAAAAAATGTCTCTGAACTTTACAGCAGAGCTGAAGTGTACAGAAGAAAGAGAATTCACTGGATAATCCAATGAATACTAAGAATAAGTTTGAAAAGCATATCCAGTTATCCTACTGGCTATGTCCAACTGTTATCCACTGTTACAGTACAGCGCACAGTATCACCAGGAACATTGCTCTGTGAATGTCATCTTCAGACCGATCTAATAACACATTGTATTTTTGATCAAAGTTACTTCCTGCAAATTACCAAGCTGTTTTTCCTTTTTGAGGCTCTTGTTTTTTTCTTGTTAAGTACTTGTTACACGTACAATATAGGTAGCTCCTGGATCTGCCAAGGAAACCAAAGTGAGCTTTTTAGGTTTTCTAAGCTGAGGTCTGTTTTGCCTGTTTCTGAAGCTGCAGTCCAAGAGCAGTGACAGACAGGCTGCTGCTCTCAGAGCAGAGATGCTTCCAGCTTGAATTTAAACCTGAAGGCATTGTACTAATTTACAACTCTTACAAGAGCTCTGTCACTGCACAGAATTTCCATAGGCTTCACAATACAATGAACTCTCTTTCCCCCAACAAGCTCTTGATGCAGCTTTCTGTACCACCCAGGTTGTGCCCTCTGTGATGGGCCTGTTGCAGAAAGGAACAGGATACTCTTTAGCATAATTGTGTTTTCTGTGGAGTGTTTTATCATGGTCTATTAATATTCTCTTTTCCTCAGTTCCATGGCTACTTACTGCTTTCTAACTCATTGATTTTAATAAACCAGCTGAGCATGCTGCTGTAGTCTCTTCCACTCCCCCTGTATTCTTTTCTACTCTCCCTATGGAGGAAAAAAAATTACCCATAAAACCAAACATAAACACCAGCTTATTAGGAGATTGGTTTCCTCTGAGCACTCTTAAGATGTTAATAGAACTGTTCATTACACAGCTTCTAGGTTGGATCTCACTTGGGCTGGTAAAAACAGGGATCTGAATAAATGCATTTGAGTTTGCAGGCAAGGTCCAGAACCTGTACTCTGTTTTGCTGCAATGGAGTTATTTTTCTTCCTAGTGGCTGGTCTGATGCTATGTTTTGGATTTACAACCTCAACAGTGCTGATAACACACCAGTGTTTTTGTTATTGCTGAGCAGTGTTTACACAGTGTCAAGGCCTTTTCTGCTTCTCCCACCACCTCAGCAACAAGGAGGTGCATGGGGAGCTGGGAGGGGACACAGCTGGGACACCCAACAGATGGAAGGGGAATCCTATTCCACATGGCATCTTGCCGAGCAATCACTGCTGGGGGAAACAAGGAGGGAAGGGGGACATTTGGGGTTATGGTTGAGGTCCTACTTTGCTGGAAATCGCCAAATATCTGCCTCCCTAGGAAGCAGGGAACAAATTTAATCTGTCTTTATCTGAACCCACAGGTTTTCTCAGTGCTGCCCTTCTGATTCTCCGCGCCACCCCAGTGCTGGGGAGAGATGAGAAACTCTGTGGGCTTTCTCTGCCTGTCAGAGTTAACCCACAGCAAAACCAAAACCACAGCTGTCTTCTTTTTATACTAATTTTAATAGGTAAACTCATAAATTAGGAAACAGGCCTGAAAAATCTTAATGCCATGTCCACCTAGAGAAGTAGTTCCTTATTTTATAGTTAGGCATGCTAGTGAAGTTCTTTGGGTAAGCTTATACTATTGATAATGGCATGGTACTAAATATTTATAATAACACTAGGATGAGTGTTCTAGTTTTATGACTTTGGGAAGGCTGAGAGAATTAGGATTGTTCAGCCTGGAGAAGAGAAGCTTCAGGCCTGTCTAACTGAATCTTTCCAGTACCTGAAGCAGCCTGGAGAGAGACTACTTACAAGGGCCTGGAGTGACAAGACAAGGGGAAATGGCTTCAAACTGACAGAGAGTAGGTCTATAATGAATATTAGGAATAAATCCTTTACTCTGTGAATGTGAGGCCCTGGCAGAGGTTGCCCAGAGAAGGTGTGGCTGCCCCACTCCTGGAAGTTTCCAAGGTCAGGTTGGAGGGGCTTAGAGCAACCTGGTCTGCCCATGGCAGGGGGCTGGAATGAGATAACCTTCAAAGCCCCTTCCAACCCAAACCATTCTATGATTCTGTGATTCTATGACTTACTTATTCCATCTGTAGTGGTATTTCACCATACTGGAAGATAATGGAAAAAAAGGCATTGTAGTCTGAAATTGGACCATTTGCTGACAGCAGTGTAACTACACAAGAGGACTGACTGTGCTATTCTGTTTCTTCTCTCACCCTAGTGTGGGCTCACTGCCCACTGCACGGTGCCAATTAACACACCAGGACGAGGTATTTCTATTTTCTGCTCTAGTTTGTGCAAAGTAGGGAACTGGGGAGTAAGCCACAAAAGGCTGGCTCTCTGACCATCAAAACTTCACACCATTTTAGCAAACACAGGCATCAGTATTCACTGGCTAAAAGCTATGTGGTTCTCTTATTAATTGGTATTCTACTTTCTATTGGTTAAATGGTTCTGGCTTCCCATGCTAATTAGTCCCATGCTCAGTCTTTCTCTTTTCAGTCACTGGGTTTCTTGGGTCGGTGGCTGTGAGTCAGTGGTTGCAATATTCCCCAGCCAGAACTACCTTCTACCCAGTCAGAGTTGATTTTAGCATGGTTGCTGAGTTGGCTTTGTTAGTTTCTTCCTTATCTTGGGAGCTCTGCCAAGCGTCCTTGCGGCCTGTAAACTCTGCATTCTCTGTGCCCACTATCAGAAGCACATCCTTCTTCCCAAGCTTTGCTAACCTCCCCCAGGTCTGAGATCATTGAAGCATGTCAAGCCCTAGACCTAACAAAGCAATTCTACCAACAAGTAATTTATCTTTCTAACACCTGGACATCATTTAGGGGCTTTGAAGAAGTATTGGCATAATTTCAGATGTGCTTTTCAGTAATAAACAGCTAAGTGTTAGATAAAGGTGATTTCTGGAGACAAAATGAATGTAAACGCTGCATACCAAACCTTCCAGGCTGCAACCAAGACAAATAATTCTTCAGTGCTCCAGTCTTTTGAACAATCAGATCTGGTCCAATAAACTCTGAGGTTTGTCAGTGTGTTTGGAAATTCTAAGGGGAAAAGGTCAGGAGATGAGAACCCAAAGACCATTCTCAGATTTCTTTCACTGTGGCAAAGTTCGTGTTTTAAGACAAAACCTTACTAGCAAGGTAGGATGTGGCCGCAGACACAAGACAGACAACACATCTTGTTGTACAAGGGCACAAGGGCAGCATTCTTATTCTTCTCCCTCTAGAAACTGTGCAGATGGATTAGAATGTTGGTAAGTTGTGAACTATCATGAGCAGGTGTTCAGAGGTATTTAAAATGAATGACAGAACTTGGCCACATGAGACTTTTAAGTCCCAGTTAAGGGGTGAAAATGGGGACTGCTTACTGCCACAATGTCCTGGCATTGTCTGATTGTGATCTCTGGGTGTTTCAGGAATTTGTCTTTTTTAGACATCAGTAAAAGGCTTTAAAGTCCTCATGAAATGATCTTCCTATGTGGAAGTTTAGATCATACCTGCTATCTCCCTGTATGACATACCATCCTTGGGTAACCATGTAAACTATCATTTGCTTGATCTTTTTATCCAGTGTAAGAAAACCTGCAAGAAAACTTGGGCACTCTGGATAAATCTTTTTTCTTTCAGGGTAAAGTGGAAGGGCCACAACTACTTCCTGAGCATGCAGTTTGATTTCCCATTACTTTGAGGTAATTCTATATCTCAAGTCTAGCTGGTCAATTTATCAGATTATTTAAATTAAAATTGAAAACCATTTTAGGCAAGAGGTTGGAATTCAGCCACAAGTCTCTTTGTAAAATCACAGTACAAGGTGGACTACACAAGTGCTGGCATTTGCCTTACTCTTTGAAGAAATAATTCAAAATGCAGTTTACATCTATAGTCAAAAATAAAAGTTAGGAAGAACTAACATGGGAAGTGAAGTCAGGACAAAGGAAACTGAGGTTTCTAGGGAAATTGGTATTTTGCACTATAAAACTAGATTTTTGTTCCTCCATGCAAGAAAAATATACAGAAACCTTCCGCCTTCCTATTTTAACCATGAGCTAAGCAATGTCCTTTCATGGTAGGTAACGAGCCAGCATCTCTCTTTAAATGTGGAGATGCTGACTAGTATCTGGAATCTCAGCTGGATAAGGGGGATTGTGTTACTAAATCAGATCCAAATACCAACACTATCTTGGTTGAGCTGCAGCATCAGAATTATTTCTGCTGAATGTCACCCAAATTTCCTCAGAGACCTTGAAATCAGTGGGACTGTCAAGCATGTGTAGTACAAAAAGGAATTTGTGCACTAAGAGGCTGGATCTCTAATCACCTTCAAGTCACCTCCTTAGGAGGAAGATAGAAGAGGCTTACACTATTTTCAAATCTTTAATTCAAGGGTTTAATTTCTCCAGTTTAGAAAAGATAAATTTACCGTTGGGTTAATCAAGTTAAAAGAGAACCAAATATTAGCTAGAAAAGATGAACAGTGCTCCAGAAAGTCACCAGTGCAGGATATTTCTCTTATTTTAACAAGGTGGTGGTGGCGGGGGTGTTGAACCTTCTCGATTTTGAGAGAGAAGTATGGGTAGGAACATGAAGGAACAAAGACAAAAGGCACTGCTCTACAGACACACCTAAAGGAAAGAATCTGGTATCAGCTCATGGGAAGCAAGCACATAAAAAGAGAAATCCATGTGAAGCTGTTCAAAAAGGTTTGTGAGTTACTTTGAAAGCGTGTGCCCTATCCAAATAAAACATTCCTTTAAGACAGGCAAGAAATCTTTTAAGTGTTCCGTGGTCTGAGGTACTGCAGGCGAGAAGCACCAGGGACACAGAACACACTTCCTCCAGTCATGCTCCAGCTTCAGGGCTACAGAGCCTGAGCTCTGCAGGAGACTTCAAAAGCTCTACAGAAACAACTGAGCAGCACAACTATCAGACAGCTCTCTGGATGAGCAGGCAGACATGAACTGGGGCACCACAACCCTTCTCAGATGAATACAGAGCCAAGTCTTGCTGAGTTAGCGGGAACTGCCAAGAATTCTAGCAAAGATTCTCATGGACAGTTACAGTGATCACATCCCCTGCTGCTGGTGAGCAACATCAGAAAAGGAACAACTGAAGTTAAAAGGGAGGAGGTAATCTTAAATCATTAGAACAAAAGAAAATGGAGGCCTTTAATTGGGAAACTGTGACACAGACACATCAGTGTCAAAACCAGTGACAGCATATTACCCCCTGTGAGGAGCCAATTTACTTTTGATTTGTCTCAACCCTGGATGTCAGAGGCACATGGGGAAGGGCTTGCACACATGCCACGTCCAGGAGGCAGCTAGGACAAGATGGAGGAAAGGCGCTTTGCCTGGCAACCAGTTCATGCCTCAGGTGGGACAGGCAATCAGCAGGGGAACCCCGAAGACACTGTACCCTCCAGAGACACTCTCCAATCAAAGGTCTCCAACGAACTGCTGAGGAAGGTTGGACTGGGCCAATGGTCTCCTGCCAGCAGGCAGACTTTGGAAGGGGTAGGGGGCATAAAAAGTAACTGCACCAAAACCTGTGTGTTGTCTTTCAGTTGAAAGACGGGCGACCTGGTTCCGAGACCCGACACGGCGACCCAGCCTCTCCCGGGTCACTCGGTCCACCGAACACATGGACACCAATGTGGTGGGTGTTCGAAATGGCGTTTATTATCTTATCTTACAGGGTTTTATAGTGAAGGGGGTTTCTCTACGTCAGAGGAGGGGTGGTGGGTTTGTTAGTGTTGGAAAGGAGTGGAAAGTTACTGGGGTTAGGGGGGCTTGCATGCCTGGGGTGATCGTTATCTCAGGGTGTGTGGGGGGAGAATTCCCTGTCTCTTTCCGTCACATCACGAGATCCGCTCGCCTGCCCCTATCCTGCAACACCTGTGGGGGTTTTTTTTTGCTTTTTGGGTGGGGGGCATTGGAGACTGTGCTTTTTGCTTTTGCGGGGGGCTTTGAGACTTGTTTTTTGATTCTGGGGACCTTGTGTGTCTTGTGGTTTTGCTTTGTCTGCAGCCTACTGAGGCCCTCGCTGGCTCTTGCTCGCACTCGTGTCTGCCCTGCCACCCTGTGTCCCTCAGCAGCGCCCAGCTTGCTTCATCTTTGCATCCTTGCCTGAGCCACCTGCATCCAGCCCTGTCCGCCTCCGAGCCAGCCCTCGTTGTCTCCCTCTCTCTCTCTGTGTCCCCCCCATCCAATTCGTTTCCTGTTTTTCTTCCTCTTGCTCTGTCATTTCTAGACCTCTTTAGTAGGGCAACACCTTTTTCTTTTGTTTTTCTGTTACCAATAAATGTTTGTCTCAGTTGACTTAATTTCAGTCCTGACCACCCGATGCAGTCAGGCTGACAGTTCACGGAAT
>VXBT01013672.1:0-14434 GCA_013400235.1 Oriolus oriolus | reverse complement strand
TGAGTCCTGAGCGCCTCGGCTCGTGCTCCACGCCCGCTGCCGGAGGGGCTGCGCGGGGAGGGGATTTTCTTCCCATTTCTGGGTTTTTTAATAAAAAAAAAGGTGTAGGGGGTGGTGTTGTTGTTTTTTTTTTTCCTGTGTGTTTTTCTTCTCTTTCTAGAAAGTCCGGAGCTGGTAGCGAGGGGGTTATGGGGGCAGGGATGGAGAGACACTCCTCTGGAAAGAATGAAATTCCAAAAAAAAAATCGCTTCCCCTCGGGAGTAAAGCAGGGGGCAGGGGTGGGGGGCTCTCTCCTCGCCCCCCAGCCTGGGGGAAGCAGCCCCTGATCCCCCTCCGTAGTGTGAGCTCGGCGGAGGGGTCCCCCCGACCCCCGCTCCCCGCGCTGGGGGTCCCACAGAGGGGCAGGAGGAAGAGGAGGAAGGAGTTTGAGGGGCTGCAGGGAGGATTTGGGACCGAAACCGAGAAACCAAACGACGTTACGAAGAGCTTGGCCGATCAGTTGGAGTCGGAGTCGGAGGAGTCCCCCGAGGAGGAGGAGGAGCTGCTGCTGCCCTCCGAGTCGTTGTCATCCTCGTCCTCATCATCCTCATCCTCATCATCCTCGTCGTTCTGGGAGGGGGTGGCAGAGAGGAGGGGGAGGTCAGGGCAGGGTTAGTCCATCGTCACCCGTCGTCCCCCGCTCACCCTCCCCGCCGGGAGCCCCACAGAGCGCGGGCTGTGGCCCCCACCCTCCCATCGCCGCCCCCGGGGCTCTGGGGGTGGAGGAGGAGGGGTGCGGGGCAGGAGCCAGGAGTGAGTTTGCAGGGGCTCGGCTCGGGGTGCGGGGGGGGACGTGCTGGAGCAGCGCGCGGGGGTCCTGCCCTCACCTCTGCCACTGCCTCGCTACACGATCCGAGGGAGGGTACCCGACCCGCCTCGGGCCTCAGTTTCCCCCCTCTAAAGCCAGGGAAGGAAGAGGCGTGAGCTGAGACCAGCGAGGGGGTGGAAACACCTCACCTGTCCGGTGGCGAGCACAAGGCACGGACACGGTTTCTGGCCCCAGCGCCATCCAGCATACTCTGATTTCAGTTGCACCGGTGTAAAGCTTTGACTCTGGTGACTTACTCGGCATTCACACTGGCGCAAACGGAGCCGAGACCAGACTCAGTATCTCCACCAGGAAAAAGACAGGAGATTTTTCTCTGCTCACTGGGGGCTCTGCACACCCCCCCGCACCTCTACGTCCCGAGGCTGCTCCTGACTACGCCCCGCGGCTGCTCCTCGCGCCCTCCCCGGGAACACCGGGGGGATCCCGCTCCCCTTCTCCTCCCCGTGTCCCCCTGCTTCCCGGGGCTCCTCCGCCATGGATCTAGCTGAGCCCGGCTGCGGGTGCCCCCCAGCCCGGGGGGAGGGTGAGGGGGGCCCCGTGCCCTCCCCGTGCCCTCCCCGCGCCGCGGCCTCACCTCGTCCCCGTCCTCGCTCTCCTCCTCGCTGCTGGACTCGGAGGAGTCGCCGCCTTCCTCTGACGAGTCGCCGTTGTCATCATCGTCATCCTCGTCTTCATCGTCGTCTTCCTCCTCCTCTTCCTCCTCGTCATCGTCCTCTGACTCCTGCGGGACAGGAGGGACGTGGTGAGTCCCTGGGCCTCCACACCCATGGGTGCAGCACCCACCCCATCCTTGACCATCTACCTTTGAGTTCCTCCATCCATCGAGCAGATCGGGCGATTCCCCACCCCACACCTTGCTGGGAGCCTTTCCCATTTATACTGAGAATTGCACCAGAAAGGGTCCCTGAGCGGGGTCAAAATCTGACCCGGATGGGTTCTGAGCAGGGATTTAGGGAAAGTTTACGGTCTGGAGGACAGGGCAGGCGGCTGGAAGCACGAGGGATGCTTCAAACAAGGGGTGTGGGTCCCCCCGGACGCGCTCCCCAGGGAGGGGCCTGGGTGGCCCCACGGGGCTGTCGTGACTCACCGACTTGGACTGCATCGTTGGCTTCATCTTGGGGTTGGGACCCCGGATCTTCCCTATGCTCTTGCGTTTCTGCAGGGACAAAACAAAACCTTCAGGGCTCAAGCTCAGCTCCTTCCCAGTGTCCAGCCCAGAGAAAATCCCACTGCTGAGCTGCCATGGGGACAAATCCCCACTGCAGGGGCTCTCCGCAGTGTGGCACAGCCAAACCTCACCCAGGGCTGACCCCGGCCTTGTTCCAAGCCCCCAGGTTCCCCATCCCACCCCCAAACTCCACGTGGATACTCACGTTGGAAATGTGTTCCTTGTACGCAGCCCGCTCCTGGGGCGAGAGGCTCTGTGGGGACAAGGACACAGTCAGGGGTGGGCGGGCAAGGAGCAGGATGGGGGATGGAGCGGGGAAGGGCTCTAGCACAGGGCACACCCTCCTCATATATATAACTTTTATCCTTTTAAGTTACAAAATGTCAAAAAAGGGTCTGGAGCTGGTGGTTTGCGGAGGAGGGGTGGGAACAGAGACCGTACCAGCATCATCCCCAAAAGTGGCAGATCCCAGAGCCTCCCACCAGGCATGGGGGTCCAGCACCCACCTTGAGCCAGATGTCGAGGTGCACCTTGTACTGTTTCTGCTGCTCCTCCGCCAGTTTTTTGTAGTGGTCCTTCTGGCCCTGCGAGATGCGCTGCCAGCGGCTGCCAATCTCCACCATCCGCTCCTTCAGCGGGAGGTGGTTCAGCTCCCCGTTGGACAGGAGCTCCTGGGAGAACTTCTGGTAACCGTTCCTGCACAGGGAGAGCGCAGGGACCGGGCTGGGACAGCGGGCACAGACAGCCCAGGTGTCCATAACCCCCAACCACCCACACCGGGGTCCCCACCACCCTCCCTCCTCTGGTTCCAGGCTCTTCCCACCAGCACAGCCAGACCCAGTTTTTCACACCCCAGGTACTCACATTGGGGGTTTCTTCGGCTCTCCCTGGAATTTCATTTTCTTGGTGGAGTTGGTGGAGCACGGAGGGGCCCGCATCTCGCTCAGCTCCCTCTGAGCCACAGGAGAGAGAGAGGGGGTCAGGGAGAGGGGCAGAGCCGGGTGAGGGACACAGCGAGGGACAGGGCAGGGCGGGGACCCACCTCGTATCGCTTCTGATCCTCCGCCGCCTTCTTGATCCACATCAGCTTCTCCTTCTTTTCCATGTTGTTCCAAGTGGCCTCCATGGCCTTCAGCGCTTTGCCCCGGTCGTTCTGTGGGACAGAACCACCACGATGCACCAGATGCTCCCAAAACCCCTGGGACACTGGGGTGCTGCCGCTGGGGCACCGCTCCCCCCAGGACCCCCGTCCTCCCCACGGCTCCCAGCCCAAACCCAGCCACGAGGGCCAGGGAGAAAGCACACAGGAATTCCTGCTGGTGGGGGTGACCACCCCACCTCCAGCCCCTTTCCCAGCCCACTCCTCACCTTGAAACGAGCCAGGTAGTCCCCGATGACGCTCTGCTGCCAGATCTCCTCGGCAGTTTTGGGAGACTCGGGCAGCTTCCCGCGCTCCTCTTTATCCGAGCCATGCTTCTTCTCCGACTGCGCCTTCATCGCTGCCTCCCGCGCCTTGTACTTGGCCTGGGCAGGGGGCACAGCAGGTGAGGGGGGCATGGCACCAGGAGGGCACTGGAGCTCCCCCAGCACTGTCCCCACAGTAGCACTGACAGCCCCCCACCAATCCCAACCCCATCTCCGGACTCCTCCCGCCAGGAAAACCACCAAAGCCTTAAAACTGGGGCTCTGCGGTTTCTTTATCTGATGGGTTTTGACCCCCCAGGTGATGAGAGGGAGGGGCACAGCCAGTGGTGCCCCTTGGTGCCAACACTGGCACCTGTGTGACAGCTCACTGCGATGCTCTGGGGGACATTTGTGCCCCTTGGAGCAGGACAAGGACAGCAGCATTCCCTGCACTGCCCGAGATGCGCACGGGAGCAGCGGAGATGGGGATGGAAGAGGAGCACAGGGATGGTACCAACCTTCTTCTTCTCGGAGAGGTCGTTCCACATGCGGGCCAGGAGCCGGGTCAGCTCGCTCTCCGACAGCTCCGGCCGCTCCTCCTGCAGCTGCTTCCGCTTCTCCTCCGAGAAGATGAACATGGCCGAGATGGGCCGCTTGGGCTTCTCTGAGCTGGCCTGAGGGGGAACACGGGGCTGTGAGGTGGGGGCGAGCCCATGGAGGGATCGAAGCCCTCAAAGCCCCTCGAGAAGCACAACCCCAGCCCAAGCCTCTGGCAGGTGCTGCCCCGTCCCTCCCGGTGCCGCTCCCACCTTGCCGGTCTCTGGTGAGGATTTTTTGGATGCAGGACTCGTCGCCCCTTTCCGGTTGCTGCCCAGCATCTTCTCCTCACCCAGCACCCGCTGCTGCTCCTCCTCGGGCAGGCTCTGGGTGGCACAGGAGGAGAGACATCGTTAGACAGCCCAGCGCTGATGAGGCTCTGAGGCCATCGGGGAATAGGGACGCTGGGGAAGGGGATTAATGCACTTGGGTGTCCTGATCCAAACCCTATCCCAGTCAGGACCAGCATCTGGAACTGCACATGTGCAGCCTGGGGGTCCCCACGCTGTCACTCCCTATCTGGGCTGTGTCCCTCTGCCCCAGCTCTGTCCCCTCCCCGGCTCAGCCGTTTCTCAGTGAAAGCAGGTGGGCAGGGGCCTGGATCCAGGCACACCCCTGGGTTTTCCACCCTGTGCCCCTGCAGCCGCAGCCGGGGCCGCGTCACGTCCGCCCGGGGACGGGGACGATGCTGGGGTGGCCTCGGTGTGGCTCCCCCGCCCACACCCCGGCAAGGGAAGGAAGTGAGAGGCTGCACAGCCACAGCCACTGAACACCCTCCCCTCCAGCTCCAGCCCTCTGCTCACCCCAGCTCCCCTCCCAGCTGGGGGCCCACCCTCACCTCCCAGCACCCAACTGGAAGACACCAGGCCAGGCACTAGGACAGCCGGAAGGTGAAGGCTACGTGCGACCATCTGCACAGCATCCACGGCCGGGCCCAGACGTGTTTTGGGGGAGCAGCGAGGGCAGCCCCCCATTTAAGCCATCCCAGTCCCTGGGCAGAGCTCCCTATTCCCAGACTCAGGATCTCCTGCACCCCCTCTTCCCTCACCTCCAGGAAGCGGAGCAGCTCGATCTCGTAGTCCTTCTTTTTCTGGAGGGAGATGGAGACGCGTGGTTACACAGGGATCCCTCGCTCCATCCCTGCCTCCCGCAGCCCCTGACCCAGCCTCACTGCCCTGGCAACAGCATCCCCCACACAGACCATCTGCTTGTCCCACACAGGCGCCAGGATCACGGCAGGTGACTGAGGACCTCGGGGACAGTCGGTGATGCAGACAAGCACAGGGACTGAGGAAGGGTGAGGGGCTCGTTCCCAGGGATATTTGTAGCCCAGACTCTCCCATCCTGCGGCTCCTTCCCCACAGCACTGGTGCCCACCTGCCTCTCCACCCACCTGTCCATCCTCAGCCTCTCACCTGGTCACACTTTTTGTGGTAGGCATCCTTTTCCTTCTGGGAGAGCAGCTTCCACTGCTGGCTGCACAGCACCATCCGCTCCGTGCTGGGCACGTCTTTCATGTTGGCCATCAGCTCTGCACAGTACAGGGAGTAGCTATTCCTGAAAAACCCACGGAGGGACCCAGTGTTAGGGAAATCCTGCCCCTGGGGAGCTGGCTGGCTGCTAAAAGCCTCCCCAAAACCCCCCAGCAGGGTTGCACCAGGCTGGGAAGTGAGGTGTCTGTGTCTTAGGGCAGCTGGGGGCTGGATCACCCCCTAAGCCAGAGTATCGCTGTAAACCTCGCTCAGATTCTCCCCAAAATGTGTATTTAACACACATTTAAGGACTGGTTTTATAGGATCATCACAGAATCATGTAATCATTAAGGCTGGAAAAGCCCTCTAAGATCATTGAGTCCAACCATTAACTAACACTGCCGAGCCCATGCTAAACCACGTCCTCAAGTGCCACATCCACACTTTTCAAACACTCCCAGGGATGGTGACTCCCCCCTCTGCCCTGGGCAGCGTGTTCCCAGGCCTGACTGTGAAGACATCCATCCTATAAATCCCATCTAACCCCGCTATGTCTGTGCTCCCAGAAGTTATCCGGGCTTCCCAAGCCAGGCAGAGCCCCAGTGTCCTCGCCGGCAAGAACCAGCATCCACCCAGGCCACGGCTCCGTGAGGGACAGGACTCACGGGGGTGGCTTCGTGGGTCGTCCGTCGAACTTGTCCTTGAGCTGCCGCTCGGCCTTGGTGAGGGTGGAGCGGGTGATCCCCTCCTCGCTGATGTTCAGCTCCGGGTGCTTCTGGATGTAATCCCGCATGATCTCCTGTGGAGAGCAGGGAGCGGTCAGAGGGACTGCCACCCCGCCTGCCGGGGCCGGAGGAGGAGGAGAGAGAAGCCAACCATTGCCCTGATTTCATCAATCCTGTGCCCGGGGATCCTGCTGCCTGCCCCGCACACGGCTGGAGAGGTAGGGCTCAGCCTCACTAGGGACCTGCCGGGACCTGCCTGAACCCCCATGCTGGCTATCGGGAGAGGCCACGCAGGGCTGAGATGCAGAGCGGCTCGGAGTGAATGTTGGGACGAGTGTGGAGGGGACCGGGTGAGGCTGCTCCCTACCTCGTACTCCTTCCGCTGTTCCAGGGCCTTATGAATCCATTTCAGCCTCTTTTTATCCGAGAGTTGAGACCACTGCTTGCCCAGCGACTCTTTCACCTCCTTCGTGGTGGCCTGAAAACCCAAAGCCAGAGGTGAGGGCAGAGGGGTAAAATCCAAAAAAATAAGAGGAATTAAAAAATAATGGCAAAAAAAATGGCAAAAAAATGGCGTGGCCCGGCGGCGCCTGACGGCAGCCGGCACGGGGTGGCTGGGAGCCGTGGGGGTGCGTGGGAGTGGGGGGCATGGCCAGAGGTGGATGTCTGTGCTGGAGTCCTTTCCTGCCCTGACTCAGGCTGTGGTCACCCCTTCCTGGCAAAAAGTAGGGGCTGGATCCCTGAGCCTCTTCCAGGTGTGCAGAGCCCCTCCTTACCTCGGTCCAGGCTCCGGGAGCTCCTAGCGGTGTCCTCCATCCCGACCCCCTAAACGGCTTCTCTCCCCTCCCCTCCTGTCCCCCAGCAGCGGGGGCAGGGACCCCCCAGCACTCACACTCGCACTCACTCCCACCCACCGTACTCACATCTGGACGCACTTTCAAGTAGATCTTCTTCTCGTGGTTGTACCACAGCTGCTGGGGGGTCTTGGGTTTTTCGGGGACGTCGGATTTCTTGGCGTTCTGGATGAGATCCGGGTGGTCTTCCCTTTACCAGGCAGGGAGGTGGGGAAGGGAGAGCGTCAGGGAGGTGGCAGTGGCAAGGAGAGCACCCCTAAACCTGCCTGCTAAGGGGTGACTGTCACTGCAGGGCTGAGCCTCCAAGGGCTCAGGTACTGGGGGGTCCCCAAAAAGAGCAAGAGGGTTTTAGGAGAGATTTGAGTTTGCCCCTCCTTGGGGAGCATTGGCTACAGGCATCCCTGGGCTCAGTGGCAACCCAGAAGCAGCAGGAGGTCACTGGGAATGCCAGGATCCACCTGGATCACAGCAACCACGTCCAAGGGGAAGGTCTGGAGTGACCGGGGGGACACTTCAGCTTTTATCAGTGCTGGTGGCAGGGCTCCTGTCCCCACCTCGCAGACCCTGACCCCCAGAGCATGGCTGGTCCTCCGCTCTCCCCCTCACCCAGTCTCCCAGCCGGAGGGATGCTCCCAGACACCTTTTCATTGCTCTTTTTTTGCTGAATTCCCTCTTCTTTTCAAGCCAAAAGCCCATCAGGGCTTCCTCCGTGAGCTATGCACAGGAGGGGAATCTGGATCTGCCTGGAGGGGCCCGGGGAAATATGGGGGGCGGGGAGGCTGCCTGCTCACCTGAACCTTGCCAAGTTCCTCTCAAACTCCTGCTTCTCTCGCTGGAAGTCCTGGATGTATTTCATCTGGAGACACAAAGCCACCGCAGAGGTGGAGAGGGACGTCAGCACCAGGGAACAGGCAGGAAGATACATCCCTGTCAGCCTGGCTGGGCATCCCACCACCCCAGGAGGGACTCAAGGGCTCCCCAGCCCAGGGAATGGTCCTGCAAAGTGTTTCCAGCATGCCCAGGGATTCAGCAGCCGGGTATCTCCCCTCTCCACGCATCCCAGCAGCCCTGGAAAGGGCACAGCAGGACTTCGTGCCCTGGACTTTCCCTGGACGCCCCAGGGGTGAAAGTTGGGGCCCCCCAAAGCCCTGCCCAGGCTCTGACATCTCCAGGTGGGCACATCTCTGCTCCCAGCATCTTCCAGAGCCTGTCCCCGTGTCCCTCGCCCGGACAGGGCGGCACAGCGGGGCGTGTGCCTCAACCCCAGCGTTAAACACGGATCCACCCAGCGGCAAAGCCACCGTCCAGGTCCAGCGGGAAGAGACGGACCAACGGACAGCCCCAACCAGCCTCCACCCCACAGATCCCAGGAACCAGGACAGGAAAAGCCAGGGAAGTCTTACAGGTCTGACGGGACTAAACCAACACCTGGCTTTTCCCATTGAGAGCCGGATTAAGCCCTTGCCAGGCAGAGCTTGGGCTCTGCTGGTTTTACTGGAAGAGCTGGGCAGAGCCCGGCACACAGAGGCACATGGTGGGAAGGGGCTTGCTGACCCCCCCCATACCTTTTTCTTCTCGGGAAGCTCCTTGTATTTCTTGGACAGGATCTTGGTGAGATCCAGGTTGCTCATTTCGGGGTGAAGCTTGGCGTATTTGGCTCGCTTCTCCATGAAGAAGCGGAAATAGGGAGTCAGGGGCTTCTTGGGGAAGTCGGGGTGTTTCTGGGGAGACACAGAGTGGAGGACACTGAGCACGGAGCTGGCAGCACCACAGGGCCACGGCCAAACCCACGGCTCCCCAGTTCCAGGGGCACCTGCCTCCATCCAGCCCAGGCAAAGAGGGGGAACCTGCTGGGAACAAGGGCTCCCCAGGGAACTACAGCATCCCAAGGCTGGGAACCTTGGGAGCGGCCTCCAGCCATCCAGAGGTGTCAGCACGGAGCGAGAGGGGACACTGAGGCAGAGGAGGGGACGGGACCCAACTCCCAGGGATGGAGCATCGGCTGCCCCAGGGCCACCTGGTCAGAAGCACTCGGCAGGCCAGGAATAGGACGGCAGCTTCCCGGCCCCTCTGGAGCTAAACTTGGACGCAGGCTGCCAGCAGCACAGCCGGCCATATTAAATGTACCCGGGACTTGGCCCGGGCCCAGCGCCGCGGCCTCGGGAGCCTTGGGCAGCCGGACACCGGGATTACGGGCAGTGAGGTGCCTGCAGGGGCTCCCACGGCGGAGCCACGTGGATCTGAGGTGCCACAGGGGTGACAGCTCCTCCATGCTGGGTAAGTGTGGGGTCACTCTTTAGGGAGTGAGCTTAATTCCTGCCCAATACCTTGAGCTTTTTGCCTTTGTAAGGATTCTTCACGTGCTCTTCAGCGTCCATAATGAGCTCTGTGAGGGTCCGGAATTTCCTCACCTGTGCGGGAATGAAGAGACAAAGACTTGAAAAGGGGATGGGGCAGATCGCCAGCATGGCAGAAACCCACTGGGTTTTGTAATGCCACCCCAAAAATAGGGATCCCAGCCCCTCTGAGGGGGTCACAATGCTGACAGAAGCGGGATGGTGCCTGCACCAGTGGCCAAGGGCTCTGGGCACTCAACTTGGGCAATTCCAACAGCCCCAGGAATGTCAGCGGGACACTCGGACCCTGTCACAAAGTCCCCACGAAGCCCCATGTGGTGTCCATTACCTCATTAGAAATCTCCATCCACTTCATCTTGCACATCTCCCCTGAGAAGTCCTTGAAAGCCACTTTTTCCCAATCCAGGTGGGACTCGGTGGTTTTGAACTTGCTCCCGTCGTTGGAGGGCAGGTTATTCTTCATGCACTCCAGGAGGGTCAGCATGTCCTCCTGCGACCAGCGGTCTGAGCAGCGAGAAACAGGATCAGCCAGGGGCAGGCAGCCTTTTCCCTTCCCTTCCCTTCCCTTCCCGGCAGGATACCGGGACTACAGCTCCCGGCGTGCCGCTCCGGACCGCACGCCAGGACACGTAATCTCCACATGCTGCCTCTCGAGATTAAAGATCAAAGGGACGTGGCTGTTTCCATCACCCTCGAGCAACTTTCTATGGGCCAAAACAATCCGGGCAAAGCTAGAAATTCCACTCGGTGCAAACCAGAGAGACTCGCTCATCCCAGAAATCCATCAGATAAGGGATGGCTCTGCTGCACGGGAGCAGAGGGCGATTTCCTACGCCCTGCGGAGCGACATGGGAGCAATGAGCTCTCCAGCCAAGCAGGAAACAGGGAAACCCACTTTCCAAGTGGAAAAGATGTGTCCAGAGCAACGGGAAAACCCCAGCGCTACTTTTCCTGCACCTCAGAGAGCTTTGCCATCACCTGGGCCTGGCTCTGTGGTGACCTCTGCCAAGGTCAAAGCTCCCACGCCAGAGTGAGCGGGGGCAGAGCCCGGCACAGCCCCCCCATCTCACAGAGGGGTCCCTGACAGTGCAGGGATGATGTTTATGTCACCCCAACATCCCCCGAGCTGCTGGGAGGAGCATCCCCAGCTCCCGTAGGGACAAGCTACTGGAATGGTGGGATGGGCACATAGCAAAGCCAGAGAGCCTGGAGCAACCGTGAGGCCAGGACAGGCAGCAGCACCGTGCTGGGACAGGCAGCAGGCAGGATATTCCAGCCCTGAATGCCTCATCCAGCCCCAGCCTTGGGGCTGCTCCCTTGCCAGGGGAATTCCTCCCTGCTCCGAGCTTCCACGCCGGCTGGGGAGCGCAGCCCGGGGTGCTCTGCAAACATGGGTGGCCCTGGGGAATGCAGCGGGGCCTGGGAGCGGAAGGAAAAGTCCCCGGGGACGGGCCGGAGGAGGAGCAGAGCCCGGAGCCGCCCGCCCACGCAGCCCTCACTGCCTCACCCCGGGGTGGGCACCCGGGATTCCCGCGGTGCAGGACTCGCTCACCACGGCATTCCCTGCCTCACATCTCTGCCAAGTGAAGGCTGAGGCGTTTGGAGCTGCCCGTGGGACACGGAGCACCCCAGAGATGCGGACAGTGGGACACAGAGGATCCTGAAGAGATGGGGACAGTGTGGCTGGTCACGGATTTGAATGGAGCATCTCTCCCTCCATATCCAGGAACGAAACCAAGATCCCAGAAATATCCGGCTGCAGAGATTCCTTCAGCTGCAGCTCTCCCTCCACTCAAGACTCAACATGAGCAAGATCACCTCCACCTCCTGCTCTTGCAGGGGTCTGGGGAAGGACAACTCCCCCGGAATCCCAAGTCCAAGCAAGGGATTTAAGGACATATGGGACCTGGTCAAGGGAGCATAGCCAGGACCTGACCCCCCCATCCCATTTCCCCTCCTGGACCTGCCTGGTTGGGGCTCAAGGCAGGAACAGTTTTAGATCCAGCTGGTCCCTACAGTGACCTCATTGGTGATTAATATGGAGGGAGAAGATGGAAAGAGCCCCTCCAGAAAGCAGGGGTGTGCCTCCATGTTCCTGGCTTCATCCCAAAACACCATGAAGATGGAAAAGAGATGGGAAACCCCCATTCCCTACAGGGCTGGGGGAGGGAGAACACAGCCCCAAATTCTGTCTTCCTGTTTTTCCCATCCACTTTCCAGGCCTCCCAGGCAAGGATCAATGAGGCAGAACAGGTCTGGGAAGCCGGTGCCAACTTCACTTGCAGAAATCAGGAGGAATTACCAAAAGCAGCACAGCCACAGAAATCCAGAGGGGATGGAGAAGGGGACAAGACACCCCCCAGACCTGCCCCCATCAAGCCCAGTGTCTCAGGTTCCCCCCTCAAATGCAGAAACACCCGGAGACCTTTGGCTCTGCATGAACCCCCCACCGGCAGACAGCTGGAATAACCACATCCCAAAGGAATACATAAAAAAACAGTGGAAACATCCCAAAATCCTCGCTGGCAGCGGAGTGGGGACAACAGGGACCCTCACACTCAGCCCTCCATCCCTCTGCTCGCCCTCCCTCAGCCGGGGGCTTGCTGAAGAACGCCGGAATTGCGGCGTTCACCCACCAGGATGAATGGGGTTGTCTGTGCCCTGGGACCGATTTATCCCAGCTCTCCTGGCACCGGCCGGGCCGGGTCTATATTAGGAAAGCTGCCCCGGTGTAATTAAATCCATCTAAAGTCCCGGAGAAGGACACGTGCTCCGGCCGGGTTCGCTCGAGGCAACAACCCTGACTGCAGCAAGGAAGCAGGAAAATCGGGGGGACCTCGTGGGTGTGAGGGGATGGACAGCGCTCGACATTTGAGGGACCCAGGGGGTTTTTGAGGGGTGGAGCGGCAGAGCCCAGCGAGTTGCCCTAAATAAACATCCTTCTTTTTTCCCGTGTTTTCCTGCCCCTTTTCCAATAAAAGCTGAAGCTCTGATGTCATGCCGGGGTCTGGAAGCCGGAGGCCCAAGGTAACGGCTCGGCTTTTAATGCAGCCCAGATGTGAGCAGGGAAGGCAGCACCTCCGTGCCAGCCCCCCCTTCCCAATCCCCCCGAAACACCAGCCCCCCAAAAGAGCATCCCAGTGCCAAGGGGCTGCTGGTGCACCAGAGCATGAATCACGTGTGTGCGCGTTCCCCGTGGCAGATCAGAACTCGGAGAGGCAGATTCCACCCCCCAGCCCCGATCCGCTGGCAGCCGGGACCGTGGATCCGCCATCCCTCCTCCTCCTCCATCCCTTCTCCTCCCCCATCCCTCGGAGAAAAGGGGCGCTCAGAGGTGTTTTTATTATTATTTTTAAGCATGGCAGCAGAATTCCCGCGGGAGCACCGGCACGCTGGGGAGGCTGCAGGGGGGCTCACCTTGGTTTTTGGGAGCTGTCATTTCCAGGTCTGCAGGGCACTCGGCTTCGCCGTTCATCCTCCACCTGCCTGTGCCCAGGACGGTCCCGCCGGCTCCCTCCTCACCCTCTTCCCGAAATCACTCCTGCACGGCTCTGCAAGGAAAGGGAGAACCCCGCTAGGCATCCCCACTGTGACAGGGGGAGTGGGGGAGCGCGATCCAGGAACTCGTCCATCCTCTCCACTGCCCGGTGAATGAGGTGCTGGAATGCCCCCGTCACCCATCCCTGTGAGGTTTGGGAAGAGCTCCAGGAGGGGGGATCCTTAATGATGATGTGACCCCCACATTGGTGAGAGGAGGAGAAAAGGGGTGCGTAGGCAGGGGAGAAGGGTCCAGGGGTTTGTACCCGAGGTGGGGGGGTAGGATCTGAGAGGGATCCCAATAAATCCCAGAGGAGACAGGGTCAAGGTGGCTCCCTGTGGTGGGTGGGATCCAAAAACCCGGGACCAAGAGGATCTGAGCCAACAGGGCTCCAAGGAGGTTCACTCCCCCCCCCACAAAATGGGGGTTTCAAAGCAAGGCCCACCACAGATCTAGCAAAATCCTCCCCCGAGGTGGGAACATGCTTGGAGAACAGAGGGGTCCCCCAGATCCAAGGGAGCTGGCAGGGGGGGTATTTGGGGACCCCGGGGGATTCAGGGGTCTCCCAAGGAAGGAGAACAAGCTGGAGGAAGGTATTTCAACAGGGCGGGCTCCAGGGGAAGGATCCCCTCAGACTCCATTAGGATCTTATGGCTGCACAGGGAAGGATAACCTAGGGAGGGGGACCCAAAAACTTGGTGGGGGGGTGGCAGGATGGCAGCCCGGGGGGATCCTCATCGGGGATTCCATCGGGGGAGTCCCTGGAGGGCAGATCAGGGCCGGAGGCCTCAGGGGGATCCCCCTGAGGGACAGGCCGCAGGCCTGGCGGGGAGCAGGCCCCAGGCCCGGGGGGAAGCTGGGTCTGGGGAATCCCAGGGGGAATCCAGGCTTGGGGGGTCCCTTGGGGAGGGGGCTCCAGGGAGGAACCAGGCCCTGGATCTGAGGGAGGATCACCCGGGGAGGGCAGCAGGGACGGCCCAGGGGTGCAGAACCCCCAGGCCCCAGGAGGGATCCAGAATGGCCCTTGGGGGAGATCAGCTGCTGGGAGGGGGGATCTGGGATCACCCCGGGGTCTGCAGGCCCCGCCAGGCCTGCGGGGCCGGGGCATCCCTGGGGGGGCCGGATCAGCCCCGGGGGGGGACAAATCCGGGACCACCTGAGGCACATCAGTCCTGGGGTGGCCGGGGGGGTCACCTGGGGGTGGATGTGGGATCACCTCGGGGTGGATGAGGAGCGTGCAGACCCCACCAGCGTGGGATCGAGGATCACCCGGGGCTGGATGAACCCTGAGGGGATGGGGGGAATCGCTCCAGGCTTGGATCAACCCCCAAGGGGGGCGGACCCAGGACCACCCCCGGGGCTGGCTGAGGGATCGCCGCGGGGTGGGATCAAGCCCAGCCCCCGGGCGGTGTGAAACCGGGGATCGCCCGGGGGTGGGAGTGGGGGATCG
>VXBT01013651.1:734-11993 GCA_013400235.1 Oriolus oriolus | reverse complement strand
AGCCCCAGGGAACGAGGAAAGGGACGGGCCCCGGGGAATGGGGATCGGGCTGAGCCCACGGTGACAAGCTCTGAGGAATGGGGACGGGGACATGCCAGCGGTGACAGGGACAAGCTCTGGGGAACAGAGATGGGGATGAACCCATGGCGACAGGGATGGACCCAGGGTAATGAGGATGAGCCCCAGGAAACAGGGATGTGCCCACAGTGACAGGGATGGTTTGCAGGTAGCGGGGACAAGCCCCAGATAACAGGGACATGCCAGTGGTGACAAACGGGGACAAGCCCCAGCTAATGGGAATGTGCCAAAGATGGACGGGGATGTGTCGTGTCTCACAGGGATGTGCCTGGGGTGACAGGGACAAGCCGCAGGTGACAGAGATGTGCCCAAAGCAGTGGGAAGGTGCCCCAGGTGACCATGTGGCCATGGGATGTGCTCTTGGCTCTCGGGTGCTGCACAGAACCAGATGGACATAGCTCCTCTGGTGCTTGTCCCTGTCCCCAGGGAAGAGGGTGAGCAGAACACCCACCCCGAGTGTTTGGGGCCTACTGGGGTGCTGTGGGGTGATGCCACCTGTCCCACTCCCACCTGAGGGGTCACTGCTCACCTGGCTGGTGGGATGGATCATGGGAATCTGCCCCTGGTCTGAGGAGGAACAGCTGAGCCTCCCTGGGATGTCTGAGCATGTCCCCGGTGACATGGCTCTGTCCAGAGGAGCTCTGGACCCCCAGGGATCTCCTGGGGCTTGGGGAGGGGCTCACTGGGGACCCCCACACGGAGCCTCCTGTACTTCCAGGTGCCGGAGGCAGGCGAGGGAGAGGCGGACGCTCTGCCGGAGCAGGAGTTGGGGAGCGTGGACAGCCGGGAGCTCCGTGGGATTGCCGGGAAGGGGAATTACGAGGCCATGGTCCCTCTTGGTGAGGATCACTCAGACCATGTCAGAGGCATCGTCATCCCTGGGCTGACCCAGCTTCCGAGCCCTCCCCATGTGGAATGTGGGGGGATTCCAGGTGACATGTCCTGCAGACGGTGTTCCTGCACCGGGATATTTTCCTGGGATATAGGCTGTACATGGATCACCCTGCAGGGATTTGCTGCAGAGAGTCCTACATTTTAGCACTCCTTAATGTTGGGCTGAAATTTTAGAGCTTGAGTGTCCAACAGGCACTTCCTGTGATAAGCAAAAATCAAGTGCCTGGTTTGGCTGCCAGTGGCCTGTGTGATCGGATGTCCTGGAATTCCAGGACTCCCCTTTGGCTGGTCCCCACTGCCAGCAGTTCATCCCATTGCTTCCTCCTTCCCAGGACCTGAGGATGCTGGTTCCAAACCTGCACTGCTGCCACCAGCCGAGGACAGGGAGGATCCAGGGACCCCCGGGCTGCCGGAGAAGGGAGTGGTACCAGGAGAGCTTGGTGACAGTGAGTGACAGTGAGGGGGCTGAGGATGGGCACTGACAACCTGCCTGGACTGGGCAGGGTCCATAAGGATGGAAAATGGGAAAACCTGAGGCAAAGCTCAGTGAGGGTGGCTCTGGGGCTGGGTACCTGTGGGTGGATGCTCCCTCCTGCTCTGGGGAGGTTTTGCTTGGATCCTTTTCCCTGGATTCATTTTAATCCCTGGATTAAACTCTGCCGTTCCTGATGGGGCCTTCCCAGGATGGAGGACTCCGCAGCTCAGCTTTGCTTTCACATTCCCTCTGGTTCGGTTTTTTTTTGGGAGGATTGTATTGTCAGTCCGTAGTGTCCATTGAGTCCAGCATGCCCAGGGCAGTGGTGGAATCCCCATTCCTGGAGGGATTTAAAAGCCCTGTGGAATGTGGCACTTGGGGACACGGGTCAGTGGTGGCCAGGGCGGTGCTTGGTTGATGATTGGACTTGTTCTTGGAAGGCTTTCCAAACCTCAATAATTCCTTGATGCCATGACGTCCCTGAGGTCCAACAAGCTACCCGGACAATCCCCCTTCCCCTCATCTCCTCCTGGGAAACCCTTCCTGCTCCCTTTGGTTCTTTGCCAGTTCCTCTCACCTCTACTCCTGCTCCCACTCTGGAGCTGCAGGCATGGGAGGACTTTCCTTCCCCAGCAGGGAATGAACTGCTGTCTCTCCACAGGTGAGATGATCGTGATCAAGACAGAAGAGCAGCAGCCGCAGGAGGATGGAGCTGAGCTCCTGGCGCTGCCGATGGCGCGCGCGCTGAGGCTGGACGAGGAGGTTCCCCTCAGCCAGGAGCAGCCGGTTTCCTGGGAGAGCCACGGCGTGGCTGGGCTGAAGGCGGCCGGAGCGGGCTTGGGGGAATTCTGTCTGGGGGAATTCAAGCCGGTGGTGGTGCCGGTGGAGGCTCACCCTGCCCCGGGCCTGCCCTTCCCCACGGAGCACGTGCTGGGCGCGGGCACGGAGCAGCCGTTCGCCCTTGCCCAGGGAATGCCGCCGGGAGAAGACCCCGCGGCCGAGGTGGCCTCACCGCAGCCCGGCTGGGAGCAGCAGAGCCCCCAGGACGATCCCCGGGTGCCGCCGTCGGGCTGGAAGAGCGTCCGGCTGACGCGGAACCTCCTGGCGCGGCAGCAGAGCCGGGCGAGGAAGAGCAACGGCTCCTTCATCTGCACGTCCTGCGGGAAGAGCCTGGCCCACCACGCCGCGCTGCTGCGGCACCAGCGCCTGCACACGGGCGAGCGGCCCTTCCAGTGCCCCGCCTGCGGGAAGAGCTTCAACGAGAAGTCCAACCTCAACAAGCACTACCGGATCCACACCGGGGAGCGGCCGTACCGCTGCCCCGCCTGCGGCAAGGGCTTCGTGCAGAAGCACCACCTGCAGAAGCACCAGCGCATCCACGGGCCGCAGCTCCGCAGCGCCTGGCCGGGCCGGGCGGCGCGGGCCAGTGCCGCCGGGGAGCGGCTGTACCGCTGCATCGAGTGCGCCGAGAGCTTCCCCCAGAAAGCGTCGCTGGAGGAGCACCAGCGCCGGCACACCCAGCAGCGGCCCTTCCAGTGCCACGGCTGCACCAAGAGCTTCCGGCACCGGCAGTCGCTGAACCACCATCAGAAGGTGCACGCCGTGGCCACCTCTCCGGCCGGCAGCTTGCCAGGACACGAGCCGGAGCTGGAGCCCTGCGAGGCTCTGAGCCAGGAGAATCGGTAGCCAGAGGGCTGGAGAAGGGAAGGGACAGTGGTTCTTCAGTGGTGGGACACACCGGGCAGCTGGGACTTGTGGCACCACCTGGGTCTCAGGAGGAGGAGGAAGGAGCCTGCTGTGCTGTGCTGGCAGGGAAGGTGGGTGGGACTGGCCACGAGGCAGCAGTGGAGGGTCAGTGGTGCCACTGCCCTGCAGATTCAGCAGAGGAGTGTCTGTGTTGGATCCCATGGAATGTTGGAACTCGGGTTGTTTGAACACCATCACTGTGCAGGGAGGGGGCCTCGGAGTGGTCGGTGGCCTGGGAGTGGTTGGTGGCCTGGGGGCAGTTGGTGGCCCTGAGAAGGCTGTGGGGGCTGGGTGGCAGGATCAGCCGCAAAGAGAATCAGACAAAAGACTGAGCTGCCGTGGTCTCCAGTTGTGCTCCAGGGTGGGCGAGGGGCAGCCTGGGGGGTGACATCCCTGGCTCTACAGGGGTGGGGCCATCAGGGGAGGAGTGCAGAGCTGCCTGCTGGGAATGTGTGATGGGAATGCGGAGCAGTCCCACAGGAATCCCCCACAGGATTCTCTGTACGATCTGGGCTCCCTGGCGGTGCTGAAGGACACGTCCCACCCATGGTGGCCAGGGCCACTCCATCCCCTGCCCTTCCCTGCTCCCTTCGGCCACTCGTCCTTCCTGGCTGGGGTTCCACAACTCTCCCAGTGGCTGGGGGGCTCTGGAGCTGGTGGCAGTCACTCCCAAAACCCTCCTGGTGAGAGCTGTCCTGGCTGATCCCAGTTCTGTGCCCACAGGCCCCAGTGCAGCCCCCAAAGCATCTGGACATAAAGACAAATACTTTATTGATTCCACAGCCTGAGAAAGGGATCAGGAATGTCATAGGAAATGCTGGTCCCAGTCACAGCAGATTTAGAAATGCCTGGCTGGGGCTGTTGGCCCTTCTGCTGGGCCAGGGGGATTCACCCACTGGCACACCAGCTCAGCCATGCCCCTGGGATCAACTGGGGAGCACTGGGATCTCTGCCAGGGCAGGGATAACAGGGATAACCAGCCACTGGCTCACTGCCACATCCATGGTCACCACGGGACCATAAGGCATCAACCACCCCTGTGTCCTGCTGGGGACACAGAGTGACCCATTTGCCACTGTCACCCCTCCCAGCTCCGGCTGCAGTCCAGGAATGCTCCACACTGCAATCCCAGGGGCAGGAATTGTGAGACACCGGCCCAAAGGAGCAGTGGGACGTCGTGTGTATCCCTATGGAGCAGCTCGGATGCTGCTGTCTGTCCTATGGAGCAGAAGGTGGCTGAGGATCACACCTGGATGTGGCACAGGTGTTCCCTCAGCTCCCAAAGCTTCCCACAGCAGCACCATCACACCTTGGGAGTGACTCAGAATGAAAGATGGGAAAAGCCTGCCAGTCCCCAGTGCTCACTGCTGGGAGAGGGACAGAGACCTCGGGATACCAAATAATTACATCAAACAACTCAAAACAAAGAAAACCTGGAAAACTAAATTCAAGAGTCCCAACAGCTGCTGCACTGGGTCCGCGTGGCGATGGCTCCCGGTGGGATGTGCTCCCTGTGCACAGCCAGCACGTGGGATGCACGTGGGGCTCTGGCACGGACACTGCTCCGGTGCCTCTGGGGGACACCAGAGCAGCACCAAGCCTGGCTTCCACTGGCTGCCTCTGGGCAGGTCCCCCTCTCCCTGACTGAGGTAGCTGCAGAACTGTTTTCCCATAGGATTCATTATGGTGAGATTTTGGGCAAAAGGGGACAAGCTGTGGATGGGAGAGTGGGAGTTTCCTCCAGAGCCGAGGGGCTGCTCCGTGCAAGCGGATCCACAAGGATCAGGGGTGCTGCTGCAGCATGGGGCTCACTGACCCGTCAAGTATTCCTAAAATGACTCTGCACCCATGCAGGATGGTCCTGAGGGTGACTGTGGCCTCCCTGACGGACCTGCCAGGACCCCCAGAATACGCCAGCACAGAATATTGGGGTTTGGTTTGTCCTCTGGATCTTCCAGTGCAAAGCTCCAGTGTTCCCAACCTGCTGGAGGGGGTGTTGGCCGATCTCCTCCCCAGGGTGGGGGGTGACAAGCGTGGCCAAGACGCGGTGGGGTCTCAGAGATGTCACACTCTCTTCATTCGGTGTCTTGGTCAGGCAGCTTGGTCCATGGAGCAAAGGGCTGCTTGGGAACGCTGCCAGCTCCATTCCCTGCTCCCTGTCCTCTTCAGTTGTGTTCGCAAACACAGGGGGTCAGTTCCAACATCAAGGAGTGCGAAAGCTCTGCTCCTGTTTGACCAAGATTCACCTGGTCATCTCCCAGGAATGTCAGCTTGGGAAAATTCCAAGCATCAGCCAACAGAAACAAGTCAGTGGAATGGTGAAGCGTTTTGGATCACTGGGAGGCTTCTGCAATTTGCTCTCTGTTGTGGTCTCCAAGCTTCCCATTCTTTCTACAACCCAGGAAGCTCCTAAAACGCAGCAGATTCCCAATCTCGGTGTCCCACCAGGTGCAAACCCAGCAAACTCACAGCTTCTCTCCAGGGACACGCACAGTTCAGATCTGTCCCATGGTCATTTCTCTGTCATCCCTGAAGCCACCGCCCTCGATCCCAGCTGGACCACAGGCTGCACGGCTTTCCCGATGCAGTCTGGGAGCGGGGAGCCTTTGCCCGGGAGCCCCAGTGGTGTCGCTCCCAGCAGGAGCACGTTGGGTGGGCTCGCTTTTGCAGCCTCAGGGCTCTCATCCCCTTGGGAAAGGTTCCTCTCGGCCTCGGGAGCCCCATGCTGCGGGGATGCTGGGATAGCAGCAGGGGGCTGGGCATTTGTCTCCCGCTGGAGTGCGGCCTGAGCCCGCTCGTGGATCTTCTCGTGGCGCAGGAGGTGGTTCTGGCGGGTGAAGCACTTGTTGCAGGAGCTGCAGCAGTAGGGCCGGTCCCGCGTGTGGGTCTGGAGGTGCCGCTGCAGCGACATGGAGCAGGACAGGAACTTCTTGCAGTGGGGGCACTTCAGCCTGGAATTCGGCGGCCGCGTGATCCCGGAGCCGGACAGGCCCTCTCTGTCCGGCTCCTCCTTGGGCTGGCCCAGCCAGGGCCCCCCGGCATGGCCGCTGCTGCCCAGCCTGTGGGCGCCGCCGCACAGGTCCCTGCGCGGGCGGATGCGCAGCTCGGGGTGGACGTTGCCCCAGACCTTGGCGCCGAAGGCTCTGTCCTTGACGTGGATGCTGCGGTGAAGGTCCAGGTGCCGTTTGTTGCTGAAGCCAATCTCGCACACGGGGCACTCGTAGGGCCCCTCCTTGGCGTGGCTGCGCTGGTGGATGATGAGGTTGATCTTGAGGCGGAAGCGCTTCCCGCACTCGGTGCAGGGGTGGGACCATTCCCGCACGTACCCACGCCGGCAGTTGCCCATCAGGAGGGTGCTGGCCTCGCACCGGTTCGGCTTCTTCTTGCTCTTGGCTTTCACCAGCTCGTTTTTGGGGTACTTTTGGATCTCTGAGCCGGGAGAGGCTGTGGATTCCTCTGGCAGCAGCTCAGGCTCCTCTTCCTTCACCTTGACGTCCTCAGAAGAAGCCCCTTCGCATGGCGCTTCATCTTCCATGAATGAGGCTTCCTCTGGAACAGAGCGACACCGTGTTTGTGCCAGCACCAGTGTGACACAGGACCGGGGCCTCTCCCTGTGCTGGCACTGCTGGGGCACCTCCAGTCCTGGGCTCAGCTCTGGGCTTCTCACAACAAGAAAGACACTGAAGGGCTGGAGCGTGTCCAGGGCAGGGAACGGAGCTGGGGAAGGGGCTGGAGCCCCAGGAGCAGCTGAGGGAGCTGGGAAAGGGGCTCAGCCTGGAGCAAAGGAGGCTCAGGGGGGACCTTGTGGCTCTGCACAACTCCCTGACAGGAGGGGGCAGCCGGGGGGGTCGGGCTCTGCTCCCAGGGAACAGGGACAGGAGGAGAGGGAACGGCCTCAGGCTGGGCCAGGGGAGGGGCAGGGTGGATACTGGGAATATTCCTTCCCCAAAAGGCTTGTCTGGACCTGGCACAGCTGCCCAGGGCAGGGATGGAGTGCCCAGGGCAGGGATGGAGTGCCCATCTTCCAGGCTGAGCCCTCCATGGTGCCATCGGTGCCGGAGGCACAAGGGACCCACCTCTAAACCCACAAGATGTTGCAGGAAAAAATAAAAGGAAGCCGTGAAACTTCCTTTTCCCTCCCTGTTTCAAGCCCATCAGCTCTGGAAGCTGCTTCCCACCCACCAGGCCCTGTGTCCCCAGCACAGGGCGACTCACCGGTGTCAGGCTCTCCCAGGTCCTCCTCCACCTCCGGGTCCTCCTCTGTCTCTGTCTCCAGCTGATGGTTCCCCAGGGACATCACGTTCATCACCAGGATGGGGAATTCTGTTTGCAGGGAACAGGGATTTGAAAGACCCATGGAGAGCTCCCAGGTCCCTGCTCTGACATTATGAACCAGGGATTGCTGGGAGTGTGGGGAAGAGCTGGAGAAAGCTGCGGCTCAAGAGCCAGGATGTGGATCGGTTATCAGGTAAATTCCTCCTGGAAAGGGTTGTCCAGCCCTGGCACAGGCAGTGGTGCAGTCCCTGTTCCTGCAGGGATTTAAAAGCCGTGTGGATGTGGCACCTGGGGACATGGGGCCTTGGCAGTGCTGGGGGATGGCTGGACCAGGTGATCTCAGAGAGCTTTTCCAACCCCAGCAATTCTATGGGAAGATGTCAGGAGGAACTGGAGTGAAGCCACACATGGACCGAACGCAGAGGGAGGGCTGGGAGGAAGGACACCAAGGTGCCACGTGCCATCACCTCATGGAGCAGCCTCACCCCACCATCTCCACAGGCTGTCTTCCTGTGTCCAGGCCCCCGAACCCCTTCCATGGTCCCGTGGCAGCATCCCAAGGCTCCCACTCCTCCCTGGCAATGCCTCTCCAAGCACCAGGGCCATGCCCTCTGCCCTGGACACCGCCAGAGCCTCGGAGAACTGGGGAAAGGGAAGCACATCCTCCCTGGCACCCCTGGAACTCACCTGGGCTGGCTTCCATGGGCACAGGATCCTCTCCCAAAGCCTCTTCCTGCTGCTCCATCTCTTCTGGTGTCAGTGGGGGCTTCTGACTGTTGGGGACACCTGTCTGGGGGGCGTTCTGACTGTCCCCAATCTCTGTCTGAGGGGGTGTCTGGCTGTCCCCAGTATGTGTCTGTGGGGACTTCGGGCTGTTCCCACTCCGTGTCCGTGGGGACTTTGGGCTGTTCCCACTCCGTGTCCGTGGGGACTTCGGGCTGTTCCCACTCCGTGTCCTTGGGGACTTTGGGCTGCTCCCACTCCGTATCCTTGGGGACTTTGGGCTGTCCCCAGTCTGTATCTGTGGGGTTTTGTGGCTGTTCCCACTCCGGGTCCATGGGAACTCCAGGCTGTCCCCAATCTGTGTCTGTGGGAATTCCTGGCTGTCCCCAGTCTGTGTCTGTGGCGTTTTGTGGCTGTTCCCACTCCGTGTCCATGGGGACTTCNGGGCTGTCCCCAGTCTGTGTCTGTGGCGTTTTGTGGCTGTTCCCACTGCGTGTCCATGGGGACTTCGGGCTGTCCCCAGTCTGTGTCTGTGGGGGGCTCTGGCTGTCCCCAGTCTGTATCTGTGGAGTTTTCTGGCTGTCCCCAGTCTGCATCTGTGGGGTTTTCTGGCTGTCCCCATTCTGTGTCCATGAGGGCTCTGGACTGTTTTTGTCGCTGGGCTCTTCATCCCTCTCGATGCAGGACCAGCTGCTGGGCTTGGACACGGCACCATCTGCTCCTGGGGCAGAGAACAGGGGCTTTATTAGGATTTGGCTGCACCTTTCTCCTGCCAGATTCCCAAAGTGATCCTTGTCCCCTGTCCCAGCCCTGGCAGAGACACAAACACCTCAGCCCTGCTCCAACCTCAACGGCAGAGCCGCTTCCCTGGCCCCGTGGCAGGATCCACACAGGAGAGAAGCTCCAGGTAACACAACATGAATCCCAAAGGAGATGTCCCTCTGTGTCCCTTTTCCTCTCCTCCAATCCAACCCCCAAACTCCCACCTGGGCTCCAGGTGAGTTTTCCCACGGGGCAGCACCTGCCCAGCTTCTCCTGGGGTGGCTTAAACCCTCCCAGCTCCTCAGTCCTGCAGGAAAGAGCCCTCGACCACGGCTCTTCCCACATCTCCGCTGCTCCTAGCTCTGTCCAGTCTGTCTGGCCCTTTCCAGCACCTCCCACCTTCCTGCCCAGCCCTCTCACTTGAAATCCATGCCCCAAGCCTCCCCAGACTCCTCTGTTCCCCCAGGACAAGCAGAGCAGCTCCAGCCTCCCCCTCCCACCTCAGCTCCCAGTTCCTCACTTCCCAGCACGTTTCCTGTCCCTCCACAGCAGGCAGGAATGTCTCTGGAAGCCACAGTCTTACAGGAGGCCTTTCCCACTGCTCCAGACCCTCCTGCAGGCTTTGCCTGCTTTTCTCCATGGGATTCATCCGACCAAGCACAACCATTCCTCTTGGAATGAAGACTCACGGTGCTCCGGGGTGCTTTAGTCCATGGAGTGAGCATTTCCTTCCCAAGAAAGGGGAGATCTCCAGGAACAGCCACCTCCTCCTGGCACCCACCTGGGGCAGCTGCCACGGGGGTTTCATCTCCTGAAGCCTCATCTGCCTCGTCCATCTCTTCTGGTGCCTGGCGGGGCTCCTGACCATCCCCAGTCTGTGTCCATGGGGGCTCCTGACCCTCTTTGTCACCGAGCTCTTCATCCCTCTCGATCCGGGACAGGATTTCGGGCTTGGACACGGCGTAGTCTGGTCATGGGGCAGAGAATGGGGGTTGTTTAGGATTTGGCTGTGCCTTTACCCTGGCACATTCCAACAGTGACCCTTGTCCCCTATCCCAGCCCCTGCAGAGACACAAACACCTCATCCCTGCTCCAAACACCTCCTTGTCCCCAAGGCAGGATCCACCCCCAAGCACGGATGCAGCCGAGGTAGAGAGGATCTTAACCAGCAGAACATGAACTAAAATCCCAAGCGAGGGAAAAGCTTTGGCTGGAATATTTCTCTCTAGTGGAAGTCAGGGACACCTTCCGCTATCCCCGGTTGCTCCAAGCACCATCCAACCTGGCCTTGGACACTTCCAGGGATGGGGAATCCATGATTCTCTGGGCAGCCTGTGCCAGGACCTCACCACCCTCACAGCCTTCCAAACTCAGGCTATTCCATGATTCCATGAGCTACAGCCCCCCAAGCCTCACCCAGGGACACCAAGGTCTCGTAGTTGCCCCTCATCACGGCCCGGTACAGATCCTTCTGCCAGCGCTCCAGCCTCTCCCACTCCAGCTCGTTGAAATACACCGAGATGTCATCGAAGGTGAGCGGCACCTGGAATCACAGGGAATTCCCCTGGAACCACGTGTGGCTCGGGACACGTCCAGCCCCGCGATGGGGACAATGGGAGCTCGGCCCCCAACCCTTCCGCAGTCCCGCAGGATCCCTGGGAAGCGGCCGCCGCTACCTTGGGGATCTCCCCCCGGGAGCCGGGGGGCAGGCGCAGGATCCAGAAGTTCCTGTTCTTGAGGAGGTTCTCCAGGTTGAGGAGGCGCTGCTGCAGCTGCCCGTAGCCCTGCAGGAGGGTGCCCAGGGCGGCCAGGCCGCTGCCCAGCTCCCCGACCAGGTTCTCGCAGGCCAGGAGCCGCCGCTCCACGCGCTCTGTGCGGCTCCGCAGCTCCTGCAGCTCCGCCGGGGCCATGCCCGGCACTGCCTTCTGCCGGAGGCTGCCCGACACCTGCGGGGGATTCAGGGCTTAGGGGCTTGGCCACGGCCCTGGCCCAAGGGTGCTCAGGGAATGAGGACCTGCTCAGGACCCCCCAGTAGCCCCAACTCTGCAGGGATCTGCCAGAGCCTGACTGCCACCCCCTCGTCCCCCTATCCCCACCTTCCCAAGGACCAAAGGGTGCCTTAAACAGGCACCCCAGGGGAACCCCCAGGACCAGCACCTTTGGGTTCCCCAGTCCCACCTCTCCCAGGACCAGCATCCCTGGGAGATCCCTTCATCCCTATGAACTGGCATCCCTGGGGCTTCTCCCCATCCTCCCGAATTGTCCCCCCCTCAGTGTCACACCTCCCTCCCCACACCCCCATCCTC